>JAPJYX010000025.1:16600000-16970000 GCA_030503985.1 Himalopsyche tibetana | reverse complement strand
CGTT
Source organism: Himalopsyche tibetana (assembly GCA_030503985.1). NCBI lineage: Eukaryota > Metazoa > Arthropoda > Insecta > Trichoptera > Rhyacophilidae > Himalopsyche > Himalopsyche tibetana. The sequence goes on along the minus strand of JAPJYX010000025.1, from coordinate 16,969,996 downwards.
TTGCAAAAAAAAATAATATTTAATATCTTAAATAAGAAATCTGTACGATACAAAAATATCTTCAAATGGTGATTTAAGTTAGAATAGGTGAGTGAAGTTACAAAAGTCATTTTTTAATGTTTTCTAGGGAAGACAAAGTTAGTACTTAGCTGCATCCGTATTTTTATCGTGTAGAAAGATATTATAATTTGTAATTAATATCCGATTTCAATATTTACCAACTTAGGTACAAAACTAAACAAGAACAGGTCAAGTTATACATTAAAAAATGTAACGGAGAGAAAAATTGTGTCAGAGAACGACAGCAAAGTATACGTAAAATATGTAATAATCTTAAAAACTATGAACACAAAGTTGACAAAAAATATCGCATAGAACATAGAGCAAGGTGGAAACATATAGCATTTTTAGCAAGTCTTATTGCAAAATAATGTTCATCTACCTCTATTCAAACTTAATTGAAATAAAAATTGTAACGACGAATTAGATTGAATATTTATTTTATTTAAAAAAACGGGAAAATATCCATCTAACCCAAGACATAATTAGGATGAAAAATACTTATCAAACGTATTGAAATTATGTGTGCCCAAACAAAAAACTTTTAACTCTGTGTGTGATAAATAAGTATTTGTTTTATTTTATTTACTCGAGTACTTAAGGATTAACAATATATCTTGTTTAAGCTTTTCGCGAAGCTCATTTTGCACGACAGTTGTTTAATTGAGATCCAATGAAGGATCAGGTATCATTTTCTAATCCTTGTATTATAGCTGCAGATCCTAGATGTTATTACTGTTATTAGAGCTAATGGATTAGTCTAGAAAGCCAAACGATTGCCCGAGGGGTTGCTGATCTTCTCTGGAAGAGTTTCTCGTATTGGAAATATTGATAAAAGTCTTCCATCTCTACGTGGCGTCATTAGTAAAAAGGGTTTGTATCCAGTATATGTTTGTTTACAACACAAAGGCATAAGAGTACTTTTACGTTTAATTAGGTTCAGTAAACCAAAAATTCGGTGACGTAGAGTTTTATTTGAAAGAAAAAAATCAAACTGGATTATTCTCAGAGTTAGACAACTGATTGAATATTTTAATTAAGAGCGACATTTCTACTTTGATTATGTACTATGTATAAATAAAAAATACATTCGTGCTGATTTGACTAGCAGTTACGTGGAAATATTTTTATTCATTACTTAAGGAGTTTTTTTTAAATTTCATTTCCGCTCCCAATTTAGAACATAACGACCCTGGAGAGGTGAAGTGAGCCTTTTAAGTACAATCACGTCTTTATTTGCTATTTTTGTGGATTGCATATTTTTATGTTACTTCACTTTCACGAAAGTTTAAGACGTTTGTAATATTACAACGAATCTTTTTTTTTTTTGAAATACCACTTTACTTACTTCACCTTTTGTAGGCCCTATTAGAAGTATTTCAACGGAATTTTTCTACAAGGACTTCTTATTACTCAGTTGCTTATTTTCCATTAGTGCATGGTTCAAAATCAGTCCCGTGCAGTTATGCTCGGGCCATGAATGTGAGGGGTAGACTCATTTTTTTCTGTCGATAGCGTTGTGGAAGGCGGCCATTAAACGTTGGCTGTATATACACAACAGGTGGTGGTGGGTAACCAACTTGCTTAATTTTTCATGAGAGTATGGATAGAAAGTATGGGGCTAAGGCAAGGCTAGCGGTCGGCTTATCGCTCTTGCTACGCCTTAGTACTTTATGATTGGGAGGGAGTAAGCATTTTTTTAAACATCACAGAAATCTTTGAACTGAAAACAATCGAAAATATGCTGTTCGTACTGGGGCTTGAATTCATGAGATCCGTTACGGAAGTCAACGAAATTTACCACTACACCACTGAATCAACAGAAAGTAAGTTAATGTGACATAATTCACATAAATGAAAAAAAATGCTGACTTGGTACATTTATTTTTCTTAATAAACATAAATTATTTGTATTTGTATGAGAAGTATGGTAAAAATAGCAATATTTTGAATTTACAAGAATAATTATATTAATTATTGTTATCTGCAACTGCTCAGTAATTATAAGTATTTACTAGTATTAAAAATGATTTTCAAATTTCTTTTTTGGTGAGCCTGATTGTGTCGTGGATAAATTTAATATGTAACTATTTGATTAACATTAAAATTTGTTTTATTACTGTTAAATAAATATCATTTAAATACAGGAAATAAAAAAGGCACTATGTGTCACATATAAAATTTCTGCATACTCATTTTTCTTAAATATTTTTTTTGGTACTTAGTGCCTTTTTTATTTCTTAAAATTTCCTACACATACAATATCTTACTCAATTCATAGCACATAAAAGAAAATCTAACAAGTTTTCCATTATTAATTTAGACGAGGTAGAAAGCGTTTGAAATGTTTGCGAGAGATATGGCAGCGATATAATTGAAACCATTTATAGGAAGCGTTAAGTGTAATTAATTATTTTGGTCATTGTGGTCTAAATTAATGAGATTTTATAATGGATATTAGATACTCCGGAATGACAAACTGCACGTTTGTTAATGGAATTTACATTATCAATACAACTTGCTGACATCCAATGTTTGTTTTAATTTAATTTTATTGATTCATTTAATAATGGAAAACAATTACATATTTGGTTTCATTTGACAATTTGTTTTTGTCATAATTGTTTATCTTTTCTAGATAATTAAAATAATTATATTTATTAAAATATTAAGTTAATAGTTATCATTTCATCATTAGCTATTTCAGCAACTTGCATCAGTGCAATAATAAATAAAAATATATTTTATACCTCTCCTACGCTATCGACCTGATGAGTTAGTTTTTTGTTTAACAAAAATAAGGAAAACATATGTTACCTATTCTCTCTGCTTAGGTCAGGTAAATATGTAAAAATAATGTATGAAAAGATTAATGTTTTAGCTAATCGACCTTTCTACGCTCCGTTGATTTTGTATCAATATTACAGACGTATATTTATTTTAAAATACAGCAATGCTTAAAAGTTATCATTCAAGGACTGAAATCTAACTGTGGTTGAAAATATATGAAATTAATAATGTCATGGTGTATTTGAAATGTAACTTGTAGTTTTCAATTTAAAGCATTTTGGCCTTAAATAAGATGTTGATATTAAAATACATGTTTGAATGTAAACATCATTTAAAAAACGATAGATTTTTAAAAAATAATATCATTGATGCCAGGGCGTATTTGTCTTAGCTAGATGTTCATTTTGTAGTTCCATCTATAAAGCGCAACATATTAGGTTTTTAATCGTTCATTCTTAAATCTGTCTTTTCACCGTTCATAAAGAATTGTCTGTTCCGAGAAAAATTAAAATACAATGAAAAAAAAAGAAAATTCATATGAAATGGTTGCTTAACATCTTTTACTTCAGTGATAGTAAATATGCTTGTACTTATATTACAATAAGATAACATAAGTTTTTTTGTTTTATTACATTTTAGTTTATTTGTTAGTGACCATTTCTAACTTAACTATATTTTATGTGATTAAAAACTAGTTGAATTTACTTGTTAGAGTCTAAACACACTTTAATTTTAGTCAATTTCAGGAAAACATATACATCTTTAGTATTATCTGAAAACTAATACTACATTTCTACTAAAAATTGTTTGTAACTCCTTAAGTAATCATTTTTGTTTTGTATACACAGCTCTGCATCAATATAATATATTATTTTTTATCAATTGAAAATTTTCGTGATGTACGGAGTTGGTCCTAATCAGTGTTCCCTCTAAGCCGTGCACGCGCACATGCATTAGAACAGAGCGCACAAAAGTGACACCAGCTATATTATCACCAGAATAAATTAATTGTCATTATATAGTGTTGTTAATTATTGCCACTATAAAAAATAACCATTCCATTAAGTAGGTCTAAATACTTTCGATGGTTTCAGCGGTAACTTTTTGGAAGTTCATTTTAATAGAAAATTTAAATTTACTTTGATTATTCCACGTATTATATAATCAAAGTTAATTCAAATTTTCTAGGTCTAAATACCGTTATGTGGCGCACATTATTTTTAATTTCCTTTCAAAGTTGAACAGATGATGTATTTTGCGCACATAGCCTTCGGAAAATTAGAGGGAACATTGGTCCTAATGCTAGTAAATATTTGTACAGTAGAGTGTCTTATTATTTTTTCATTTAATGATTTTTAATCAAGTATTGACAGTGAATCCGTTAAAAGTCATTATTAATAATACTCAATGAAAATTACTAACTTTCACATGTAAATAAATATTTCAATTCACCAGATGTTTTCATACAAAAAAATGAATATAAAAATTAAGCAAATAGTCTAACTAGTGATAAAATTTACATGTATCTAGTACAAGTAAACTTATATGATATTTTCAATTCTGCAGAATTTTAGAATAAATATACCAAGTACAATAGAAACAACAATTTCTCTAAAATGTAGTCCCCTATACAAAACGATGATATAAAGATGTGTTCTAAAAGTAATAACTACGGTGTTTACTGTAAACGGTGTGTGTGAAAGAAAATTTATTTGTTGGAAACGTTGTGTATGGGAGTCTTTATACCCAGTACTGCCATAGCAAAAGTGTACGTACAGTAGAGGTCTGCACGGGTCCGACCTTGGCCCAAAGGGGCCATAGACCATCAAGTTGAAAAATAATTCAGACTATGATTGATTGAATTGAATTGAGCCATGCAGCAATTAAATTCATAACAAAAAAAAATAGATTAAGTAATTTGTTTCACATTGTCATGAATATAAATTGTGAGAGCAAGAAGCTAAGAAACTAACTAAATTGCGTTACCTAATTTACGTTTAATCTAAAGCAAGTATGTCCAAACCTTGGCCTGCGGGTCAAATGTGGCTCAATTGAAGGTTTTGTGTGGCCATTTCGAGGTTTTCAACTTTCTATGCAGCTTACAGTTTGTTATCTGTAAAATACATTATAAAAAATGGATACTAAATTTGTGACGAGTTTTGGAATTTTTGCCGGGGTCTCGTGTTCCGCCAGATATTTATTTGTAGCTATTCCAATTTCTTTAGGGCACCCCCAAAAAGTGTAAATCATAATTTTGGGACTGTGATCTTTTTTTGATTACTAAGTAAGTGTTGAGGGACAGCGGTAGCCGACTGAGAAAGACATTTTGGCACGCGCCGTTTGCTTTCTTGCTCTAATGATCAGAGTAAGAGTGAAACTCATATTATTATTAAAGCATATCATATTAATGTGTGGCCCATCAGAGACTTGCGTTATTTTATTTGGCATACCAAGTGATTTTAGTTGGGCATCCTGATACATGCATAGATTTTTTTTAAAGATTGAATAGGCATTTTCTTGTAAGAAGATTATTGTAATAAAGTGAAAAAATATCAAAATATTTGATTTCTACTAATATTATTATACATATATATGGTTGAGAGCTATTTCGGTTTTTGCTTTCATCGTAATTATTTATTAATTAGTTATATTATAAGGATAAGCCGAAATAGCTATCTACCATAAGAGGGAATTAGTATGATAATTCGAAAGCGCAAAAAAACACAGGAGCATAATTTTCGTAATCATAAAACGTGTTCTAAATTACCATATATGTATATTTATCGCAAGTGAAAAGAAGCACTTTCTTAAGACGCAAAATATACTATTTCACCATGAAAAATTAATTATTGTATGTATTGACCATTCTGAATATAATATAGTATCTGTTTTGGCTGGCTGACAGTTCGTTGTGTCAGAGTTTTTTTTATTGAATAGTTATAAATAGATTCATTCAAAACAAGTTTAACAATTTAAATAAAAAGTTGAAAAACCTTGTGACGAGGTAGTGCAATCAGCGAAATAAATTTTACCATGGCTGGTTTGGTTATTCAGGATCGGCAATCCAACCTCGGTTGTTTATTTTTTTTTTAAATACATAAAAGTTACAAAAATCATACGTAAAGTCAGTGAGTTTTGACGAATGTTTGTATCATATTATATATTAGTGTAAATCAAAAAAAAACTGCTTTACTTATACCAAGAAATATAAATATGGGCCTCGAGTCAGATTCAAGTAACAGATGTGGTACTAAGACTCAGGACTGGGCTGAGTCGGGCCTGAATTGGCCGGGCTCGGATCGAGTAATTACATCACATTTCGGCCCGTGCAGATCTCAAATGTACAGTCTCCATACATTTTGAGCAAAGTAAAAGTTTATTATATTGTAGCTTCGCTTCTATAAAGACAGCGTGTTGTTTCAAAACGGTGTTTCTATAAAATAAGTGAAATAGTTTTTACTTTTGATTACGAATTCAAATATTTAACTTCCATAAATGAAAGTTTTATCTAAGTATCCATGAAGTACAATGTATTCAGATTAATTAGAAATTTACAAAATAGCTTCAAGTAAATCTTGATTTTTTAATCAATAAAAATTATCTAGAAGTATAAAAGTTATTACATGTTTCGCTACGCTTCCTTGTATTGGACAAAAATGGCACTACTACAATTTTTTATTTACTTAAACATATATTTCTTTGTGATTCTATAAAATTACTATAAAATTTTATTTATACAGTGCAATATATTTTTTTTCAGAGATGGTTTTTCTACGCGCTAGTTATTTTCAACTGTTGCTGAAATACGTACTATAATTTAGTTTTACTTTAAAAAATTGCTTAGGTTTTTTTCATTGACGAAAATTGCGAAATATTATTAAAAGTAGAAAGAACTAAGGTATTTTTATAAAATTTAAGTATTTTTTTTTTGTCTTAAATTTATAGCATAAACTATTGGTCACGGAATTACAAATTTATAAATTGATTTCTTAAAGTGAAATTATTTATAAAAAAATTAACGTATTAAATAACACTTTTGATTCACTTGCCAAATATCTTTTCTTCACATTGCGAATTCGTTTTTCACGAATATTCAGTATAGATAATACAAAATTATGTTTTTTTCAATGCATTATTTACTATTTCAAAGTATTTTATATTTCATAAAATAACGACGCAGCTCTGTGGAGATTTTGTTGAAAATTAGTATGCAAATATATCTAATATTTTTTATTCATTTTAAAACTGCGGCTCAGCTGAGAACAGTTTCAAGAGTGCAGTAAAGTAGAACAATATCGTCTTCAGGACAGTACAGACCATAACAATTTGCCACAATTGAAAATCTTTAGCACAACATTTTGTATTCATGAACTAATTGAGAATTAATGTGACTTTACATTATCTATAAAGGAGTATTATATAAATGAAAAAAATAAGATTCTTTTTATTAAAAACAGTTTTTTTTTTGTTTTCAGATTATCGTTAGTACCTAATTTTATTTATAACTTTTCCGGTTCTAAGCTCAAGAAATGCGACCCCAATACCAACATTTTCTTAAATATCTATTTTAATATGGGTGATAAAATGTTTACAATTAAGGTATTCTTATATCATAGTTTTTTGGACCTTTTGTAGTTTATATAAATAAGCGATAAAGCGATAACGCTATATGGCAATAAGCGCCCGCGATAACGATCGTTCGTAAGATAGCTGCGCTACACTCGTCAGTTGTAAATTCATGGTCAGTGTGTGCTGGGATGACGTTTTTTTTACGCGCAACTTAAAATATGATTATTTATTAAAAAACCACGGATTTTTATAAAAAAAATGTATGAGGAATGATGCAGAGAGATATTTTAAAGCCCTTAGACTATTTTTTTTTTTGAAATTCATAAGAATAAGGCCAATAATGAGAAAACCACTGGGGTCACAAAAGATCCCCATCGGCAGAGAAGTATTTTTCTAGTCTCTGAACCGCGATAGATAAGAGAGCATTCTTCATAATTGATGGTTTGTATATCTTCTCGTTACTATGATTCCTTTATTTACCTTAGTTCAAAGATGTTTGCTATAAGTGAAACTAGTATTAATAATTTTTGGTGTTTTCACATTTTATTTCCATTTTCTATTATCATTAACCTCAAAATGCAGTGCAAATAAGAACAAAGAATATAGAGAGAGTGTGTTCATTGAATCCTAGTGTAGAAGTTTGTAACATTCAAAATTGCGTTTTAAACGGTTTGATTAAAATGTATGCGAGCATGACAAAAAAAGCATATCATCACCAAGCCATCTAATCCCATACTATTTTTGAGATATCGAAATTTTGGGATTCACAATTTTTACGATCCTGGGATGCCGGAATTGATCATTCACCATAAAACCGTGCCACGATTGTAAGAGATTCTTGGAGATGGCTTTCAGAATTCAAAAATTGAAACACCTGTTTTCAAAAACTTCGGTATTTACATATTTCACAACTATTCACAAAAACATGAGAGCTTTTTATTTTTTGCTTGCTCCTTCGAAAAATGGCGGATTAACGGTTTCCACAAAAAGTGTCAAATGTGAGAGGTTTTTTTTAGCTCCATCATATCAAAAAGTCAGAAAGTCGACTGCCAGTGACTTCTGCGCAAAATATTTTTTACAACTCATTTATGTTGATTGTAACACTTTAAAACTTTTGGACCACTAAGGCAGTGTTTACCAAAGTGTGGTAAGCGTACCCCCTGGAGTACGTAAATAGTTTGGTGGGAGTATGCGCTGCACCGGGCTTTGGCTGTGCCTGGTGCAACAAGCAGCTTATATATTTTGATTGTTATTAAAGTATATGATTTTTTTTTGACGAGGAGTACTCGGTGTTACGAAAATTATAGAAGGGGTACACACAAGTCAAAAGCTTAGGAAACACTGCTCCAATGAAATAGGTATATTAATAAAAGTTATTTAGGATTGTATAACTGCTTATTATTCAACATTTAAGCACTATTTTAAAGTAACACAGTGACTTACATAAGAGTGAAAGAAGAATAGTAAAATTAAAAATTAATTTAATTGATTTAAGTAACAAATATTATAATAAACTCGATTAAAACCAAATGCCACTTGTTCAACGCTTGCATTCTGCCGGTAATGCTTTACGGTTGCGAATCATGGCACCTGAAGAAGACTAAGAAAAACCGTATACTGAGCTTCGAGAACAGATGCTTGCGTCGGATAATGGGGGTGAGGTGGTTTGATTTTGTGAGGAATTCAGAGATAAGGGAGCGTACAAGACAGCGTCCCGTCACGTCAGTGGTTATGGAGAGACGTTGGAACTGGCTGGGTCACGTGCTGCGGATGCCTCCGGAAAGCCTCAATCCTGCCTGCCTCTTCTTTCGACCGGTGGGATTCCGGCGTCCTGGACGTCCGTCGGGTACTATCCATAGGATGTACTCGGCGGAACTGAGAGATACTGGCATGTCATGGGAGGAAGCAAAGCAATTGGCGGGAGACAGGAAAACATGGAGGTGCCGCGTGGCGGCCATATGCTCCACATAGGAAGCGAACATGTCCAAAGAAGAAGAAGAACAAATATTACGATAGTTTGTAATGTTTGTTATGAAATATAGATTTTTTATTTTTTTAAATAATTTTGCCATGTACACTTGCGAAATAGTTATAAATTCATTTTTTTTTCATTAAATATCACACTCGCATGATTACGCTCCCCTTTTGCGGTTACGAACTGTCTTCCAGCGGTTGGTACGTTCCCACAGCGGTACGCCCAGTAACGAATATTAACACGACTTTTAGTTGGCTACACTGCTCGTTTACAATGATCATAAATTCATATTCCTTATATACCCTCGTGACATTTTATTATATTTCAACTCTTTATTTTAAGTGTCGCCCGTAAATCATGAATTATTCCAGCCACATATTACTAGCCATGTTAGCCTGTGCTACGACCGCGATCGGACAATACTGAAAATTAATAAGAGCTTCCTCTCCTAACATATTGCTTGAGTTTTGCTATACATATTTTTTATGGAATCATGGTATCTCGTTTGTTAACATGAGTTATTGTAAAATTATTATAATTATGTATATTGAAATTTATTTGCAAAAATAATCTTTCTCTTCTTTTTTAAGTTAATGAAGGTATTTCTTATAAAGGACAGTAAGTTTAGCCGTACTAGCTTCATTGATCAATTTTAGGGTGTTCACTGTTCAGTTGACAATGCTCGCAATGAGCGAAACCGGTCCTGACATATAAAATAAAGTGGAATGAAGTACAAAGGATTATTGTGTTTTTATTAATATAATGCCTTTCCACCAAGTATTGACAGTGAACACCCTAAAAGTGATCAATGAAGGTATTGTCATATTTAATATTTTTTTTATCCAGTGTGAAACATAATATGGCCTCCTAATAGAGGTATCTCAACAGCCTTTTTTCTACGAGAACTGTTTGTTAGTCGCTTAACATCTCTTATTCAAAGATAGTAGTAGAGATAGAAGGATAAGGCTAGGACAGGACTAGCGGTTAGCTAATTGCTCTCACTACATCCAATTATTGAAAGATCGGAAAGGGTAGAAGGAAATTTTTAGACATTACAAACACCCATGCCCTGGAAAAGAAATCGATAAATCGATCGAAAAAATACTGTTCGTACTGGGATTCGAACCCGTGAATTTGGGCACGGAAGGCCACAACGCTAACCGCCGCGCCATAGGACCCGGCATTTAATATTACCAGTAATTCTTTTATTTTTGAGAGTGTTTATTAAGAAAAACCAGTAGTTATATTATTGATAGTTATTTTTAACTCAAATGTCGAGAGCTTACAATCTCAGGGGTCTTACTACAAAAATGCGTATTTTGAGTTAAACTCGGTTTTGGCAATACCATAATCATATTCATTAGTGACGCAAACTTTTATCTCTTACATATTACAGCTTCAAAGATACTGTTAGGTTTATCTACAATGAAATTATAACGTAAGAATCACAAAGGAATCACCTGTTATACCTTAGCAAAGACAACATTATGTTTTTTTTAATACTAATCTAACCACATTTTAATAATCACGGCTTTTGACAAAATTTAAAATAAATACAAACTTTTTTATACTCATACTGATTATTAAGCAATTGAAATTCTACTTTATTCAATTCGACTAAATTAACGTAATTAAATAATGATTATATGTGTTACTTACTTATACTTAGTTCAGTTATTTTATAACTATTAATATGTGTCACTCATCTGTTGATTACTGTAGCCTAGATGTACATAACAATATAAACTAAACAACAAAAGGCATTGGAAAAGTTTTAAGTATTGATTTTGGATTTTTTTTGTAGCAATAAAATAGTTTTTAACCGCAATAGCCATCTATTTGTTATTATTTATAAACGGTACTGAGTTTATCTATTTAAATTCCTTTCGTGTTCAAAAGTATTTATAACTTATATTACCCAGCAATAAATCATTGAACTGTTTCATTACCGTAGTGAAACTATGTAAGTTTCAGTTTGTCTACATACAACTCTAACGTTTAAGCAGTACGGATGATTTCATAAATTTCTTACCACAGCGGTGTAATGTTAGATATATTCAAAGTTATTACAAAAAAATGTCATCAATCTTGACAAATTGGATTCCTGCTAAAATGTCTGAAGTTTGTGACGGTATTTTGCTTGCAAAATACGTTTGAATCACACACGAAAATTGACGCAAAGTAATATTTCATATTTCACTTCGTACAAATACATATACCTATACAAAACCATTCTGGGCGCCTGCTTCACACATCACGGTATGAATTCTATCTTCAATGGTATTAGGATCTCCTCGTAGATGCCTGCCAAACATTAAACGAAAAATTTCATTTTTTGCGGTTCTATCTCAACCATAACGAGTTGCTTATGCTTGAAATCTTATTCAAAAAATGTCATGAATTTTAAGAGTTATTTTACATTAAAGCCTTTCAGCTGTCAAAACAGACTTAAGTAAAATACCATGCAAGAGGTTTTATTATAAAACGTTTCAAATAAAAACGACTTTCGATATAGTTTATTCTAATACGAAATTCTTCTTCAATGTTTTCTTTACGTCAGAAAGCTATCAAAGAACTTCTCAGCTTATTATTTGAAATCCAAAGCGCGATGAACTTTACTTTGATAACAGTCTAACAAAAAACATTTAATCTCGTAGCGTTTAAATGAACCGTTAAAGCTTCTTTTATTTTAAAATAAAATATCATTTATGAAAAATAGCAGTAACTTTAATGTCAATTGAATTTTATTAAATTTCATTGCATATTCAATTGTAACTTTAGTATGAGAATAGGGGCTTAGCAATTTAAAGTAATAGTTGAGCGTAGATAGACTTGATTGTAAAAAATATATATGCACTTGATTAATTAATATTCAAATACATGCTTGTTTTATTCTTGAGAACGTTTGTACCCACTAATGAAATTTAAAAAAATGTTTGATTCGTACTCAAATTAAATCATTATTTTTAAAACATTTATGACTTTTCAAACTTTATGTTTTGATTTCCATGAAATTTATCTATAAGTGACGAAATATTTGACAAAAACAATTTCAACAAGAAACATCATTAATGCCATTTTAACTAAATTATTGTATTTTTTTGTCATAAATTACATAGAATAAAGTTATTTTTTGTCTGTAAATATAAATTGAAATAGTTTAACGAAGAATGGCGACTATCAGAATTAGTTTTACTATCTAACAATAGGTGTCAAAATGAAATTAAAATCATTTAAATATAAAAATAATTTTTACTAATATCGTAAATTATAAATTCTATTCTTTAAAATCTTTGTCTCGTGGTGAAGGTTTGTTAACATATTCAAATTTTGTGACAGTTACGTATATTTAAAAAAAAGGGTGTAGAACTGTTTTTTTATTTCTTACATAATTATTATCATTTCTTCTTTTTATCACTATCTTCTAACAGTTCTTTTAGGAAAATGCCGGATAGGGCAAAAGGACTGCAGCGTAATTAAACATTCACTGATTGTATATGTTCAACGTATATGTGTATGTATATATATTGATATGGTATTGTTTATTGTCACCCGCTCCCACTACCAATTTTATGATGAAAACTGTCAGAATTTTAAAATGTGTAGCTAAATTAATTGTGCTTAAATTTTGTTATCATGTAACCCGTAATATCAATTATTTTAGTGTTTATGGCTGTAAATGGCAACATTGTTTTTCGATACCGATGTGATTTTTGTTTCTTTCTTCCTTGCTCTTTGGGACACGAACCGAACACAACGTGTATGGGGGACACTTCCCGGTCTCTGGAACTTGTTTCCAAAGATCTTTAGGTGTAAATTCACTTGCATTTTTTTTTCTTTTGTGATTTTTCGTCCGAGATGAAAGAACTGTCATTTTTCGATTTAGACGAAAATTAAAATTCATTTTGTTCTGGGCGCAGAGTTTAACATAAATTATCTTAAAATTTATAAAATCGTGTAAGCAAGCTAGGTATTAAAAATAGTTATTGTGTATTGTAATGAATTCAAAATTTTGTCTGTTAAATATTATATGTAATTAATTCGGTGATTGCACGTTCTTAAATAAACGCTTTCGTGATACTAGAGCGATTGGTTTTATTTAATGTCTACCTACCTGCTTAACGCCGAGTTTATACCAACAGTATTGATCTTAATGACTTTTATTAAAAGGGATTTATTCTTGGGGCTTAACATCGTGAACAATAGTAGAAATTTCTCACAATAAATGAAACTAGCTCTATAATAAATTACGAGTAATGTCAATTTATATTCAACGCTTGCATTCTTACAGTACTGCTTTACAGTAGCGAACCATGGCACTTGACGAAGACTTAGATGCTATAAAATTATTGCTGTGAAAAGATATAAAAAAATATCCACCTCAATTGTCGTCTTTTATAAGGCGCATTCAGATAAAATAAAAAAAACACATATTCGTAAAAAAAATCAGCCAGACTATGTTTTTTTTGCTGTTTTATTGAGTTAAAACTGAGCTGCAGTTTCCCGTACACTGTTTGTTAGACGCAAATCAAACAAAACTATACAAACGTAATTGAACACATTATATTCTCTAAAGTTTGACTATTTGTTTGAATTCTGTTTGCCGACCAAATTTTCTATCAATTTGAATCGCGTTACCAGTTTGCATAGTTTACTTTGCTAATGGAACCTGGGACTGTGTATTTAAATATCAAAAATGATGACAATCATCAAATAAAATTAAAATAAAATACACTAAAGTAAAATCAGCGGTGTGAAAGATTTTCATCTTGGAAAAATGTCTTCGAGAATATTCAATAAGATATGCAAATCATTTTTTTACCGTATCCGCTCGCAATGTAGAGCGTATTAAAATATATATAAATTTTCATGGAGCTCAACAAACGTTTTTTTTTACGATAACTGCTTGTTACTCAGTTGGTCAAGCTCTCTGTTTCGAATATATAAAGTTATGACTTAAGCAAGAAAATTGATAAGCTAATCGCTTTTTTTAAGAGATAGTAAGAAAGTATTTTAAACATCACAATCTATGTTATCAAACAGAAATCCATAAATTAATTTAAAAATATATTTATAAAAACTGCTGGTACTGGGTTCAATATTCCCTCTAAAGCGAGAGGTTAGCTGCGCAGAAAATCAAAGGGCTACGCGGGCCAATGAAACAAATGCGCGGTATAATTTTTTTGATTTGCATATTAAAAAAAAAATATCATTTGATAATTGGTAGGTCTATTAAATAAAAAATCTTTCGAAACGAATTTCATTCTAGTTAAATCATCTAATTGATTAATTTATTTCAATCAATCAATGATATTCTGATTAAAATACTTGAATTGGAGTGCGCGCCAACTTGGATTGAGTGCGCGACCGCGTAGCTTAGAGGAAACATTGTGGGATTTGAGTAAGTGAGCAGTGAGCACTGTTACCGTAGCCAACGACAACGACCACTTGGCCACGGATCTAGATTTAAATACATTTTATATATTATATTACAAAATAGTTTAATGTGTATGTGTATTATTTATTTGCCTACGCAAATAAACTAGATAGTTTATAACTATTGCGAATAACTTCTTACGAAAGAACAGAAATTCCAAGCGTCAAATCTGCACATGAGAAATTATCAACCGCTCAAATAGAATATTGTAATATGGAAAAATTTGTTTTCGGTATTTATATGTCACCCCTTCAACTCAACTGGAAATAATGGATCAAACTTCAAGCGTCGTGGTTGTATATTCTTCAAACCTACGTTTGCACCTTGTCGACAACCTAAGCACAGCAGTTGACTTTGAGCCTACGGCAATGGCTACGCTCAGATGAGAAAATAGCACTTTGGGTACAAAATATAAAGTATGTAAATAAATGGATATGCGCCAACAGTATGCTTTGTAACACAATCAAAATACTTTTTTTTTATAATTTAATAACATCACCGATATTTATTACCTTGATTAATACTATTTCTTATATTTGTATAAAAGTCTACTAATCTATAAGTTATGTCATCTTACTTTAAAATCAGTTGCTTTATTCATTATAATTTTAGCACAAAGCATCTAGAGCAGAGGTGGGGAACCTTTTCTTCTCTAAAGGCCGCATTTATTTTTCTGATTCGACATAAGGCCGCAGTAAACATTGACTAGGACGGGATTGATTATTTTTTAATCCCTTACCTTACTTTTTCCCCAGATTATCTCCGCACCTCGTTTTTTTTTTTAGCTCACCGAGGAATTTGAAATCCTCAATTCGCTATACTTTTTCTCCGGACTATCTCCGAACCTCGTTTTTTTTTAGCTCACCCAGGAATAAAAGTCATAATAGTCATAAAAGGCTTAAATAAATATTCGGATAGTGAATTGATATCTGGTTGAACGTTGAGTAAAAACTGAATTGCTCCTACTCAGTAAATCAGAGTACTTTTAGTTTAATAAAAAAGAAAAAAAAAAGTATATGTACATTTGATGTAAAAAAATGGCAATGCAATCAAATACACTTTGGGAAAAAATGTTTAAAATATTTCAAATAACGAAAAGAGTACTGTACTAAACCATCCCTATAGAGTATAGATCAACAGGGTGAAAGCATGCCAGCGTAAAAGAGTCGATGGGGTTTAAATTACTTACAAATTGAATAAATTTAAAAAGGACTGCATATGAAAAATCATACGCTACACAGAAAAGAGTGCCGAAGGGTATTTTTTTCATAAAAAGCGGAATCCGTTGATTTTTGACTTTGTTATATTCAGCTTTACTTTATTCGTCAAAAAAATTGACTTGCTTTCAAGTTGTTTTTTGTCATATATTTTGTATTTTATACGAAAGAAAGTATTATAAAGGTGAATTAAACAAAATTCAACAACAAATTGTTGCAGAGCGATAGTCGTTTTATAGTATAATTGTATTGTTTATGGTCCTTTTTTATCGCTGAGATTAAGAAATCGCTTCTCCACATTTTCCATGTATGCTCGCACACGTAAAAAAGTGTAGAGAAAATAAAGTGTTGCGAACATATTATTGTGCTTTCAATTTTTATACGAGCTTTACCCATGCTCATAAAATAAAAACAATTCATTTTTTCACTCTACAGTTTCGTATTTTAATTTTGAAACAGGCTATTTGTTGTCATTGAAGAAACCCAAGAGTTTTTGTTCCCAACATGAAACATATGTAGGGTTGACATACACCCCGTATATACGGGACTGTCACCGTTTTCCGTTATTAAATCCCGCAAGACTGACTACTTATCCCGTTTTTAACTGTTTTTTTTTCCAAAATTCAAAAGTAAAGAGAATGTGCCACGCATAAAAAATAACATCAACCAAAACTGCGAAGCAACTATGAAATTGAGTATGGAAGAGGAAGACTGATTTTTTTGCAAATACAAAGCTCATTCTTTAAAATGCATATCTAATAAAGCTATGCAAAATAGGCTATTATAGCTTAAAATGCAAATGTGGAGAGAATATATTTTACGTTAATTGTCGAACAAAATAAATAGATTTTCAATGGCGACAATTGAAGCAGCTTTGATTTGTTAATTTTTTTTTTTAAATGTCTTCATCCAATTTCATAATTATTTGGAAAGAGTAAATGATATAAATAAAAAAGTAAAATCAATTTCAAAGTATATGACTGGGAAAAACAAGATTAGCCTTGCATCCTTTTTATTTTTCTATGTGTTCTTTTTATTAAACTTAATCTTTATTCACTTTTAAGGTGTTCACTGTCAATACTTGGTGGAATGGCATTATAATAAAAATAATAAAACATTTTTAGTACTTTTTCCACATAAAATTTATTAGATCAGGACCGGTTTCGCTCATGATGAGCATTGTCAACTGATAAGAAAAACAATAAAACAGTGATATATACCTTGTTTTTATCACTTAACTTTTGTATAAATATCACTGTTTTATTGTTTTTCTTATCAGTTGACAATGCTCATCATAAGCGAAACCGGTCCTGATCTAATAAATTTTATGTGGAAAAAGTACTAAAAATGTTTTATTATTTTTATTAGTATTAATCTTTATTGTTTTTTATCAAAGTAAAATAAACCATTGCCTACCAATTTTCTTCTTGTTTTTTTTTATTAAACACTTAAGCGGGACGCCATCGCTTGTCAATTATGGCAACTTTCTTTTTCGTGTAAAGTATAAAGAATACTAGAACAGAAGTAGTGCGGGAAGGACTTTTTTAAAATCACAAACACATCGATTGATAAAATACTTTTCATACTGGGACTCAGCGATGGGCTGGAGGGGGCTCGAAGGGGCTCGCGCGAGCCCCTAGTAAAATTTTACTAAGACCGGCGAGCTCCTTGTTAATTTAAGAGAAAACAATAATCTCAGATCAGGTTAGTATGTAACTGCAATTTCTGACTTACATATTATCTACGACAGCTTCAGTATACACAGTATAACATTTTTAGCCATTTACATTGACAAGTCTACGGTAAATTGCATTTTGTTACATATTAAAAGTGTATTGAGTAACAGACGATGGCTTATTAATGTATTGTATATCATTGCAAAGGGGTGATAAAAAAAATAACTACTTTCCCAAAACACCGAGAATTGCTTTGAGATTAAGCGAGCCCCTTGTTACCGTATTGTCAGCCCACCGCTGCTGGAAATCGAATCCATGATATACGTCAAGGAAGCCCAACTAAGATTGTTTACAAATATGTAATGCAGTAAAAAAACAATTAAAACATGGCATGAAAAATATAAATTTGACCCATTTGAGGCGAAGTGAGCTAAGTGGTTTTTTAGAAAAGAATAATTTAGATGCCTTGTAATATTCTACACGTTTTAAAGTATCGTTAAAGTGAAGTAACTTTAGTTAATACTTATTGCAATAGTGTTTGTTATCCCCGTAAAATAAAAATATGCAATCCACCAAAACATCAAGTAAACACGTGGTTGTACTTATAATTGGCTCACTTCACCTCTCGAATACTCATATATAAGTGAGAAATAATTCGTATACTGTACAGCGGGGATAGTTATTCCGGGTATAAGAAAAAAAATATCTTAAAAATTCTTATAAATATAAAACATTTTTTTTAGAAAAGCAGATATTACTTAGTATTTTATGTTAAAATGATGAATTTTATGATAATATGAATGTCAAAAATAATCAGTTCTCCGTCTTTTCAACTCAGACGAATTGGATTTTTAAAGTGAGCTATTTTTTCTGCGATAAAAATATTTGTGTTGGCAATTGTCCGCGGTCGATTTCATATGATCAGTTATCCGTGAAGCTACAAATAACAATGATAGCCAATTTGCTTACGAAATATTGCCATATAACAGATTGAGTTTCATATTGATAAAAAAAAAGCAAAATGCCTACGTCGAGCGTCAGTAGTTCACTGTGGAAATCAATTAATTTTCTATAAATTAATTTCCCATACGCACGTTGATGACAGCCGTGCTTTCAGAATAATCCATCAAAGTTTTTTTTATCAAATTTATAGGCATAATAAAATGTGTCAACGCTGCATTGGGCCGTTTGGTTTATCCGGGCGTCATCTGTTGCCAGAGAGCCGAATCATAAATCACCAGTCACAGTCTTAACTCTATGGAAACGAAATGACACTCTAAAATATTTTTCAAAGCGCAGTAAGTAATACGAAGCGATGAACTTTCAAAGTGGAAAAACAACGCGACGCAGTTTTATTTTACTTCTAACTCTTTTGACACACAGTTTCAACGTAAAGTTTTATAGACTTTTAGATAAACAATTACTTAAGCCGTTTCATAGTGTCGAATAGAAAAACAACTTACACACAAGTTTTCAACAATGTGCTTGAGATGGAATCTTAAAAAAACACAGCAACTCTGAATCTTCTGTGCTTATGACATCAAATAATATATTTGTATATGTCCAGTTCACTGTCAATACGTCGTGGATTTGTTTTATTAACTGCAAATAAATAGATTGATTGATTTGGTATTTACTTGATAGAACTCGATTGTAGTAAGCTGAACTTTCTTTTTAATCCATGTCCGCTCTTAATGTGAAGCATGTGGTTTTCTAATGGAGGTATTTAAACAGTCTTTCTACAATAACTGTTTTTAACTAAGTCGCTCAACCTCTCTTTTCCAAAGAGAGTAGTAGAGATAGAAGGACAAGGCTAGTACAGGACTAGTGATTGACTAATCGCTTTCATTACGCCCAGTTATTGAAGGATCGGAAGGGTGAGAGGGAATATTTAGACATCACAAACACCTATGCCTACGAACAGAAATCGATCAAAAAAATGCTGTTCAAACTGGAACTCAAGCCCGCGAGGTCCGGCACAGAATCCAACGACGCTCACCGCTGCGCCATAGAACCCGACAAAGTATTTAGTTCTATAAATATTTTTTTGAAACAACTATCAACTGTATGAAGAATTTAAAAAAAATTAGAACTAAATTCCTCGCTATTTTTCACCTAATTAAATAAATTGATTTCACTCGGGAATCTTGCAGACGTAGCAACAGAAGTAAAACGAGGTAATAAATAATTGAATTAATATATTTATGCTGTTTTCTGGTCGGGAATTTAGTTTATTTCCTTGCTTAAATAATAAAATATTTTACTGTCTTACAGTGGAGTATTTTTGCGGCCCAACTTTGCTGAATTGAAAACCGACGGTACCTATAGATTGTCAATATTTTTCGATTTTATTTTCCTTTCAGTAACAGTTTCAAGGTTACTTTGAAGGGTAAATAAGTTAATAAAAAATCGAGTTTACCGATTTTGTCTGAGCTTATTTAGATTTTTGTTAAAAATTTCAATTTACAACTAAAGCTCTTCCAGGAAAAAATAAAATCAGTAGAAAAATGGTTTTTTGCAGATATTTAAAGAATTGAAATAAAAAAAAAAGAAACAAACTCGCGGAACGACAAAAAGTTCGTTTTGCTTTTGGTAAATTCTTTTGGCGCTACTAAAAAAGGCCATTCTAGAAAATACGAAGAGTTCCCCGGTAAAACAAAATACAAGAATGTATGTTGGTAAAGGTACTTCAAAAAACTCAATTGATTTAAATTGTTATCTTCTCTCGTTTTGAGTGGCATAGTTTTTGATTGGAAAAGTTACATTTATCGAAGATCGCTTTTTTAATATGTCGTTGGTATATATTTGATTGATTTCTTTTATATCTAAAATGCTTACTTATTTTTGATTAACGATGCTTCTGGTCAAGTTACAAGATAAGATTGTCTTTATTGAAGGCAATCATGTTATTATAAAGAATGTTACACCAAAATATATGTAAGGCACAAGGATACTTTTAGCCAATTGGTTTGATTCTCCAAATATCTCAAGATTTAAATTTTATTTAAAGATTGATTTTTCGTTCTAACTGTGGATTTTTACTCTACAGTTTAGACAAAGAAATACATTTATTTATTATATAAGCACGATACATTTATTTACTGAACGTCAGTACCAGTTTATCCGTGCACTTGAACGCCTGAAAATGCCGAAAAGCGAAACCCGGGTCGTAAGTGACAAAACTTGTGAATGTACATAATTTGAACGATTCAAATTTAATATTGAAAATCCACCAGGCCCCGTTGAAATCTTAAATTATATTTTGAAATTGCTGTGCCTATTTGTGAAATTAAACAAAATATAAATATTATAAATAGCATTTTATTCAAAAACAAGATTTATTTTTTTATGTTAAAAATAATTGATTTTTATTTGAACCATTTTATAGCAGCAATATATTTTTTAAAACTTAAATTATTAAAACTATAAATTTAAGAGAGGGTAAAAATATCAAAATATTTTAGTTCTACAATTTTTAATAATTTTTATGCGTTGATAGCTATTTCGGCTTTCGCCAACGTCAGAACTATATTTAAACTTATATTTATTTAAGCTATATAATATATATCCTAATTAGGATGTTAGAGTGAATAACTTGATGCATTGTGTATATTTTCAGAGCCAGTATGTATAGCTGAGCAAAATATAAGTTTAAACATAGTTCTGACGATGGCGAAAGCCGAAATAGCTATCAACGCATAAAAATTATTAAAAACTGTAGAACTAAAATACTTTGATATTTTTACCCTCTGATAATGAAGTTCTACCAACTAAATGCCAAATCAATTAACATAAATTTAAAATGGCATGTAATTTTTTTTAAAGATTTTTAAGATTTAAAAAAAATTGTGGTAGTGGAATAGAAAATATTAATTTAACACCATGTTATTAACAATTGTATGTTTTTGTTACGTTCAAAAATAAACCTTGTTTTAACGTTTGTAAATGAATAAAATCAGATTTTAATTTCAATAAAGGATGGAAGCATTTTAATGTCTTGAATATTGTATTTTAAAACTTATCCTTTATGGAGATTATAATTAATTGTGTTTCAAAGTTAAATCTGAAATTTTTGGCATTTGACCTAATTAATATGATCATATTTTTGATAATTTCCTCAAAAGGCCACTCAAGGCAAAAATTAATTTCTAAATGACAAAGAAAAATGATTAATCGCGATGCAACAAAGCCAGGAGGCATGGCAGTGAGGATTTTAAAAATGAAAGAGACCCTTAAAATATTATCAGAACAAGATATAACTTTTTGAAGTAGCGTTCCTTCAAGTTTAAGATAAGCATTTAAACAGAAAAACAATTATTTTTTATCTACTTTATAGCCCACTAACTGAAAAATTGTCGGGCCCCATGGCGAAACAGTTAGCATTGTTGTCTTACGTGCTGGATCTCACGGGCATGAGTTCAAGTTTGAACAGCATTTTTTAGGTTGATTTATTGATTTTTTTTTTAAGATATCAGTGTTTGTGATGTTTAAAATGTCCACCACTTCCCCTCTACCGATACTTTAATAACTGGGCGTAGCGAAAGCGATTGGTTAGCAACTAGTCCGTTTCTAGCCTTATCCTTCTTTCCCTACTACTCTCTTTGAAAAAAGAGAGGTTGAACGACTGAGTAACAAACAGTTCTCTTAGAAAAAAATCTGTTGAGACACCTTCATTAGCTCCACATTGGTATCGGACATGGATCAACATTTGATGGCCGTAATTGTGTGATAACGCTATAAGGTTCTTGTCTCTTTCGATATGTTCATAGGTTTGAATCTTCAAATCCCTGAATCAACAATTTTATAAATTAATTTTGCAATAAATTTATTGAGTTTTATGATGTGCTTACTCAACTTCCCCACAAAGGCTTATATAAAAACCAACGTTTGTCGAATTCCTATATTTTCTGACAAAAAGTTTTACGAAAAATGTATAACTCAATTGAAGTAGCAAAAAATGGTTGAAAATACAACAATTTTATTCAGTGAATACACAAAACGTTCATTGGTCTATCAGTAACCTAACTCTGAACCAAATTTTATCAAAATATACTTGTGTAATATTTTCAACGTATTCCTTGATGGATACTGACTTTTCAACTAGATATATCATATCATTTTATTTGTTGATATGAACATATCAATTTCTAAAGAAATAAATAACTTTGTTTATTAAAGTTTATAAAAAACTTCATTCAAATATCGTAAAATTCACTAAAAACCCGTTTTTCGAAATCGGTTTTTGAAAACCGACAAACTTTATTCCTTACCAAAGTTTCAATATACAAAAACAAGTCAAATCAGACATTGATTATTGTAGACATAATGATCATCTTACTTGTTCTAATCCTGTGGAAAGACTGTGACTTTGCTGGATTGACAGGGTGTCACAGGATTTGTCAGCGATTGGCGTAGGAGGCGGAGAACCGAGTAAAAAAAGATCAATTATGGCCGCTAAGGTTTAACTCAACTGTTGCATTAGAAATGTAATAATTGACAACTTTAAAGAACGTCGATGATAAAAAGTATAACAACAGATTACAAAAGGAAACGAAATTCGACAGTATATTTCAAATCTTAAAATCATGTCACCAGGACCAGCTCCACCATATAGGCAAAATAGGCAACCGCCTAGGGCGCAAACCATTAGAGGGCGCATAAATTGAGTATTAAAACTATTTTTATATATGTACTCCAATAATAATAAATCATATTACGTTTTATTTTATTTTGATATTTGTATTTGAGTAACACAGTTCATGTAGAAAAAATCTGTTGAAATACCTCCATTATGAGACTACATGTTCCTTATTGGGAGCTGCCATGCATATACAAAAAATATTTTTAATATAAATTTTCTAAGGTACTCAGCGTTGTACCCACCACCACCCGCTATGGCTTCACACTCTTCTTATATGATGTATTCCGTAGCGTAACAACGTTAGTAGTGTTCAAAATTTTGCCAGAAATGTCCCGAGAAGAAATTCTTCAAGATTTCGTTGCATGCACTACAGTGTGCAGAAATTAAAAGTTAATAAATAATTAAGTGCAGTTGAAAATATGAGATTTCATCTATTTAACTCAACTTTTTTCCAAATGACGCGGAGAATTCTTTAAATGCCCTATAATTTGCCTTCGATGCAACCAAGTCGGCATGACCGACGGGGACGACAGATCCGACAGATAGTCGTATCGTCTTGAACAGTTTTTCCCGTTCGTAATTTAAGTCTGGACATTCCCAGAGGATGTGATCAGCATCCTGAATCATATATACGCATTTACATTTAGTGCTATTTACTAACCGGCAAAGCTGGAAGAGTAATTATTTTTAATAATAGCAAATTGGTTTTTTTTCATTATTTAGAAAAAAATGGGACGATTTTTTAAAAAAGGGCGCCCCAATAACCGTTGCTTAGGGCGCCAAATAGCCTCGCTCTGGCACTGCATGTAATATTTGGAAGAACGGACATTATTTATATATTTACTTTTTATGTTTTCTCATCGGTACTTGACATATTGTTTACGTACTAAAAAAAAAAATAGTTATACGTATTTCATATCAATAATCCACGTTGTATATCGCACAGATAAAGTAAAAGTTTTGTTTAACATAAAATGGATTACTTTCAAAGAAAAGACACAAGTGTCTTATTTAGTTACAGAAGTACTAGTGTAAGGAAGCTATAAATTTTATTTTATATTGGCATAACGTATTATATTTATAACTTAAGGAAAATATTAAAACTTGTGTAATATACTGAAGTAAAATTATATTATAAATACTCATACTGAATATTCTCCCACTATCATGTTCATTGAACAAATATCGAACAATAAACCAAGTTTCGGTACAAGAAAGCGGCTTTCTAAGACTGTAGTAATTCATTAGACAAGTTTAGAATCAAGTTGTACCTACAACCACATCTAAGGGCGATGCTCTTAAGAAACTTTCATCCCTATGTTAAGGCCAATATATATTTTCATTTTGTATAAACATATACATACAATGAAGATAAACTTAAACCAATATCTAGTTTACTATTAAGAAATCAATTAATTATTCATAGATATTTGTAGGTTGTTTAATTAAAATTGTTTCTTTTTTTTTAATATGATTTACTTATGTCTATATTAAAATACAATTAGACTTTTGATTTTTTTTATTTCTGATTGGCATGCATACAAATTTCTAATTTCGATAGTTTTGGGGCTGAGAAGTAAAATGCATTGTCAATTTATTTCTTAAAAAAAATAGTATCAATATTCTAATGAGACTAATATCACAAAATTTAACGCGATCTGGGATTAGAGGTCATATAAGTTTTTACCACAAAGCAATAAAAAAAACTATTGAATGATGTGTTCGTATTAGGATTTGAATCCGTGAACACTGACCACTATAATCGAAGTGGACAGCGTTGAACACATCATCAAATATACCCACTAATGCCCCGCTCTTTACAGAATACAATTAGTGAAATAGTATTAAAAATAACTCTGGTCATTTAAGACGTTTTCCAAATTATGGATTGGGTGATTTTACCAATGACATAAATTTTCGTTAAAATTTACTCATCAATAATTGTCACTTGCGCAAAATATTTGGTCTTAACTAGGGCTTCCAAACCGGTTTAAACCGAAACCCATTAACCGGTTTATCGCATTTTTTGAAAAAAACCGAAAACCGGTTTATTTCACTCGGTTAACCGCGTTTTATCAAAAATACTCTTTTCTTATTTTTAATTTTTTTTTTCAAAAAGAAGTATATTTTACAATGAATTTACTGCGTAGAAGCGGAAACAATTTACATAACATGCATATGAATTTTATAAAAAAATCTACTTGCATGTTGTGAACAGAAATGACTTTTTCAAATAATTTAATATTTTTTATAGTATATAAATATAATTATTGTAGTGCTTGTTATTCCCAATTATGAGTTTAATTATCAAGCTCTAATTTTTATTTGACATTTTACCATAAAATATTTTTCCACATTTGATTGCCATTGCTGTATATATATATATATATATATATATATTATGCCTTCTGTATTCCATCTATAAGATAAATATCGATTTTCCATTAAAATTGGAGCATTTATGACAAATATTTAAAAAAAATCTACAATTTTTTTTTTGCATACCTACCTAATCAAAATACGTTATATTTCGGTTTAAACCGGCTAACTGGTTTTATTTCCAGAAAAAAACGAAAACCGGTTAGATGAAAAGTCCGGTTAATTGGAAGCCCTAGTCTTAACTAACTCTTAATAAAAAACTTGATCCGAGTTGTTAAATAATAAAGCTTTACCATGACCTATATAAAAAGTTTCCATTTATTTTTCTACTTTAAGCATTAATTCATGCTATCTCAAAAGATCCCTCTTGAATCGTTGAAAAATTAATGTTCCAAATATCATCATGTTTGTATGAAAAGCGCAAGAGACGGATTTTGACAGCTTCCCAGTGATCGATTATTGTATGTGACACGCTAAGAGCAAGAAATAAATTTCGCTGATATACGAGCATGTCCTCGATAGTCATATTATTTATAATATCAATACGGATGAATACAAAAATAAATCTTATCAATATTTCAACAGAAGCAAGTTGAAAACTTTATTATAATATGTCAACCGCAGTAATACGATAATGGATTTCATTATTTTTTATTTGAATTCAAAACAAACTCTAAATTACACAAGTGTATCTTTCTCTTTTTGAAACTCTAGCTCTTTTTATCTTTATTTATAATAATACGTTTACATTAGGGCAAGTTGGTTTCCCACCACCACCCGTTGTGTATAGGCAGCCAACGTTACATTAGGGCAGCGATTTCCAACCTGAGAGGTGCGAACAGTCCAAAATATGTATTTACCCTTTAAAACGTGTCTTGATTACTATACAAAATGAAGGATGGGGAGGCGCGAAGATATTTTTTTCTTCAAAGGGAGGCACAGTAACATACAGATAGAAAACCACTGCATTAAAGAAATCGCGGATCCTTTTGTGATCCCAAGATTTCGGAATTCACAATTTTTCAATCCCAGGATCCGTGAATCCCGGAATTAATCATTTGCCATAATATCATGCCATAATTATTTCAGATTATTGCCGAAAAAAGTGGATAATTAAGAGATTCTTGATTTTTTCATCAGAATGACAGATTTTGCAGTTATTCAGAAGTCGGAGTTCTTTTTTTATATTCTACTTAAGGATTTTGACGTGTGTTAGTGAATCCCGGGATTAGTATCCTGGATAACGGGATCGCAAAATTGGTCTGGATTCCGGTATTAGAGTTCCTAGTATATATACATTCAAATGTTGCTTGAGAATTGAGACAATTTTTTGTAATTTATGCAATCAGTGTTTATCAAAATTATATCATAGCCTTTTTAATCCATGTCCGCTTTCAATGTGAATCATATGGGTTTCTCAACAGACGTTTATTATACAAGAACTGTTTGTTATTTGAAAAGAGTAGGGGATATAAGGATAAGTCTAAGGCAAGAATAGCAGTTTACTGATCGCTCTCAATACGCCAAGCTATTTTAGAATGGGTGTGTAGGATAAACTATTTTTGGCAGCAAACACACCCATGTCTTCGAACAGAAATCGATTGAAAAAAAAAAATGTTTTCACTGGGATTTAAGCCCGCCACGTTGACCGTTACGTCACTAACCCGACAAGTAATGTTGTAAATTAAAAAAATATATATATTCATAACCCCCTCCCCTTCACCGTATTCATGAGTAAAAATAATAAATAATGAATTGATTTCATGCAAGATCTTCCTTATATAAGGAAATATTTATATTAAACTGATTGAATGCACAAGAACTCGAATATACTCACGCAAAAAAATAATAATAACAAAAGTCCTCCAAATGTTAAGCATGTTAAAAATGTCCCTGCTTAAAAGAAATACTTTAATTTTTGGTTATAAACAAAATGATTGTTATTCTGGAACAAATCTATTAAATAAATTTTCATGTAGTTTTTTTTATTTTAACCCAGCACTAAAGACTGAAATAATATAACCGATTTGTTGGTGACATTACAAATTTTTAATCCGAATGTATGATAATTTAAAAAATACATACTTTACATCAAATAAAATAATAATGCGATAAAGAAATAATTTAACTGGGCACAATGTAATAGTGGTGTCTTCGTACAAAAAGCAAACAATAAAACTTGACGGCTCACTTTTGAAGCGTTCGTCATATATTTTATTCCAGCCATTGAAATTCTGGGACCGTAATTCCTTTCAAAACAACTCGAATAGGCGGTTTAATATAATTCCGCAGCTGAACGATGAATAAGCTCAAATGCAACAATTTTCAAAAAGAACTTTTATTTAATGACTCTCAAATATTCATCAAAAGGAAGAATGTTATATTTTTTTCTACGGTGTCACCAGCTGTTGATTCAATCTTATCTGAAAGCTGTTTCAGTTTTGGTTGCAATTCGCCTCCATTTGAATTGGTCATTTCGAAAATCCAATAACTGACAGATAGCAAATTTGTCAGGAGAGATAACAAACTGTGTAGCTGTTTTTTGGTGGCGCTTTTTTAGCGTGCGGGACTTTTGCGCGCGGTATACTACCCAGAACTAAGCGCGTGGGACAATAACACTCGATAGTAGCGCGCAAAATAAGATTATTTTGCATTGCTCCAAATAACTCACAATCCAAATACGCCATGTTAAATAAAGTACGGAGGGCATAATTCCATCACACAATTGTTTCGCCAATTCGCCAATAATATTCAAATTTAAATTTGTAATGTACTTATGTATGTATGCTTTATTATGTTATGATTTTTGTTCGGATTTTTGTTATTTTCAAGCTTGCGTGTTGTTTACTTTTTTAACAGTTTTTATGGTTCTTTTTAATGTATATTTAGATATATATAAAAAAAAATAGAGCTATAATACGGGCGCGTCCACGTACTAATGACAGGTGTCATTTTATTTGATTACATACTTTACATATGGTATTTCAGAACTGATACAAAACTGTATGTCTTAATAAAATTGGTTCAAACATTCATACTGATGTTGTTTTTGAAGACAATAAATAATAAGGTTATCGTTGATAAAAAAAAATGCACAGTTAA
This sequence comes from Himalopsyche tibetana, assembly GCA_030503985.1. Taxonomy (NCBI): domain Eukaryota; kingdom Metazoa; phylum Arthropoda; class Insecta; order Trichoptera; family Rhyacophilidae; genus Himalopsyche; species Himalopsyche tibetana. Next base: position 16,941,150 of record JAPJYX010000025.1, on the reverse strand, counting down.
AGTAACTTTTAATTTTTTTCAGTTATCATTTTTTGAAATGATCATTATGATTCTTGACGAAATTTTGAAAGGCTTCTAGTCTTGTAAGTGTTCTTGACCGGTATGGTAAAATATACAGGTTTTTTTAAATTTAAAATATGAAATCCAAGCCATGTATGTTGATTCCCAAGTGACATTAAAATGTCTAATTGAGGTTATCTTATGAAACATGAAATTAAAAAAAAAGAGCTATCTTTTTTTAACATTTTATTAAAAAAAAAATACCAAGTAGATATTTAAATGTGTTTAAAATTAGCTTATCTATTTTAAATGATAAAAATGTCATTTTGTGCCAAACATTTTGAATATCAATGGTGCGAGCGTTAAGTCCAGGTGAAATCTATACAAAAAGGTCGATGAATGGAATGAAATAAAACGAATTTCTAAAGGTTTTAAAGAAAAGGCCCTCGAAAATCTTCAAAGTAAACCATTACGGATATATTTAGATGTGGCAGTTATATCAGAGTAACATGATATTGATTGATACGTTTTTATTACCTACGCGCCATTTTCTCCGATAATAATATAATATTTTATTTTTACTAAAGACTTATTCAACCTTTAGTACAAACGCTTCGAAAAAAGTATCTTATACGATAGAAACATAAAAATTAAATAATTAACCACGATAAAATAATTCAACTGATACATAACTTTGAATCGTTCCAATTTCGTATACTCACACTTGTTTTCTTCTATTGAAGTTGAAAGATCATACGAGATATACTCGATGAGAATTTATGAAAGTCACATGAGATTAACTCAAGGATAATTGACTTCACAAACACCCATGTCTTAGATCTTAAATTAAAATTGAAAAAAATCCAATTTTGACATTGACCTTACCGGGAATCGAACCCAGACCTACTTGATCGGTAGAGCAAGCTCTAACCAATTAGACCACAGCGGGCGACAACCCAGTACAGTTAATCCAACAACGTTTTGTCACTGACGACCCAGGTTTCTCTTATTGGCAAATTCTGATTCAAATTTAATATTGAAATTCTACTAACTAGTCGATATCTTAAATAATGAATGATACATAATTATCAGGTAATAAGGCAAAAATTAAGATTTCGACTAAAGGTGGTTGGTGGAGTTTCAATATTAAATTTTAATCGTTAAAATTATGATATTTGCCGAATTCCCCACTCCTATACCCTATAGCTGAGTAAATATAATCATAGAATTTCTCCGACAAACAAAAATAAACACAATTCTTAAAATTATCCACCATTCAAATCTTTAGATATTCATATGGGTTAATCCTTTTCGCCAGCAATGGCTTATTGATACATTTATTTATTATTTAAATACGATACACTAATTTACTAAGCGTCAGTTCAATTTCATCCGTGTACTTGAACGCCTGAAGATGCCGAAACGCGAATCCCGTGTCGTTAGCAACAAAACTTGTGTGTATGTAAATAATTTGAACGATTTGAAGTTTTAAATGTTTACAAGAAGCCAATTTTTTTATAATATTCTTGGATATTTAATAATTCTGTAGAATAAGTCTTTAAGAATTTAAAACGACTTTCTTTGGTATATGTTCTTCTTATATACATTTGGTTTTTATTTTATCTCAATTTCAATAGCGTCTTTAGCTTTTAAGTTTCGGATAATTCAGCACGTGGACTCTCATTATATATTTTTTAATATAATATTGTTATCCTTGTTTTTTGTCTTGTTCTGTTACTAGCTGTAACACGTGTTAAGTGTTTATGAAAAACAATAATATGAGTAAAATAATCGCTTGAGATTCTTGAAAATCAATAAATACAATACAAGAATAAGTAAAAACGCATCAAAATTGTAAAAATAAGTTTTTTTCTGCTGTTAACATTCAAATACTGTTATATAATAAATAATTAAACATATTTACTGAAAAACCTGTGATCGATACCAGACGACTTATATTATATGTAAAATAACAGCCAACTGGAGGCTTTATACTTAACTAGCTGTAAGCCCGTTGCCCAGCAACGTAGGATTTTTGTTGCATAGTATTTAATTTTATTTTATTATATGTTATTTTATTTTATGGTATTTTATGTTATTTTATTTTATTTTATTTAATTTTATTTATTTAATTTTATTTAATTAGTACGCACACATCTGTGATTATTTGTGAAAAGTGAGCGATTAATAGGACACCCTACACTCACTCACTCACTCAAACAAACAAACAAACGGACCTTATCGACTATTAATATATAGAAGATATTATTAGCATTTATTTTAACTGGAAGTTGTAATAATTTAACAATGTACACATTGGTTATATTTTTTTGAATCCATATCCGCTCCCAGCGTATGGTTTTATTATGGATCAGTTTTTCTACGAGAACTGTTTGATACTCAGTCCCAAATTTCTAGCTACGCAACTGTATGCGAAGCTTTCGAATAAACATTATGTTAATACTAAATACAAAAGCTTAAAAATAATGGGTCTTTATTGATGATAATATAAAATAAGTTTTGAAATGCGTATTGTATTGTGAGTTAAGACGAGTGTTTTTGTTAATTTCATGCAACATATTCAATTATAATAATTCTAACCAATTCTAAGTAAAACAACTTGACACACGCCAATTATAAATTATTATGCGCTCAAGAATACCGAGAATAGAAGATAACTCTTTATATATTATTAAAATATATGCATATATGGGATGAAAAATAAATATTTATATCATTTTATAAATGTATTTTTTTGCAATTAGATGAAACACGTGTTTTGCTTCTTGGAGAAGTCAGATCTTAAAAATAATCGGTTCAATTCTTAGAAATTTATTTTAAATAAGTTTTTCTTAAGCAAAACGGGTATCTCACTTATTTAAATATATATTTCTTATGAAATATCGACACACAAATAAAAAAAATATATATGTATAATAAGTGTACATTCAACATCCCACGCCCGGTGAACGGAAATAATTCAGAATATAAAATTATTTATATTTCTACTGATAGCTAACAAATCTGAAGATACTTTAGTAGGTACAAGCTGAGATACTATAATTATTGTCAATATTTATTAAACTGATTTTGTTGCAGAATATTTCGAATACACTGGCAATTAAAAAATAACGAGCCACTCTCACAAGAATCGATGGAGATAAGTGACGACATAAGAATTATTTTAAGATTCTCCCCAATGTAGTGGAATACCAACCATAACACTACGTAGTAGTAGAATTGGACATCCCCAAAACAACAACCAAATATTCTCAACATTTTCGAGGCCAGGATAGGATAAGCATTATGTATATTTATCACACTCGCTACACCTCGTTTTATGATGTAATTGGTATTGGGAATTTTGGACAGCATAGACATTCAAAATAATAAATATAAATCAATTAAAACATAAATTCATGAAACAGTTCGTTTTGTTATTTAAGTCCGTGAACACCGCGTGACACATGCCAGACAGATTATATGATGAACAAATCCGTCAATAGAGGTGTAAAGTCAAGATTAATTAGTAGAAAAAATACATCACAAACACCCATGACCAAGATCTCAAATTAAAAAAAAATCTAAATTTGATGTTGAGCTCGCTGAGACTTAATCCCAGTACCATCTGATAGCTATGGTAAAGATTTAATCAATATAACACAGAAGTGACAGAAGCCAACAAAACAAAACGTATATTTAAAATTCAAATTTTGCCTAAGTCGCTAATCCAATTTTAAAACATATTGAATTTATCGCCACTGAATTTAGTATTAATTATATATCAATATTTACATAAACATAAAATAGTAAACTTTTGTTATTATTTGATAGTAAATGGAGAAGTAATTAACATTAAGCATTATTTTATTTTACATTTTTCCACTCGTAAACAAACTAGACCCATACTAAGAATGCTTGTATGTGGTTTATTCAGCATTTGCAAAAACTTAGCCTAAGAAGACTGTCCATTACATCAATAGGTACAATCAAATCTTTCTGGATTCTTCTGTAGACTCGTTTCAGCCTACTCGTTCTCGCTTTGTAGCTCCAGTTTTGCTATTAAAAAGACTTCTAGAACGAAAAAAACCATTCGTTGGAAATGTATATTCGGCATAAAATAAATAAATTCCTATCATCTATACTAAAATTATCTTAATGTATTTACATTTACTTTCGGTATACTGGTTATATAACTGTCATTTTCATTTCATCGTAGTAAATAATACATTATTTTCTCGTTTCTTTGCCTGTGCTACATTATTAATGATATAAAACTGAAAATTTCAGTAATAAACGATGTAAAAATGTCAAAATCATTATTTATTTAGAATTCTATAAAGCACTCTCTTTCGGGTAAATATTTCATAACTTAAATATAAATTGAATTAATCTTTAAAAAACAAGAATTGCTAGTTTGAAAATAATTTTTGACAAAATAATAAGTCAGAAATTGTCTTTGAATTTTTTTTACGAGAGAACATCTTTTGACAACTAATCAACATGATATAAAATTATTCCCGGACACGTTTCCCAGTTCTTTTGACAAAAAACAGACGATGCGAAAATATTGACGGCAGAACAAATTTATGAAAGCAATTAATCATAGATTCTTTTCAATGCTTTTATAATATATTTTTGCAGTATTGCCAAAAATACTCACCGATATTTCGGTACGCATAATTTTATATTCCGAGGTTGAAAAAAATATAAATTTCAATATCACCAAAAGCGGGCGTATTTTATCCAGCGTACGATTAAGGTGTCATCTTGGTTTTTCTGACATTTTTTTGGTAGCGTTGTTAAATTTTAATCATACCGTAAAAATATTCAAAAACGCTCTCTTATACCAAAAATGAATGCGTGATGTTTATTGTTAACTGTCAATATTTTTGGGCTTTGTGCCAAGCCTATTTCATGGTCAAGAAGAAACTGAAATGCATGATTGTTTTTGGTGTTTTAATCAGGGCCGTTGAGTCGTATAAAAAAACTGACTTCGACAACGAATTGATTTTTTCAATAATTTTCTCTCAACTTACATAATATATGTATATTACCATCAGATCATTCTAGTACATATTCTTCATTTAACCAAACAATATGATTACCAAAAAAAGACATGAATCCACGACAACCGACTCAGATTCCACAGCTCTGATTTTAATTGATAACTTTAACAACTTATTCGATATCCAGATATGGTAATTTATTATTTGATAGGAGTTCCATCTCAAAGCAAACATTTAGTGATTAGATTACAAATATTTATTTTTAGATTACTAAAAAGATAAATACTTGGGCTTAATTAATTCAGGTGTCAAGCGCTTCACATTCCAATCAAACAATACTTTAAAAAATACAAAGTTTTCTGACATATTCAACGACAGCAAGTATAATAGTTTACAAAGCAAAGAAATATGCATTCTACGTGGAGACTAACTTGCTTAAAGATTTGGTGTGGATTTTAAATAATTATTTATTGTTTAAAAATTGAAAGTACAGTACATGACATAACAACTGACGCCAATTAGCCATTTTCTTGACAAATGTAATGAGACAAAATATAAAATAAAACTACATAATACATCAAAATCAACATACAAAATAAAATAGTAAAATTTAACAAACAGTTCGCAAACACTGTCACTAAAAAATGTCCACTTCTCTAGACCAGGGTTTCCCAATCTTTTTCTCCCATGGAACACTTTGCTAATCCGGAAATTTTAACGGAACACTTGGCTTATTTTTTAGGTCGGGTAATTCATAGTAATAATACAAAATATGTTAATAAAACACTTTTTATTTTTAAATGGTGTTACGTCGAATCTGTTCCTGCACTTTGACTATATTGCAGCATAAAAAGGAAATCTCGCTTCGCAAAAATCAGATTTCCATGATCAGTTGACCTAAATTAAGCATGATGGTTTTGCTGTCATGGAAAATGGGATTCCAAGCCAAGGAATCACGGAACACCTTTTCAGGTTCTGTGGAACACCAGTGTTCCGCGGAACATAGTTTGGGAAACCCTGCTATAGGCAATGAGTTGATCAATCGAACGGCCCTTGGAACTGGTGACTCATACCTCCTAAGCGAGGTATAAGTTTTTAGAAACAAATGTTTTGGTCATAGTTTCGCCCACGTAAGAATAAATTGGGAGCATGTAAATTAATAGTCATGAGAATTTCAGGATTGTTAACTCGGCCCCGAAGGAGAAAAGAAAAATGCTTTAAACTTGAAAACGATCTTCGAGCTTCAAGAGAGTGAAATGATAACATTCCTAAAATAAATTTGGTTGAGTAGTATTCCTTTAATGAATTATCAAAGGGGAAGAATTAATTTTTTTTGAAATAATAATATCTTAGAAATTTCTTATGGACTCTCTTCAATTCTAGCTTGTATGAACTTAATACATATTACTCTTTAAAATAGTTTTTCACCACATTTGTACACCGATTATCTAAGGGTTTCTATATTATTGTAAATTGTAATGCACCATTACATAGTTTTGAATATTTTCTTGGAGCATCTAACGAAAAAAAATTATGATGTGGTTTTTTAAATGAAATGTGTAAGAACATATTTTTTCGGTCTTGTGTATTTATACCGAAATGATTTAACTTGATTTTCATACATCACATTCACTAAACGTTACGAAATCAACTATTAAAAGTTTCAATAAAACCTACATATAACAATATAAAATATAAGTTCTTAAGTAAAAAGTTATGAAAAAAAATGTTAAAGGCTGCAGAATTATGATATGCTTAAACGAATTATTTCTGGAATATTTCAAAAGCACTTGCTGGGTTACTGAACTATTGTAAATTGAAATTCAAACTTGGCACCGCGCGCTGAAAATTATGGTAAAACTGAACCAACAAACTGAGAAACTTAATTAGGGGTGATTTTCGAGGGCATTTTGAGAAATTTCGCACAAGCGAGGAATATGCCAGGTCATATTGGCTTGCAGATGCTTTGGAACTTTATTTGCATAGAGAAAAGTCACACGACACGTGAAATAGATTGAATTTGTTCGTAAATGCGTTTTGAATGAAAACTCGTACATAATATTGTATTTTATAAATGTTTTCGGATATACTCTTACTAGTAAACTTTTAATGAGCAGAATATAAATAATAAAATTTTCTAAACGAAATTCGACTAAGTCTTCTCCTAAAAACTTGAAAAACGGGACCAAGAGATTCTGAAAAGAGTCTCTAAAATGAGAGATTAACTCACAAACTTACTCAAAAATCATTTGCAATCTAAGACAAAGAGACACAATTTCTGTCTAATTTGTGGAAATATTTTACATCACTTATGACTAAGTAATATTCAGAAATGTGTGTAGTAAGTAAGAAATATCATTGCACAAAACGGATTTATTTCACGTTATACTGATTTACTCACTTTTAATCATTAGCACTGTGGATCCGGTATGCGTAGACTGACGCATTGTTTGTGGAGCAAACTGAAACCCATTATTTGGTTTATTTTTTTATGCGACTGCCAACGCCAGAAGGCTAGTTGCGGCCATTCTTCCATTTTTTCACTTTGACAGCTAATCAACTGTAAATCACCGGAATCAAATCAATGGCATTGAGGTAAACTGCTAAAATTTTGAAACGAAACAATTTTAATGGAAATGAATAGATGACATTTTTTTCAAAAAATGTTTGCTGAAAAATATATTTTTAACTGTTAAGACCGTGGACGCGTATTTGAGTCTTTGAAAAACAAAGGTTGCTGGCCGGCGGACACATATATGCGTATAGGCAAAGTATCTGGAAGCTAATAAAATTAAATTTTGTAAAGATGTCTCAATTTGCTTACAAATTATAGTGGATTTAGTAAAATTATAATTTTTGCGAATTTTTCGCAAAATTTTATTTCGCCAGGTGAAATTTTATTAAAAAAAACGTGCGGTCGTTAAGCTGTTAGAAGTATGTCGACTTCTAATGGAGCTTATCTCAACAGAAGTTATTCTTTTTGGAGACAGAAAAGATAGAAGGATAAAATTTAGATATTAAGACAGGGAAAATGGTCTTCTAATGCAGGCAACATTTTGTATATACGAAAACTGTGTGTTACTCAGTTGTGCAATCTCTCTATTTTTCAAAGAGAAGGGTAGGGATAGAAAGATAAGGCTAACACAAGTCTGATGGTTAAGTCATCGCTTTTGCTACGCCTTGTTATTTAAGGATTAAAAGAGTGGGAGGGTTTTTGAAGACATCACAAAAATTCATTTGTTTAAATGTAAATCGATACAATTGAAAAAATGCTGTTCGTACTCAGAATTAATCCAAGAAAACCGTTACGGAAGCCAACAACATTGACCGCTGCGTCTCAGACCCCACAAAAATCGCCCGCTTTGGTCTAGTTGGTAATAGCTTGCTCTACCGATCAGATGCGTCCTGGTTTGATTCCCGGTAAAGTCAATGTCAAATTTGATTTATTTAATTTTAATTTGAGATCTAAGAAATGGGTGTTTGTGAAGTCAATTCTCCTTGAGTTAATCTCATGTGACTTTCAAAAAATTCTCATCAAGTATATCTCGTATGATCTTTCAACTTCAAAATATTTGACGCATTGGCGTAAGCTGTAATGTCAAATATTTTTTAAAAAAAAAGTGGTAGTTAATAACTCACGCTTCGGCTTGTTTTTTTTAAACGGGCGGATAAGAAATAATTTACACACCTCTCTGCACAGGTATATAATGCTTTCAAAAAAAAGTTTGTCACCTGAATCCTAGATCAATTTATAAACCTGTCTGTACTAGGATTCAAACCTGTTTAAAACACAACCAATACCAACGGCATTGACCAATCGTCTAGTAATCCGGAAAAAATATAAATTAACTAGCCGGCTCCCGGCAAGCATTGCAATGCCACTCAAAGAAAGAAAGTTTGTTTTGTGTGTTTAATTGTGTTTATTGAAGTGCATGTTATCCTTTTCTGTCCGTTTGACGTTTGCTATGGTACAATACACGCGCCACCTATTTTAAGTAAATTGTACTACAAGCTTCGCGCAAGTGCAAGCATACGTTGTCAAAATAAACTGTACGGGTAGACATACAAAAATTGATTTTTAAACATATAAGACCTACTGTAAAGTAATAATGCCTATAAATTTCATGGAAGTGCAAGTAAAAAGTTTGTCAAAGTTTTATTGCAATCGGATGAGCGGTGTGGCAATGCATAAAATACGAACAGACAAACATTCATTTTTATTTATTAGATGTAATGTTTTCTGTAAATATATTTTTATTTCAAATGCCACACAACACGTTTTATAATAGACATGGGGAATATTTGATAACATGGTGTGGATAAAATACAGCGATTAAATATTAGTGACGGTAAAAACTCGCATATGATAACAAACTAGCCAGTCAGACGATTAAGTCGGCAGACAGCTTAAAGCTTTGCTTTTAGCATTAATGAAAACATAAAAATCTGAACAGGTAATATTCTTTCATTACTTGAAAATCAAATAGAAAAAAGTCATGAATAATATTTGAATAGAAGAGAATTTTTTGTTATCCGTGTCCACTCTCATTGTAAAGCATATGGCCTCCGGAGGGAGGTATCACAAAAGAAGTTTTTCTAAGAGAACTGTACTTACTCAGTCGCTCAATGTTTCTTTTACAAAGAGAGTAGTAGGTATAAAAGGATAAGGCTAAGTCAGGACTAGTGGTTACCCAATCACTCTCACTACGCCCAGTTATTAAATGATCGGAAGGATAAGAGGGATTCATTATAAATAACAAACACCCATGCCTTCACTCAGAAATCGATCAAAAATTTAAAAAAATACAAATTGTAAATTTTAGACATTTAATAATCAATTGTTTATTATTCTTGGACATAAAAACTCAATAAATAAGACGGAGAGAACTCTTTATTTTCAATATATTTTCTATAGTGTTTTTCGTTAACAACGGTTTACTTTATATTGTCTCTCTTTACTCGTCAGGCTAAGGAAAAGCTTATTGGTCTCAATGTCTAGGTAAAATTATTGAAGTAATAAAATAAAACAGATTTGAGATGTCTATAAAATTAATTTGCAGGTGCTTTTCAAGTTGTTATAGCACATGCCACAACTTTTTAACAATATTTTATTAGTTTACTATATATTATCACAATCATCTTAATAATACTTCTTTGAAACTACGAATAATCTACGACAGGTTAACTTTTAGATATTGATTAAAATGATTGTGCTGTGCAAAGCTGAATTTTGCTTCGGTTCAGATGTTTTGCATTTCCCACCATTACGCTCCATCGATTTGATTAATGCTTGGCTCATGAAAAAATGGCAACGTTTCACTGAAGATGTTTTGTTTTTATATTCTCCTATTTGTTAATTATCGAATTAGATAACGGATGAAAAAACTTCCCTGCGATGGATAAAATAATTTATCCACTCTTTTCGAATAACAAAAAAATTGATTCATTTTCAAAAATGAAGCTTTAAAAAAGAATTTACTTAACCTTGTACTAAAAGAAATTGGAAATTCAATAAAAAAAATAAGTAAGAAGTAACTACAAAAAAAAATTCTTGAATAAAAATAATAAAAAAAAAATAGTTACTGAACTTTGATCAGTTGATAATGCTCACGATGAGCGAAACCGGTCCTGATCTAATAAATTTTATGTGCAAAAAGTACTAATTTTTTTTTATTATTTTTATTATAATGCCTTTCCACCATTGACAGTAAACACCTTAAAAGTGAAATTCTTGAATATTATTTTTTTGTCCGGAATAACTCAGTTGAATTTATTACACCAGTATGGCAAAAACATATTTTTTATCGATTAATATTATTAATACAGATTGACGCTGCTATTGTTTCCTTAATTAATATTTCATTTAATTCTAATCGTTTTGTCTAAAAGTCTAAAAGTTTTGTCACTAACGACCCTGGATTCGCATTTTGACTTCTTCGGGCGTTCAAGTGCACGGGTGAAATTGAACTGACTCACGTCTCTAAGAAACGTCAAGAAACCTGGGTCGTTAGTGACAAAACTTATGTGAATGTACATAATTTGAACGATTCAAATTTTATATTGAAATTCCACTAAGAACCTTTAGTCGAAATCTTAAATAACATTTTAATAATAATCGGGATAAATACAGTAATGAATAAGATATAGTAATTTATGAATACTAAAGGCTTTATGCTCAAATCTTCGATAGTAACATTATCAATCTGTTTCTTACCAACTTCTGCCACTAAGTAACTAAAGCATAGGTTCCCAACCTTTTTCACGTGGCGACCCCTTTTTATAAAAGCCATGTGAGTAGCGACCCCCCCAGAAAATAAATCCTCGATTTACTTTTTGCCCGGATTGTCTCCGAAGCGCCTTTTTTTTTAGCTCACCGAGGAATTTGAAATCCACGATTTGCTATACTTTTTCCCAGGATTGTCTTCGAAACTCCTTTTTTTTTTAGCTCACCGGGGAATTTCGAATCCTCGATTTGCTATATTGTTAAAATCTAAAAAAAAAATCGACCCCCCAGGAAACCCTTGGCGACCCCCAAGATGGGAACCCGTGAACTAAAGTATCAATATTATCTCATTAAAAAAAGATTATTTATATTTAGTACTCAACGTTAAATTTCATATGTTTTGTTCGTCTTACTTATTTCTAATAATTATTTAGTATTCTAGCTAAAAAATATTGTATCGAGTTTTTAGGTATGATGTAAATAAAGTATTTTTTTAAGTATCGACTGTAAAATGTTCTGAAACATCCTAACCATAATTTATTTAAATGTTGGAAATGTAAAATTTTCTAAAGCAGTGACAGTTAATAATATTTTATTTATAATTAAGTATGTAAGGGTCAGTTTAAGTTTATCCGTCGACTTGAACGCCTAAAGATGCCGAAGGACGAAACCCTGATCGTGAGAGACAAAATTTGTGTGAATGTACATAATTTGAACGATTCAAATGTAAAGGTCAATTTATCAATATAATCCAACTCGAGAAAAATTTATTTGATAAGGGTATTTTTAATAATACTTTTTTCAAAAAATCAACAATTTTTCAGTTCAAAAAAATACTTCATATTATTCATTTTTTTTTTAAATTACTATCATTATGCGATGAGAAATTTTTTGTGCGTTTTTTTGTGTAGACAAATCTAGAATAATGAAATTGGAAAGTTCAATTAGCATTGAAAGATACAAATAGGTTAAAGGGAGTTGGCGCTCATAGGAAAAGTTTCATTAGTATACAAATGACATCAATAGTGCTCTCAGTGAGAAGTGAATACCAACGTTGCAGGATCATGTCAAGTGGAGTGCATGAAAAAGTTTTATTTTTTACAGGATGTCATACGAAATAACAAAAAATTAGATTCGGTTAATATGTTGTGACGTTGGCATAAGAGCTTCCAACGTCAACACATTTTTTTGTGTCTTTCATTACTTTTTAACGTTCTGCAATGATGAATTTAATAAAGCGGGATTCGAACAGTAGCCACAATTCAAAATAAAATACAGAGCAACTTTTAAATTTGTATTGTAGCAAGAAATTACCAGTAAAATCTAAGGTGACAGGTTTTTTTTTATTACACGACATAAACATGAAGATTAAGAGAAACATCACAAACATATAATTTATTAAATTTGAATCGTTTAAATTATGTACATTCACACAAATTTTGTCACTAACGACCAGTTCAAGTTCATCCGTGCACTTGAACGCCTAAAGATGCCGAAAGGTGAAACCCGGGTCGTTAGTGACAAAATTTGTGTTAATGTACAAAGTTTGAACGATTAAAATTTCAATATAATCCAACTTGAGAAATTTTTATTTGATAAGGGTATTTTTATTATACTCTTTTTAAAAAAATCAACAATTTTTCAGGTCAAAAAAATACTTTTAACTGTTTATATTCGATTTTTTTTTTAAATTATTATCATTATGCGATGAGAAATTTTTTGTGCGTTCTTTTTTGTAGACAAATCTAGAATAATGAAATTAGAAAGTTCAATTAGCATTGAAAGATACAAATAGGTTAAAGGGTGTTGGCGCTCATAGGAATGTAATTTATTTTGTTGTAAATATTATTTTATCCACGTCCGCTTCCAATGTGTAGCATTTGATTTCCTAATGGAGGTATATCAACATAAATTATTCTATGAATTCCTTAGCTGTTCGTTAGGGATAGAAAGGATAGGACAGGACTAGTGGTTGGCTAATTTCTCTCGCTACACCCCGTTATGATAGTATTGGAATGGTGGGGGGTTGATTTTTAAATATAACAAACATACATGCCTTCGAACTGAAATCAAAAATTGATTGAGAAATGCTGTTCATACTGGGATTCGAGCACGTGAGGTCCAGCATGAAATCCAACGACGTTGGCCACTGTGCTATGGATCCAACAAATGTAAAAGATTTACTGGCAGAAAAATTACAAATATGTTTATTGTTTATAATGCATTCAATCCTAAAACCATTTTCTACTACTGATATTCCATCTCTTTAAGATCAAAACAAGTTTATTTTTATATAGAGGTACGAATGTGTTTCATGGTATATACTTATATTTAAAAAAAAATACCTCAGCTATGTTTTTCAAATAATAAATTGTATACGTAATTTCTCAAAGGGATACAATACGAAAGACGCACTATACAAACACATCAATGTTTACATCAAAATAACACATTACAAAGGGGTTGAAAGAAAGAAATTTGATACGAAACAGTCAGAAGTAATTTTAAGTAAATAATATATATTTCATTTGTTTGTTTTTTTTCCATCCTAACCCCAATGGGAATAATAGTTTCAACTTTGTGTGAAGGGTAGCAATTTGGTCCGGATTCTTTTTAATGCTCTCCCCTCGCATCAAATATCGGTCTATTGTGTCAAATGAAGTCATTTCATGGCTACCGTACGTAACGATTTATTTATTCGTCCGTAAAGAAATAAATAGTGGATGGTATTTACACTTTGAGAACGCATGTTTATTCTAACCGTTTTGTGTCAATAAATCATTCTTAATTTAAGAACATTTAAAAATAATTACAAATCTGGATTTATACCTGAACTTTTTTTTATTCAGCTTAACACTAACGGTCGAAAAAAATGTTAGAAAATAATTAGATTAAAAAGAATTTAGATGGAGATAACTTTTAAAGGAATTCAAAATACCTTCTATCATATGGAATCTTCAAGATTTCTAGACTCCTATCAGTCGCTTTGCTTCGCACCAATGTTTCTTCTAAGACGAGAAGTTAGCTTCGCAGAAAATTCTAAGGCTTCGTGGACCAATCCAACAAATGCGTGGCATAACTTTTCATATTTGATAGAAACGAATCAAAATTATGTTCATTTTTAATATATTTTATCATGCAAATCAAAAAAAAATGTTTTGAATCATTTTAAATAAGTTTTTACTAATACGTGTATTAAAACCAACAGATTGCTCAGCCTCTCTTATTTCAAAGAGAGTATGGATAGATGGATAAGATTAGGACAGAACTAGTGGTAAGCTTATCGGTCTTGCTAAGCCGTTTTTATAATAGGATGAGTGGGGGGGGGGGGAATTCAAGACATCACATACATCCATGCCTTCGGACAGAATTCCATCAATCTATTGAAAAAGACAGTATTAAAAATATTTGTTGAACGCATACAGTATTTAAACAATGTTTTCTAGATTTTGCTGCTGGAACAAATTCCATTGTTTAAAGTGGAATAAATACGCAAGTCATACACAAATACTATCGTAGAAAACTAGGCCAGAATGGTTTGTCGCGTCTCATTTGCTGCAAGTGCTCTCAAGACGAACGAAGAAAGTCGATAAGAAAGAGTAAATTGAACATTATTATATATTAAAAACTGAAAGTGAAAACAATACTATTTTTTATTTGAAAGCTTTATTTACTTTTGAACTCATTATAGGCACCTACAGGAAAACACTTCTAATTTATAAGATTATTTTCAATTTTTATTAACAGATTAGTTAGTATCATTTACATATTTACAAACTTATTTACAGATTATTTTCTTGTTTTTTTTTCCAATTTGTCTCAGCAATTTACTGTAAGTCTTTCTTATTTTTTTATAAATAGCCCAGTATCGATTTATATGTTCATCAGAAAATAATGCTCGTGACGAGCAATAACTAATACCTTTCACCATGAAAAGACAGCGAACACTGTAAAAGTGAAAAATAACACTGCCTGATACGCTTCTGCAATACGTTAACAGTGTGCAATTTATAGAACTTAGTACAGATATTTCTCAACAGACGACGATTCGCTCTTACGGCCAAAAAAATGCAAAAAAAAAATGGAAGATTTTCAATATACTTCACAATATTAAAAACATAGTCAAAAGGTGGGAAAACGTCACATCACAATATACTGAAATATGTTTTATGTTGTTAATAATTAGGTCATAAAAATAAATCTGCTCTATGTTGAAATATGATATTATTTTCTTTCGGGATCTTAATGTGTATGGAATTTAGGTTTAGTGTATTAAGAGTTCTGTAAGAAACAGTACGCTTTTCCCATGATTATTCTTCCAATCCATTATTCCACGCCTATTAAAACGTGTCACAGACTTTCTTTCTGACAATAACTATTAAGGTAACAATATTTAAGGGTTCGAATGTCAAACACATTTAACAATCAAAGTCAAAAAATAAGGGTGTAAAAATAGAGGGTAAATTTATATTTGACGATATTTTATTTTTAAATATTCAATGATTTAATTGATAACATAGGTTTTTTGGAACCTCGTGAGAAGTCGTTGTGATTTGTTTATCACTCGAAGTTTAAAGCCATTTTTCATCACTTGGTGCAGGTCTATCTTTATCAAAAATAATGCTTAACATATTAACATTTAAATGCATGATTTTCTAAATATTATAAAAATGCATGGTTTTTACAAAAGCATTCAATCCCAGACCCTTTTTATGATCCCAGGGTGTGAAGATTGACAATTTTTACAATCCCGGGATCCCATATAAATTAGGATTCGAAATTGAGAATTTTTTTCACGGCGATTTCAAAATCCCAGGATTTTACGAAATACCCAAAATTTTGAATCTTCTTTTTTTAGCCCTAGCTCAACTTTCTCTCAATTTAAACCTTGTTTTAGATAACTATTTATTATCAAAATATAAACGTTCAATATTGGTGTAATAAATTATATTTAACTTATAGTTTGTGAGGTGAATGATTGTTATATTTGGAAAAACATTTACGTCAAAGATTATAAAATATTTTTTGAAATAAAAAATATTGACGCAAGTTAGCGACATCTATGAAATAAATTTCTAAAAGTTGGACCCACTGATATTGAAAGACTAAACATTTGATTTATTAGGGTTGGTTACTGAGTATTGAAATTTTTGAAGATAAAAACTTCCATTCAACTTTATTTCAACAGTTTCGCCGTATAAAATTATTCAACAAAAATATTCGCTCGCTGGAATATTTATAATTTGATTTTAAATCACTCGTAAAAACGGTGTTATCTTCTTTATGCTAAGTTGGTATATCAGACTTTAAAATTTGTATTTATTTTATTTTATTTCGTAATTTCACTATACGATCGTCGTAGGCGAGCTGTAACGCCATAATGCTTCGGCTTTTATTCGTTTATAAGCAAGGGTTAGATTCTCTTACTGCTTAAATTATTGAACTTTAAATCAATATTATGTTAGAAGATAAAAAAAAATTCAAGTATATTTTCCTACCTAGGCCGCCTCAACAAATATCCTCCACTTCACTCGATCCAGCGACGCCTTACGCCAGTTGATGACCTCCAGAATTCGCAGGTTCTCCGACACCCCATACCCACAGCAAAGTCGCAGTCGTCCAACGTTACGTCTTCCCTCAGGGGTATTAAATGTGAGACATTTTGTTGGTTTATGTGCGATATTTGTACGGCCCAGAGTAGATGTTTGGTTTTAACATATTTGACAATGTTTGGCTCACCGTAGAGATATTTAAGCTCACGATAGTGCCAACGACACCAGATGCCATCCTTGCAGACAACACCACTAACTCTGCTTAATTCTAATAAGCAATCGTTCTTTTCTCGACCTCGCTGCCATATTCTTTCGTTCTCAGAAACGGGGAGGTGAATTAACGAATTTTTAGTCGATTTCCGTAATATTTTGAAGTCAGCTTAATTTTAAATGTTGATAAGAATTCCACTTGCCCTATGTTGAAAGCGAATGTCGACATTAATATTTTATTTATAACTTTTATATTTGTTGAGAAAATTTGTGGACAAGAATTGTTTGTTTTCCCAAGGTGTAGAACCAGCGTGCCAATGGGGATGCGAATGGGAAGAGCTTCAACAGTGCTCAACAATATTGCTTCGGATGCCGACATATTCCACGTGGACGTGGGTGAGTTCCGACGAATGCTATTTTTTATGTATTAAAGTAGAGTGGCCGCCTGTGTGGTCGAGTGGTCAACGTTGTTGGTTTCGGCTACGGAGGTCCCGGGTTCAAATCCCGGTACGGACAGTTTTATAAATTGATTTATGAATTTCTGTTCAAAGGCATGGATGTATGTGATATCTTGAATTCCCCCCTCTTACCCATCCTATCCTATGAACGGGGCGGCGTATTGAGAGCGATTAGCTTACCACTAATCCTGTCTTAGCCCTATCCTTCTATCCTTACTCTCTTTGGAAAAAGAGAGGTTGAGCAACTGAGTAACAAGCAGTTCTCGTAGAAACACTTCTGTTGAGATAAACTCCATTAGGAGTCCATATGTTCCACATTGGGAGCGGACATGGTTTAAAAAAAAGTAGAGTTTGTCAGAGCTTACTCAGTTCCATGGATTCTTTCTACTGCTTTCAATATTAAATTGTAGTATATTTTTTTTTCTTCATTGTAAAAGTCTTAAATTTATTATTTGTCAATCTTATGCAATGTTGATTAAATAAATTATAAAATAAATAAGAACACATCAAACTTGTCAACTTGTTTGATTTTAAAGTTAAATATATTTAATTTTGCTTAGTACGATATTATTTTTGCTTCTATTCTATGACCAAAATGGTTATAATATTCGTATGTTCGAATGTTTCAATGTTCTAACAAACAAACATATTTCATTATCATAATTTATATGGTATTTTTAAAGTAGTAAAATCACTTGCCGTTCTGAATCTATTTGGCATTACCTTAGCATTTCTTTTATTTTTATAGTTCATTTAGATGATGCCTCAACAACTTTTAAAAAGTGCTTTATTTTGTTCAGCTGAAAAAAATGTGCTGGAAAATTAACATTGAAAACTTTAAAAAAATAGTAATTGTCTTTCCTTTAATGCTTTTGAGAACACATTTCACCTGGCAACCTTAACCGACTTTCAATTGCAGGGTTAACAATACACAAACTAATTTTCTCAAGGCAAGTGATTGAGGGCCTTATGAATGATTCACTAGAGGCTTCTATTTGCGGGATGGGCGGTGTGTACTACTACTGTTATCATTGTATTCTCCTGTTACACAAACTCTGGCTATCCAGTATCCACCACCGGGTTCTGGAACAACTCTCGAATGAACATGACTGCGAACACTTTACCGAACTCTTAACTATTATGTAAGCTTGTTTATAATAGCTGAGCGATGTACTTCACAGTTAAATAATAGTGTGTATTCGATAATCTTCTTATTACTTGGCTACAAGATCACGGTTTTGAATTTCAGAATGAAAACATAAAACTAATATCGGTTTCTTAACCGTTTTGTTTTTAAGCTGTCTCCACGCATTTCTTATCAAATCTTTTGTAAGGGGCATTGAGGGAGCTGGCTTGTTACTCAACATTTATTTCTCTTCTCTATATAGCGTTGCTTGAAGAAAGAGATTCGGTGACATGTTTAAATAAATTAGTACAAACACGACGAATATTTAAAAAGAAAAACAGGTATCTCAATAATAAAGCAGAAAGTATTTAAAATGCTTCATTGACGTCATTTGAAATATGAAAAGTGGTTTAACAATGTCAGATTGACAGAAAGCACAAAATTCTCACCTTTTAAAATCTACGAAAATAAAAAGAGCAATTTCTTATCGGCAAAACCAACACTGATATTTTATCTTCCTTTGCCGTTCGTCATAATTGGCTGTAACGATACCCTTTTAAGAAATAAAATTATACACTGCACTAAGTTTAATGTGCTAACTGTTGATTTTCAGTGGTAAGGCATTCATTACATTATATTAAAAAGCTAAATACTCTTTTGAATTTATTCCTATTCTATAATGAAGTATTTTTTCAACTGGTTTTAATGTGAAAGGATGACTAATAACAAGGTGAAGAGTTTTTAAATCATTAAAAAGTATGTAAGTTGCTGTTTCAAGGGAAGTATTCTTTACAATAGTAATAGCTTTTGGCAGATTATATCTTATAAAAAAACCTTTTTTTCCAGTAAGATCTCTTGAATACCGTTAAACATATTGCCATAACAATTGTGATACCCGGCTCTTTTAGGTTGTTCATGTGAATCAAGCAGTTGTAGAATATTGAGAATCTGTTATCTTACCTGATCTTGGAATTAAAAATTGCTTTGAAAACTTATTTCAATCTTAGACTCTCTAAGAACAGTGGACGTACTTCGTAGAAGATAATACATTTAAAATTTGGTAAAAAAATCTTCGTAGCGGAATTAATAAACTGAAGAATCTATCAGTGAACTTAAGTGCCAAATACCTTCAATCAGCTCATTAAAAGTTGCACTGTATTAATAAGTGCAATTTATATTCCCTTTTTATTCAATCGGTTCAAAACACTGACTATCCGAGCATTCATTTATGCTTCAGCTAAATCGATTTTCTTGGAAATTCAGCAGCAGTTGCTTATTCAAAGCTCACCTATTTGAAATAATCTTCTTTTCCAACAAACTTCAACCCGCTTACAAACTTACAAGCAGATTACGAGCCGACTCTATTTTCAATATGAAAACGTATGAAACCTGACGGCATATATTATTAGTACAAGCACTGGGTAAGTATTAGTTAGCGGTGATGATGGAGGGTCAGATTTATATTGGTGTACTGTCAAAGTTATTTCAAAATATATTTCAAAGAAAGTCAAACAGTATACAGATGATACTTTTAGTATAAAATTTGATTGATTAATCTTGAGTCTTGGCTATAAATATGAATTGCACAGTGATGGTTTAAGTTTATTTATAAGATCAGAATACAAAAACCTAATTCTTCTTTGCAATTTTTCTTCTTCTTTGTGTTCTTTGCGTAAACTTTTGTAGATCAAATTTATTCTTTTTATCTGACTTTGGCCTGACTAGATATGCTTACTAGTTATATTTTAATGATTCCTTTAATTTTTTTTATCAGTTCTCTACAAATTCTACTTGAAACACTGTAAGAATCAGTAATTTTGTAGCATTATGTTCATCAAAAAATGGCCGATGATTTTTCGTTCTCTGACAAAGATTACCCAAGCTTAGTACAAATATGCCACACTCTACACAAACATCTTTATATTCTTTGAAATAATGCAATACTGAATATGTATTTTTACTTAGATCAAGATGAAATGACTACCATATGAAGCAATCAAGACTGTCTGACAGGAACCAGTTTTCCCCTTTCCATTGTATCTTGAAATATTGTCAAATGTCATCTCTAGTGTTCTCTCAGGTGGATACAACTAAGTAAGTATTCCAAGCTTTGGCACACACTGAATCCAATCAAACAAGTTATATAGAGATTTTTAAAAATATTTTAACCATGTATGCATCCAGATAAATCTTCTTGTAAGTGAATGTAAACACGTTTTGAACCAGTTCAAGAAAAATTGTATCAATTCATTCTTTTGACCTATCTTTATTAGAAATTTTGCGAATTGAAGAAAAATGCTACAAAACGACTAGCAGATGGCAAATTACACCGTTATACGGTAAAATAGATTTAGTGGAATGGCAAAATAAATATGACAGACATCCATGCTTTTAGTCGAAAAATTTATTAGCCGATTGCAAATATTATAATTTTTGAAAAGAATCTGTGGCCATAGAGATTGAATAGGATGATATTTTTAATTGTGTCAACGGTATGCTTCAAGAATTTCACATGTAGGCATATACATAGTTCTTAGTTATTTTGTGGGTCCAGGGTACAAAAAAGTGGATGGTTGGCATAAAAAAAAACATATTGGAGCAGAGACTGTAATACTAATTCATTGGAAACTCAGTTACAAAGACCTACATCAACCCACTTTCGGTTAATTAATTTCTATGATTTTCCTCGAAGTGGACATGGACCCAACGGAAACTGATCCGCTCCTGCATATTTAGACGCGGTGTGACACGCTTTGAGACCGGTAGACCCGCTGTTGAGTGGCGCTGTCAACCCGCATGACGTCACACACGGTAATAATGTACGCCGAAAGTGACCGAGGCGATAATTTACGATTGCCGGCGGGCGCACACTTGATGGGGTGGGAAAGGCGTCGTCTTAAGAAATATTATTATTCTCTAATTGAATAGTATTCATGGATATTAAGACTAATCTAGGGTTCCAATGACCTAGTCACATATGTGAGAAACGGTGTTTACTGTATGTTCTATACATATGTATGTTGTAATATTTCACTGTATGATGTAAGAAATAAAATGTGACAAAGGAATTTGTTGAGAATTAAGGTCATGAGAAACATTTTGATTCATTCAACTCAAAACTGGCTTTTCACAAAACGTATCTAAAATTACGATTTATTTTTTAAATACATATAATTATAAAAAAAGAGAATTGTAATCATAGGATAATGCAACGGATAAAGTAACAGATTAGACGCATTTTTTTGTAACACCATCATAATTTTATTTTGTTTTGTATAAATAACACTGTAATAGTGTATTCTCTTATCAGTTGATGATTCACGTTATGAGTAACCATAGTGGTATAAGATAAAAAGCAAAATATATTGTTATATATTTGTTTAACAGTAACCTTTCTTTGATAAAATCTGATTTTAGCATTTATTTATATATTTTACTATTTTATCAAAAATTGACATGTGTTGTAAATTTCATTATTTATTTAGCGTAAAAACACATATTTATCTCGCAAAATTATTGAAAATATATGATTTTTATAATCGATGATTCAGCAATAAACTTCAATGTGTCACTAGTATAACTTACGAGGCAACTTGCAATAATTGTTTGTTTTAGTGGAATCTTTTTGCGTTATTATAGCAAATATCTAAAAAAATATGCTGATTACAGTAAAAAAACATTTTTTATTTGTTTTTGATTGATTTATTTGGTTATCAATGACAGTATTACAAATTGGATGCCAAAATTACAGTATTCCTGTTCTGTTTATGGCCAGAGCTAAATTTATTACGGCGAACACAAATCACAAAATAAATTCATTCAAAGTGCATTCTTATCAGAAGCATAAACGCATCAATAAATTAGTTCCCATGTCAAAGCTATGTTTTTGCGGCTCATTTTTTATCGTTCAAAATAATTTATTCAGTCAGAAATAATTTGTCGCTCCTAAATAATGAAATTATAAAAGCGAGTGATGAACTGCTTCCATTTTACGGGACTCAGAAATAATGGCCGAGCAATAATTAATCAAGCGTAAAATAAAACAGCTGGAAAATGTATCAGTTCAAGTGTAATTTGTGAGACATGATTGATGATTTAATCACATTTAGTCAACATGCCTTTTGAAAAATAAAAGTATTTTTTTCAACTGAATTGATTTTTTAATGTTGGCGACAACTCAAAGTAACTGTTGACAAGAATCTTTAACACTCCATATAACGAGTTATTGAACTTTTTTTCATGATTTACACAATAATTGAATATTCGACATAAAAGTTTTTTTTAGCAATAGACTATTTTGCTAGGAGCAGTTAAATATTTAAGCCAAGTAGGTACTTTTAATATATAAATTAGGATTTGTGTTAGTATGATTAACTATCGTAAGATTATAATAAACTAATGAGCAGTCAAAATAGTCCAATAATACGACATTTAATAACACCCACATTTTTAATCCGGTACTGATTTTCATTTTTTAACGTTCAAATTAATTTTTTATGATAACCACAAGTAACTTCAAAGATCTACTGAACTGTTATTGCTATTCTTTATATGATCTATTTCAATTCAACATCGTTTAATTCAACCCATGTGTAAAATTCATCAAGAACCAATAACTTTTAAGTCAGTGGTTATAAATTTTATTTGTATGTTTTTTTTGTTGATACATGTCCGTTCCCAACGTAGAGCATATGGCTTCCAAATGGAGGTATATTAACAGATTTTTTCTACGAGAAATGTTTGTTACTCAGTCGCTCAAACTCTCTTATTCAAAGAGGGTAGTAAGGAAAGAAGGATAAGGCTAGGACAGGACTAGTGGTTAGCTCGCTCTCGCTACACCCAATTATTATAGGATCAGAAAGGGTAGGAGGGAATTTTTTAAACACTACAAACACCCATGCCTTCGAACAGAAATCGATCGAAAAAATCCATAACGCTAATCGCTGCGCCATTGGACCCAACGTATTTATGTATACACGATACAAGTATTCACACAATTCACCAACCGTGAGATCAAATTCATGCGCGCAATTGAAGACGTGAAGTAGCTGGAAGGCAAAACCCGAGTCGGGACAAAACCTGTAGAAATGTACAAAATTTTAAAGATTGGAAAATGTTATATGCATATATGTATATATTTATAATATACAATGATACAAATGTATTATTATTTAATTTTTCCTGAAATATTCAATTAGTCGAAGATAAATTTGAATTGAAACATTGATTATTTTTCGATTAATCATTATTTGAAAAATGATTAACGTCTTACCATCGATTTGGTAAGTTCAGCATCAGCAAAAAGTTGGTAAAAAAATTAAGCCTCGAGTAAAAATTAAAATAGTGTTAACTATTCATACTTTCTCACATAATTCAATATATTATAATTCGTCGCTCATCTACAACTAAAAATTTTACTTACTGCTCCAATGAGGCACTGAAAAGCCAGTTTATAAGGCAATTTTAGTGTTATAGGCCTATTACATCATTTATAAGCTTTCAGCCCAAATTATTCCAAGTAAAACTTTCTGGATTTTTTCCATCACTTTTATCTATCTGATGGTTTTGCGACATCTAGATTGTATTTTAGTTACTAAGTAAATTGGTAAATAAAACGAGCGATACTTTGGACGTAAATTATTCAATCGTATCGTTAATATATTTTACTACAAATCAATATTGTTTATTCCCCAATTCACATTGAATTTATTTTGCCAAGATTTGGGTCTAGATTGTCTCGTAAAATGATCTATTGCTTTAGCATGTTAATATGTTCTTTTATGCTATTCACAACACATAATATAATATGTTTTAGTTGTTTTCATTTGAAAATGACTTATATTTAATTGGTTAGGGCCAAGGGTTTCCCAAACTATGAAACTAACCTCACGTAGTACAATCACGTTGTTATTTGTTGGATTGCATATGTTTATTTTACAGAGGCGACACTTTTGCAATGTGCCCATTTTTGGATGAATAGATATGTGAACAAGCAAAATTGTCGGATTTGAGGCGATGCCAGTCCATATGAGATACACTAGCACCAAATGCATCCCGAGAAATTCACTGTTTGGTGCGGATTTTGGTCTGGTGAAATCATCGGTCCGTACTTCTTCCAAAACGAAACTGGCATTGCCATATACGTAAACGGCGAGCGCTACAAATCGATGATAAGCAACTTTTTGTGGTCTAAGCTGGATGGTATGAATACCGATAACATGTGACTCCAATAGGATGGCGCTACGTGCAGTACATACTACGGACATTCTGCACGATCGAGCGTCCCTATTGAAAGACCCTTTAGTTGAGCGGTGACTGTTTTTTAGGTTTCATCTACTTTGGTTGTCTCAGGCTCGGACATCACAAAAAAAACTTTCATACATAAATATTTCAATCGATTCACGGATGTGTTTTCAAAGACAAAGTTGTCAGTGTTAAATCACTCATCCCTACATACTTGGTGGATGATGCCGTATATTTACATTTGGCTCTTTGCTGTTCTTTTTACAATTCTTCGTTTTTTATTATTCTCAGAATTAAGTCAACAGTTATCATCAATAAAAAATCTTTCAAAGTGATTAGGTATAGTAATTGGGTTCAATTATTTGATTAATTAACTAATTAATTAGGTTGCAAACAGCGATTGTGAGTCAATGAATTTGTATCTTTCTTGGCAAGAGTATTTTAATTTGTTATAAATATCCGCTCTAAAATAGCAAAACACCAAGTGTTAAGTGTATATTGTATTTAATTTATGTCGTTTTCTACTCTATTTTATCTGGACGGGGATCAGAAATATTTTGAGAAAAGCACTCTGTGTCCAAAATTATTTTTTAAAGGAGTTGTGTTTATTTTTCAAAGTGTCGAATCTGAATTAACATATATTCCGTGAAGCTGAGAGTCCTTTGAAGGACTCTTATCGAAGGTTTTATCGCGTCACTCAAGCGGACTAAGGCAGGATTGGAGGACAAATCCATTGGAAGTGAAAACACTCAGACCTTTTGAGTGAAAGAAATGAAAAAGTCTTCTTTTCCGGAAAATACCGAACTTATACTCGCCCACAAAATACTTGATTTTCAGAAGCCTAATTCATAAAAAAATACAAGAGGAAGAATAAAAACCTACAGTGCTCAGCTACTCATTTATTTAATTTAAATTGTTTTTTACTTTCATCATTTTATTTTCAAATTGATACATATGGATTATGAATAATAGGCAAAACTAATAGACCTCGTTTATTAAATGTTAGAATGCTTTGCTTTGCAAAAAATCATAAGAGAAAGATTTAAGAACCTTCGGTTCAATTTATTTTGACAAATAATTTAAGATTTGAGTACTGACGCACTTTACTAAGTCTATTGAGATATATCATTAAGACTGTATTCTGTTAATTGACTATCACTCCAATTTTCTTCAAAACTTTAAGCTATAATGCTATGGTTCTAAAAGTTGTAAAAATAATACTCCATTCTTCGTCAACACGCTATCATCAAAAATAATCAAATGAATAAACAACAGAAATAAAAGGTTTATTATAGTAAACAAACTTTAATGTTTTAGTTGGTCTATTAATCTTTCTTTAAAGTTTACTTACAACCTCGATGGTGAAACGGAAGGAATCGCGTAATTAACCGATATGTGAGTATGACTTTTTAATAAAACTTGTATGCAAAGTTGTCGAAAAGGTTGAGAGCCTAAAGTCAACGCATTCCTTTGCTAATATGAATAAGTAGCGGGATTTTGTAAAGGAATTTAGAGAAGACCCCAAAGCTCTAAAAAAAAAATTCTGCTATTATATTATATTATTTTTTTTACAAATTAAATGAAGTGAAATATTAATAATTAATTTATAATACTATTATAAATTTTCAATCAATGAAAAATAATGCACTTTAAATCACAGATTTTTGTTATTTTTTCATCTAGTAATTTTTTTTATGTTTTTTAATGTTATTTTATAACGTTTTTGTATACTTAAGTACTGTAAAAGAGTTACTTTAAATATTTATTACACTCAATTTTATCAATATTCAGTAATCTGATTTGTACATTACAGGCGATGAATTTAAATTGGGGCCCAGAGCAAAAGGTCGACCAAGACATATTCAGATACACCCTCTCAATTGTATTACATAATATAAAATAGATGCATCATATCCAGTAATAAAAGTTGTATAACATGGTTTTACTGATGAGTGTTTTATTGTTAGTTTAGTATTAAGACTTCCATGATCTAAAATTCATTGTTGATAAAAGCAAAACAAAAAGATTTCAGATAATTTTAATCTTTTTATTCAAACAGATCGATAACCATTTTTAAGTAGCAAGCGTAATACATTTTTTTTATTATTATTATTAAAATGGGTACCGATGTTCAAAATATTTTTAGAATATTTTTATCTACTTCTGTTTATTGTATTTTATAAGTATACGATGCAACGTCAAAAAGGACATGTTTTATCTATTACAATTTGAATGTAACACTAAGCACTTAATGACAAATAAATTTTCAAAATTCAAACAAATTTTCATGTCATAATTCTCGAAGGTCAAAATCACGGGTGGGCTGGAGGGGGCTCGAAAGGGCTCGCGCCAGCCCTTTGTTAAATTATACTAAGGCCGGCGAGCCCCTTGTTAATTTAAGAGAAAACAATATTCTCAGATCAAATCAGTATATAACTGAAATTTCTGACTTATATATTATTTACGGCAGCTTCAGTATACACAGTAATACAATTTTAGTCATTTACATTGATAATTTTACGGTAAATTGCGCGTTGTTTCATATTATAAGTGTATTAAGTAACAATCGATTGCTCATTTACGTATTGAATATAATTTCTTAGGAGCGATTAGAAAATTCACTCCTTCCCCAGAACACCGAAAATTGCTTTGAGATTAAGCGAGCCCTTTGTTAACATACTGGCAGCCCACCGCTGGTCAAAATCATTCATAATAGGTACATAATTTAGAGACATTATACATACAATTCTATTACTTTATCATTTAGAATAAGTCACATTAAATAAATTATAAATCTTTAAAGTCCATAATCACTGATGGTATTTTTCCTTTCAAAAAATCAATTTTCCAACACTCTTGTGTGGCAAGCATTAAGAAAACATTACCATGGCTTATTTTCATTACATACTTACAGAATTGCGTATTCAAGGGACAAAATGCGAGACTATTTTCATCTTCCTTTATAAGAAAATTATGCAAGGCTTAAAATGGGTTAGGTGAAAAACCCTTAATAGATAACAAGTATTTTTAAAAGACGTGAAACTTCATAAAAAAGCGGTTAACATTTTTTCGTTATAATAAGAAGCTTTGAGGCATTGAACGTAAAACCATTGATAAATTAAGAGAGAATAATAGTTTTAATGTGTTGTTATTGGATTTAGGAACGGAGCTATTAAGTTGGATATTCATTTTTTTGAAAAATATTATTTAAAATACTATCTTATAACCCATCTTCGATTGGAAAGTAAGCAAAACTTGACCGCTGTACGTTGTGTTACTCTTAAATTGTCCACCATTCTTCTCTACTGATCTGGTGAAAAACGTAGTAAGTATAGTTCAAACTTGGTTCAAGGTGCTACATTTTTTGACGATGATTTCCAAAAGTGTGAACAAGGTGTGCATCTTCATAAAGGTTGTTCCTGATGTATGTTATAACATTGTAGTACGCATCTTTTGCCAAGCCAGGTATTATCATGGCATCTGAAAAAGTCCATGCTTCTGATATTTTAAATTCAGAGTGCACTAGTTTTATTTTGTTGATGTCACAATTCGCAAGTAAAAAGCCATTGATGATCGATATCATGGTAGACATTTTAAATTAATTCTTTGACTTTTGGGTGACTTTAAGATTGGAAGGTGGGAGGGAAATTTAAGTCATTGTAAACGCCAATACCTTCAAACATCTGTCATCTTGGCTTTTAGCTGTATTGCTAAAAAATATCGTATTTTGATTATATAAATATGTAGTAGAAATTGAAAACATATAATATATCTTTAATAACTCTCGATTATGTAAATTACAAATAACTTAATCCTATATCTTAATAAAATATAACACTATTTGCTCTTAAGTTAGTTCAATAGAGTTCAACCAGTTATAAATAAACTTATTTACTTTATGCAATTTTAAATATGCAACTCTTTTATACAATTTTGAAGAATAATATTTATGTGTGAAGATACACATTTTTGGAAGTTTTCTTCCCGTATTCATAAGATAGCAAAAAGTCTCTGACAAAGGTTTAAAACAAAAGGCAAAACTGCAGGCTTTGCAGAAAAAATAGCGCACGACTACTTTGCAAGATCAAACATTCGCAAAATCCTTATATACTATTACATAAAATTCAATGTATGTGATGTAAGCATATTTGAGATTATGCTTTCGTCGAAGTGAGCTTTACGTAACACAATATAAGTTTCAGACGTAGATACTTATAAAAAGCTTATCTTTAAATAAAACATAACACCATTTCCACGAAAATAGAACAATATATATTTATCATCCATATACCCTAATAAAATTTAATTCAGACTTTGCCAAAATGATTGACTTATATTTATGTAAATCAAATCATACTGAATAATTTTTTAATGTCCTTGTTTGTATTTTAAGACAAAACACACTTTTGTACCAATTTCAAATTTATTTATAAGAATGAGGACCGGTTTTGCTCATCATGAGTATTTTCAACTGATTAAAATATAAATATATGAAGAAGTGACACTAAACGTACTATAATAAAAAAAATATTAAAAATTAAATGACCTCTCACTAAAATAGTCTTCCTTCGTTTTGAATACAAAACCTTGTATTAATTTATATAATTTTATCATTTGAAAATACTTGTAATGAGCAAAACCAGTCCTGATTGTAATAAATCAATATTAAATCAATACAAATGGGTGTTTTATTTTATAATATAGTGCTTTTCCACCAAGTATTGACAGTGAACACCTTAATTAGCGATATATTACAAGGTGAAAAATAGCGAACTATTTTGTTTAACAAAAATTATACTATTTTTACAGTTAATGTCACTATTGTATTTGAATGTCTAGCACCCTACATTACTTGCCCTATCCAAAAAGAGAGTTCAAACAATTGATTCACAACTTGTTCCTGTTGAAACATTTTTTTTGTACAAAGATTCATAATGATTATACACGAATATATTAACAGTGAATATACTTAAAGACAAATTAATTAAATTACATATAATAATATCAGCGTAGACATAATTGTTTTGTTTGATAACTGCAAAGACTTTTCATCGATTACTTTTATGAAGCAATAACATCTTCAGAGTTGTATTTTAAAAATACACAACGTTGAAAGTTTGTGAGTGTAATTTAACTTTTATATTACCGCAATGATAATAGGGAAAAATATCATTGAGCACACTTTTACAGGGTTCTATGTAAACTGAATAAAAAGCAAAGTTAGAACAGCAGCGCTAATGCAACTTTCTAGGTGTGACGACCTTTAGCGGCAAATTTAATTGGAAACTCGTTTAAAGTGCATGTGTCAAGAGTTCGTTTAAAGTGGAAGCGCTATGAATCAAATGGAAATAACAAAAAAAGCTGTTGGTTTATTTACAATTTAAAAAATGCTTTTCACTAAAACAGCGATTAACTTCAATGATCAATGCTCTCTTGCTTACGCATTGTAGTTATTTTACGGGTTTATTCGGCTCACTTCACTCAAGGTCTCAGAATATATCGGATATCAATTTTTTACATTCTTGTGGTAGAAAAAATTTCATCTGAAATTATTTTCGAAAGCATTATGGATAGTTGACAGTTTTAATTACATTGTCGAATCTTATATATTGAATATAATATGAAAAGCCGTTTTTGAAAATCAAGTTGGCGTTGGCAAACGGTTTGTTTTAAGTTTAATCCTCCGACAAAAACAATCCTACCCTTTTAACGTCAATATATTTTTTATTCAGTTTATAGATTATTTTTTTTAACACTGGAAAAACGTTTAAAAATGATTTTTTCATACTTTGGGCAGTTCATTTTGCTTGCAGAAAAAATATGTATACATTAAGGGGTAGTAATAATCATTATATATTTTTTTATAAATATGCAAATGATGCAAAGATGTCGCTTTCGTTTGCATACTGTGGTTGTTGTTACATGCGCTTTTATTATTAAGCCTTGTAACATCATTCAGACGAACGAAAAAAATTGAGATCCCTTATTGCCGTCCGTCACGCGACCTTAAAGTAACACCTAAAATGACTGGAAATCAGGCATTTTTAATCACCATATATTTAGGGTCCGCTGTATTTAACGAAAGTTGAATATTATTTACCGGTTTACTTATAAAACTATTTTTAATTAACATATACATATCGACTGTGGAAAGGAAAAAGGACGTAACCCACAGTTTTCCAAAACAGGATTTTTTCGATAATCACAATGTATCAAACTTGATACACGTTCTATCAAAAGATGCAAGCTACAAATACCGAATTAGTATCTAAATTTAGCTTTTAAGTTTGAAAAAGATGACCTTGTAAAAAATTAAAACCAAGAAAAAAGACTGAAATAAAGGTTTTCCCTCGACAATTTCATTAATTAATATTAGATTATGTCAATGAAAGACCAGTTTAGAGGTCTCCATGCACTTTAAGGTTGTGTATAATTCATAATTTGCATATGGTCCAAAATCATAAAAACACGTTTTTTGCGCCTCCTGTAAAATTTGATATGTGTGGGTTACGTCATTTTTCCTTTCCACAGTCGATATGTACTATAACAACAAATATTGTTTTATCTATTTGTATTTCAAATTTACTATACTAAATGGATTGATATAATAAACAACCATAAGAAATAATCGAGAAAATATATAAGTTGTAGTTTTTTCAAACACAAATTCATCAATTATATTGGGTATTTTGATTATAGAAAATAAAGCTTTATGTAATATAATTTGAATATGAAAGTGACATCAGTAATCACATAGATTTAAATAAAGCAATATCCTCAAAACATTTAGTCAGAATCGAATGAAATTATAAATGCTTTTATCAGAATATTATCAAACGATGTTTAATGAGAGTCAAAAATAATTTTATACATACTATGTTATATTTCATTTATTTACATACAGATCCATACAGATGTTATGAAAACATAAAATGTGCCATTTAAAAACATTTTAATATATCGCTCATGAGCAAAACGTCGTATTGCACACGACACCAATTTTACAAGAGTCAAAAAAAAGATCTTTGGTCACAACTTTGGCGTAAATTTTATATTACTTTGTATTTCACCATTTGAAAAAATGTCTATTTAATATATAAAAATGAATGTTTGCGTGTTCGTATGTTATGCGTTGCCACACCGCTCATCTGATTGCAATAAAACTTTAACAAACTTTTTGATTGCACTTCCGGGAAGGTTATAGTCATAAAAATTAACTTAAAGTAGGTCTTATATATAAAAATCAACGTTTGTATCTCTGCCATACAGTTCATTTTGACAACGTATGCTTGCACTTTCGCGAAGGTTATAGTACAATTAACTTACAGTATGTGGCGCGTGTGTCGTACTATATACAATCAGCAGCAAACGACAAACAGACAGAAAAAGAAGACATGCACTTGCATTGCAACGCTTGCCCGGAACCGAGTAGTTATTAATAAAAATAACATTAATACAATAACTAAATTTGCTTTGTTGGTGAAATTGCATCTTTAAAAGTTGCAGTAAAAGCTATAAATCGAATTGATTTAAGTTGGAAAGCAATTATTTGTTATCATTTTTTCGATGCGAGATTTTGCTATATCGTGAGTTTTTTTTAAGCTGAGAAGCTGTATGCATTATAAACTATTGTTTGTAAAAGTTGTGAGATGCGAAGTTTTATTTTACTATGAGTGTTATGAATAAAATAAAACAAGCTTAATATTTCATAACATTGCTTGACCACGACTGACGTAGCGTGTAAAAATAACATTTCAATGCACAAAGAAAATTCCAGTTTTTTCCCTTCATCGAGATTATAAAAAAATGTATGCAAACGGAACGGATGAGATCGATGGAGAGCTTTTTCAAAAATTCCGACAAAATATCTCATGTTTTATTCTGTGTTATTCACCACCTCAAGTAAACATTCATATATCATAATATTTCGGCTCTTGCCATAATACAGAGCCATTAAAGTCATGTACAAAGCTAATGGTGGTTGTTCAGTTTTGTTAAGTCATTATTGAAGTGGATTTTTAATTCATATTCCTAATGCGTTCTGACGTTTCTGTCAAAATGACACACGCTTTTATCGAACGGACTTTAAAATTATTCGCGCTTTGAAGAAAAAATAATACACCATTCAAACAAAACACATAAAACCAAAAACAGCCACATTATGGCAATAAATTCTCAAAAAAATATATATGAACTGGATATTTGAGGAGTAAACATTCAAAAAGTGACTTGTCACACAAATACGCTTGGGAAATGATGATTTAAGTGTTTGCTAATTTTTATATGAAAAAAAACTTTTTTGAACATTAATTGTGATTTACAATCATAAATTTTATTATGGACTATCAGAACTGCATTTTTCAAAATTTGTGATAAATATTTTTTCTAATGTTTGCTCCTAATTTGTCTACACAAATGTATGATACAATTATGTTTCAACATGTTTTTACCATAAGCAAAGCACAATTATAATTTAAGATTCAATAATCTCTATTCAGAACATCACTTAAGCTTTTTAATCAGAGAGTCAACGATTTTATGTGTGAAATTTTATAAGGTGTAAAAAATGCCCAAATCATGTAACCTCATTTTTGAATGACCCCTTATCACTACTATAAACTAAACTAGGGCTGTGGAGTTGAAGTCGGAGCTTAAAAAAATCTTATGGCCTCGACATATGTTTTTTAAAATATTTAAACTGTTTACGATGATTCTTTATTACTCCAATGAAATTTATCATAAGAGCGAAAAAGAGTAACTATTGGAACTACTACGCAGAAAATACATCTCCAACTCTTTACAGTTTGTATGGGATTATTTTTTGATATATATTATCCATGTGGAGGATTTCCATCACTCACGTTTACTCACTCTATGATAAAGATATTTTATTATAAAGATATTTTATTATAAATTAATTTGTGTGAGTGTGTACCTACTTCAAATCATTTAATATCAATAAGTTATCATCACTCTATTTTTTACATATAACAATTTTCCATTTAAATTTTACTATTTCAACACCAAATAAGCTTTATAAAACATTTTTAGTACTTTTCCACTTAAAATTTATTAGATCAGGACCGGTTTCGCTCATGGTGAGCATTGAGCAAATAAATTGGAGCACAATTATCAACGACATCTAATTATGGTTGACAGAACCATAATTAGATGTGGAAATTCCAGAAGAATTCAATCCAACGAAATTGATTCCTGCGAAAAGATTAAAGGCCATGTCAATTCTTTTGGATTGTGCTAAAATTTATTTTCTTAGTTGTAATACCAATTGTTTGTCATACCTTGTTTTTCTTACTGAAATTTTGTATAAATATCACTGTTCCATTATATTTCTTGTCAGTTGACAATGCTCACCCTGAGTGAAACCGGTCCTGATCTAATAATTTTTTTGTGGAAAAGGTACTAAAAATGTTTTAATATTTTTATTATAATGCCATTCTACCAAGTATTGACAGAAAACCCCTTAATAGTGACCAAATAAGCTATTGAAGTTTTTTTTAAAAAATTGAGATGTGATGTAATTATATTTCATTTTGGAATAGAATTATAAGGAAAGTTGTAATCATCTAGGATGTTTATAAAATTCTTTACAAAAAACGCGTTTGTTACAACTTGTTTAATGTTGTAGGTATACGATTACAGTTCTTAAAACAGACTGTTTTTTTCAACATAATATGTTTATTGAATTTCGGAATCGTAGGTTGAATAATATTCCCACACAACCTTCATTGTTATCGATATCAAAGCTTTATTATTTGAACTACATGATCAAAATCCATGTTCGAAAATAAATATTTTTTCGTAATCGCTTTGTGATTGCAAAGTAATGAATATATTACTGTTATAAAGACATTTTTTTTATTAAACCTTGAAAAGGAAACACGCAATGACATTTATATTTCAAACCACATAAATGATAACGATAAACCAAAGCGTGAAAAGGTTTTTTAAAGCATTTAATCGAAAGTTTAATAATTACGTGAAAAATCCTATTGAGTAATAATTCAAGAATTTTAATGATCGCAAAAAAACAAATTATTTTCAAATAACATTGACGTATGAAATAACGGTGTTATTTGATTTTTGTTATCAATGGCTACAATCAAAGAAGTACTAAAAGCATTACGCTATACTACGTATGTATTTATGGGTGTATATCTAATTAATATAATTTATTACTACACATAAAGAAATTCATTTTTTCAGTTATTATTACTTTGGTTCGTTGTTTTTTCATTCATAAAATATCATGATTTAAGTCGATATAAATATTTTTTAACATAAAATCTATTCCACTTATTTCATGACGATTGCATTAGAAAACTGATGATAAAAAACATCTAGCATAGATGTTCTCATTAGTCAGTATTTTTGACATAACGTGTTTTGTAATATTAGGAACAATAACTGCCTTTTAATATTGATATAACCAATGCTGCTGTTTTTTGATTTTTTTTTCAAATTTATTTCTTCAGCTTCGTGAAGGAAGTATTAAAACAGAAATATTTTTACGAGAGCTGATTGTTAGTCAGTTGCTCAACCTCTCTGTTTTTAGTAGAGTAAGGATAGAAAAATAAGACTGGGACAGGACTAGTGGTGAACTAATCGCTCTCGCTTTTCCTTGTTTATTTTAGAATTGTAAGAGTGGGTTTAATTCTTTTAGGTATGAGTTAAAATGATTTGATTTAAATAAATTATTTTCAAACGTCTTTTGTATTGATTTGAAACATTAATAGTGTCGAAAAAAAAGGTGTCAGAACACCGTTCCACTGCGTTACATGGGAAAAACACACTGCATATTACCAATGCGTAAGTTATTATTTAAATGTAAAATAAATCACGTGATAAATTAAAAACTAAACATAGTTGATGGTATATTGTATCAATAATCAAACCTACAAACCTTCTAAATTTGACAAAAAGATGCTTTGTGAGTGTAGTCGAAGAATGTGTTATTTTATGATTGTTATATTGTCTTCGAAATTTAGATTTTCTAAGTATTTTATTTTCGTTCTTTTTTGTTACGTAATTGGCTCGACAAAAGAAAGTTTATATTCTCATATACAGCGACACAGTGACAAAGATAGCATGGCACATGGTACATTGAAACAAATATGACAACTGGCACTTGGCAGGAAACGGAACATGGAATTCCGTTCTCCGATATGATGACCATTTTCAGGCGCCAGATGGCTCCTATTTTGATCGCGAGGTCCTATAACGGCTACCTGGCACGACATGTTGCGCCTGACACCCTCCCTTTCCATCCCCAAGGGTTGCCCTAATTCACCGTTCACCTTGGAAACTTGCGTACGAAGCGAATTTTATGTAATATTTTATTTTTATTAGACCTTCAATAGAATATAAAAATGTAACCCCTTTATACGCGACGGTTTTTTATAAGAGGAAAACGCGATCGTAATATTGTATAACATATTTTACGAATAAGCAGTCTTATTTATATAATAGGCCTAAAATATTTTTAGCGTCACTCTTTATAGAAGCATTTACAAAACAGGTATCCGTGTTATACGACAGCTATTTTTTGTAAATATATTACATCAAGCATTTAAATAGTTATACAACATGAAAATAAGTAAAAGACTTTCGATAATCATCAAATTATATTATCCATTAAATAAAGTAGAAAAACTTATCATAACAGAGCGTCCCATTTATTTTATTTGTAATCCAATTTCTTAACATTTTTTTACTCGCGTACCACTTGGCAGTAAATAACGCTAAATTGTACTACTATATAAAAATGATTGCATTTAAATTTGAATCGTTAAAATGATGTACATTCATACAGATTTTTTCACAAACGACCCGGGTTTGGCTTTTCGGCATCTTCAGGCGTTCAAGTTCACAGATGAACTTGAACTAACAGTCAAGTTCAGTAACAGTGTCAGTGAAGTTCAACACCACCACCAAATTCAACCAAGCACCTTCAGTCGAAATCGCAAATGAATGTATTTAATGAAATTTGGTGTTGCTTGTGTAATTATATAGTATTTGAATTGTAAGGAATGTGAAGATATGGTAGACGCAATGGATCTTTTAGTGTAAAAGTTATTTGCGGATTCACACTAATAATATGCTCAAAGCATAAGAAAAATGATTTGGTATCTTGTTATACTGATAAATGTTTTTGATACAAACACAATATTATAAAAGCACTCCAAAATCTTTGCTGGATCAGAGGAAAACGGTATCGATTACCAGATTTTCGGTCATTGACTATACATATTGACGTCGACGATGATTAATTAAAATGTATGTAAATGTATATGTGTGTAAATCATTCATTCTTACATATCCGCCATTACTGATTTTTTGGTACGCTTACCACGGGTTGGGGTTGGGAAACCTTGTAATAAGGCATCCAACTAAAATAATAAACACCTTTTTGTACTAATTTCACATTTATTCCGTTGTGGTCTAGTTGGTAAGAATTGGTCTAGGCTCGATTACCATTAAGGTCAATCTCAAGTATAGATATTTCATTTTAAATTTGAGACCCAACACATGGGTGCTTGTGATATCAATTTAGCTCGAGTAAGTCTTGAGTAACTTACAATAAATTTTAATCCAACTTTACTCATATGATCTTTTAAGTTTAAATATTTGGCGTAATAGCATTAGCTGTAATGCCTAAATTAATATATATTAAAAATACTAAATTTCCTTAAATCCATTTTTCTAAATGATAAAACTTGTTCAAAAAATGAATATTTCGGTATTAATAACCCAAAACACGTTTTTTCGCATAACGTAGGACGATGTATAAAATGACAAATCATTTCCAAGGAAAGTGTTTATTTTTTATTTCTAGAAATATGGCTTCATATTTCGTGTGAAAATGCTGTGTCACGTCACCGTGAAATGATTATTATTCTAAGGTAGGTCAAAAACCCTCAAATATATTTTTAAATCACACCAAACGCGTGCATGAACTTTGTTTGGAAACTCGACATATTTTTGAATCTAACTTATTTTATATTTTTGTGAAAAAACTTTTGCATTAGTTAATTAATCCTGTCATAGATAAATATTTTTTATTCCATCCGAAAAATGATTAATGACCTTAATAAACTTATTCCTGTTTAAAAATGATAATTAGACACACTGATTATGTCATCTGTCACATTAAATACAAGAGCATATTATTTAACATTTTATTGAACTATTTCCACTCAATTATATATTTTTTTAATCCATGTCTGGTACTAATATGGAGTCCTAATATGACTTTCTTATAGAGGTATAAGTTTTGTTACGAAAAGTGCTCAGTAGTCAGTTGTGATTAGCTAATTTCTCTCGCTACGCCTGAGCCTGTGGCCTAAAATTATGTTTATATTTTTCCGCGTATTTAAAGCTGTTGTTATTAATGTTTACATAAACAGAGCGAGTGACGTGTATGTGTTAACCTGATATAAAATGTCCGCATGTTATTGTAAACAGATATTATTAACAATCGTTTATTGAAATAAAAGGAACAATTTAATATGTTAAACACGTTTCTACTAAACTATCAAAACCACAAAAATGGCTTTTATTATTTTTGTGAGTGCGTAGAATGGCAACACGAAAATAATCTGAATTTTATTGGCGCAATTTTGCATAATTTCCACGAAACGTCACACATAAGTAAAATCTTTTAGTGTAGAATCGAAATTTTTTTGATTAGATTTAAAGCGTTTTAACTACAAAATAATCATCGGTATAATAGCAGAAGGTGTAAAAATACCCTATTTTGAGGCAGTCGTCATTTCGATGTTCATGAAATTTCAACATATCTATTTATGCACTCTAACAGCCTACTACTTACTTTTCTTTCCATTTCATGTAAATTTATAAGGCTTTAAGAAGTTGATGCAAACATTGTAAATCATTAACTTTGAAGGAAATTGAGTTAATGCCAATTTGTTCTTCCAATTATATTTTAAGACCCAAAATATGGCTGGACTAGTTTTTTTCAAAATATAAAGCGTGTTGAACTCTGTTTATCTGCATTCATATCTGAAAACATCACATTTTAGACTTAATTCCATCTACCGTTATACCTCCAATTTAAATTGTTTGCATTTAAAGTTAGAATAACTTGTAAATAATCCATAAAAAAATATTTTGATTGATTTGGCATTTGAAATTCGTTTCTTTAGCATTTAAGTAAGAAAAATAACTATAATAGAATAAACTGCTTGACTTGTGGAACTACAATAGATACGTTGTTGCTTCTTACGTCAACTACTCAATTAGTTTTTAATTACTTATAATATTAGTGTTTCTAAAATTTTGGTAGCCCACAGGGAACGGGGAGAGCTTAGTGGGTGTATACACTGCGTCTGGTGCAACAAGTATCTTGCTTTTTAAAAAGGTGATATATTTTTCAACATACTTATTAAGAATTATCAGTGACTTTAACAATGCAAGCAATCTTCATAATGCATTTTATAAGGTAATATAAAATAAAAATACTTCAAGCATTGTTCGGTGGATGCTATAACTCTTATCATAACATTTAATTTTACGTTATTCTCTTTATTTGAAATACTTTTGTTTGTTTCTAGTTTCCTTAGAAATCCACCAATAAAACATTAGAAAAACGTATGTTAATAGTACGATTAGTGAATGCTTACTCACTTACTAATTACTACTAATTGGTCTGTATAAATAATTGGTCTGTATAAATAATGTTTCTGTTGACAGTAAGCACATCAAAAGTGAATAATAATAATAAAAGCCACCTATTTTTGTACAACACTTTTGTAGTCCTTGAAACCTCTTTTCATGCCTGAGCGCAGCTTAAATTGAACTTACTTTATAGCTCAATAGCTATTTGATTCAGATTATAAATGTAGGTGGAAATCCAGGCTAAAATATTCAATTCGGTTTAAGACATTCCAAGATTTCGCAATATATTCATCGAATAATTTGAAGACAAATACCGCCTCACACGAAGACTGTTTATTTATAGTAGAAAATTTCGCTTAATCTCTTTAATCTTAGGAATTAAATAAATTCCGCCTTGGACGTACAAAATATTCTAAAATTTTCAACGTTACTTACCACAGCGATTTTCAAAATGGAACCTATTTTTAAATTCAGGGAAAAGAAAGGTAGGAATTTACTGTAATATTGGTAAATAATTAATTTCCTATACGATAATTTATTCTTTTTTAGTGAACTAATTCAAAGAATTGTTATATTTGTCTTAGGTTTAAATCTCACCGTGGAGAGTTCTTTTTCTTTGTTCAATAAAGACAACGAATGGATATCAATTCTCTACCACTCATTAAATCTTAAAAACAAGACAAAACGAGATCTTTTAGTCATCTTTTGCTTAGGCCTCATTCTTATATTATGTACTCTGTTCAAATAAGAGGTCAAACAGCAATCAGTTCTAGGGTTATAAATTGTATTGATGTACGCTTCATAAAGGCTTTATATTCTCTATGTTATTAAAGGATACAGTTAATTTTTTGCGATACGTCTAAAAACCTTTCATAAAATGCATTTTTGTATCGCTGCAGTAGATGTCACTCAAATGTTTATGAAGACAATTATATTTTATTTATCGATATTGCACTATTATTGGAAACGTTCGTTTATTCTACAAATTGTGCTCATCTCCACGTTCCCACTTTGTGAAATCTTAAATCCTATTTCGTGTCACGAATTTCATATGGTGATACAGTAGATCTTCCTATAAATGGAGGATAAAGAAGGATACCTTCGGCTCAAGTGCCTGCATACCTACGTCAATGGTAAGGTAACATCTCAAAGAAATACAAAGTAAGCGGCTATTGTTGGTATGTATATCTAAGAGGAGAACCGAATTGACATGAGAAAGGATATTCTAAAGTGATACATGTGCCTTTGTAATTTTATGTGTACGCCCTTATGTACGTCGTTTTATATTTTGTAAACTAAATAAGTGGCTAGCTTTTGTGCACTATGATGATCTCATAATATGTATGTAAAGCTTTTAAGTGAGCTTTATCATAAAAAAGGCTTCACAGTGGATATTCTTTTTGTATTTTGCTGCTATGTTTTGATGTATGGAGTTGATAAAAAAAATATAATTAGTTGTAGCCTTTTGTTAAAAATAAAAAAAAAGTTAAGATCGTCGCGAGTTCGATATCAATTATTGAATGTATTATATTTTAGAAAAGCATTTATAAATATTTGAAGAACTTTATTTATTTTTCATTTTTTAATGCAAAAAGGTGTTCTTCTTATAACCTAAAATGAAAACAAATTCGTTTTAATAATGTTGTTAAATTCCATTCCATGACTGTCCAAGTCATTTATTTTTAAAAAGATTTTAAGAATTTCTTTGTTTTTTTCGTTGCTGTTGTTTAATAATAGTTTTGTTTAATTGAATACAAGCATTGGCTTGATTTATTTAATTACCATTCATGAAACCAATTTATAAGTTTCAGTCAGCCTTTTTTCATGTTTAATCTGGGATCACGCGTTGGAGATGTATATTTAAATGGGCTTCATATTCCAGTACAGTATTTGCAACCACAACTTCTGATGGAAAGGTTAATGTTTTATGAGGTTCGGTGATTCTACCGAACATTACTTTTCCGAACACTAATACTCCGAACAGGAATAGTCCGAACACGAACTCTCCGAACAAGAATACTCCGAACACCGATTCTTTCGGAGACAGAATCTTCCGCACACAAAACTTTCCGGACATACTCCGAACATTTAAATATTTTTAGTAAAAAAATCAGTGTCTTCTTTAATACTTTATTCCCAAAACTTTATTCTAATAACAACATTAAACAACAAAAAACAGAGTAATAAACAGATCTAAGAATAACTTCAACTATACTTTAATTTCTTTCAATAATAATGATTGTTAAAATTAATTATTAAAGTCATGGCAATAAAAAATTTACAAATAAATAGTATGTTTATTTTTGCATTTGTCAAGTGAATGTAAAATATAATATGTGTATCAATAAGCTAATAAAATTATGTTTAAAGTACTGTGGATGTCAATTTGCAATTTTAAATGTTTATACGCATGGTATTTCTTTTCAATATACTCAAAAATATCAGCCCAATTATAATACAACACAATTTTCAAAATTATTAAGCGAAAATACGAATAAAATTATAAACTGCTTATATACACGAAAATTAAATACGTTTCTTGTGTTCATTCTGAAAAATATTTGGCATAATTGCCATAAAACATTCCACATTAGAATAAAACAATGATTTTTTTATTAAAAATATTTAAATGTTCGGAGTATTCGGTTCGCGAAGTATTCTATATCGGAAAGTTTCTGTGTGCGGAAGATTCTATGTTTGGAGTATTCTTGTTCGGAAAGTATGTGTTCGGACTATTCCTGTTCGGAAAAGTAATGTTCGATAGAATCCGTTTACCGTTTTATGACTATGTGTTATACTTTAAACAATTTAAACAAGTGATTATACATTGGAGAATCGAACGGTTAATTATTTTTTCATAATACAAAAGTAAATATTTCAAATATAAATTGGCTAAAAAAGTAATCATTTAATTTTACTTTAGTCATAACAATCGCAATATTAACGCACTGTAAAAAAATATGTTGATTTATCTTTGTGACAATATCTATGATAACTATATATTATTGTACAAATAAATGAAACCAAACTTTCTCGTGACTTCAATAAAATAATTTCTTCATATATGGCAATACCATATATTCGATGTAACAACAATTCTTTTGTTAAGAGCATTTCAAATGAGATCTGACAGCTTTGTTGGACAACAAAGGAATATTCCTCTTTGGAATAATATACATATCATCGTCGATTGACAGTTCCTTAGATAATCATTATTTTAAGAGTTCTCTTTTTCTACTTCCTGCCATAAATTTTATTCTTTGTGTGGTATCACTTACCATCTGATGTTATCGCTGTTTTTATTGAAGCAGGTCGTGGCGAGTTAGTCATGCATTAGATCAGTGAGGACGAACATTTCTTTAACGGTTTGGACAATATTTTATATAAGAGTATTAGAACAACGGAAGGGAACTTTATACTTTTTAACTCAACTTTAAAATGATGGAAGTCTTTTAAGATAAAAAGATTTTTATTGATATTGAATAAGCTTATGTATAAGTATATGATAAAACTAACATTTGAACATAGAGAAACATTGTCATATTTAACTATGCGATAACCCATTTCAATATCATAAATAATATGTACCCTTCGTCAAACATAATTTATTTTATAAGAATTTGACCCCGCACTGGGACCGTCAAGTCCCAAGAGGGGACGG
Source organism: Himalopsyche tibetana (assembly GCA_030503985.1). Classification (NCBI taxonomy): domain Eukaryota; kingdom Metazoa; phylum Arthropoda; class Insecta; order Trichoptera; family Rhyacophilidae; genus Himalopsyche; species Himalopsyche tibetana. Next base: position 16,898,013 of record JAPJYX010000025.1, on the reverse strand, counting down.
GTCAACAATACTTTATAGGAGATAAATATTTTGAAATTACCAATGAATCAGGATAAACACTTATTTTTATGGAGTAATTTGCTCTGCAGATACAATATTTTTAGTGAATTAAAATCAGTGAGAAGGGGTTAAATATTTTGTGACGAAATGTGTGCTATTTAATATGTATTGATATTCAAAGCGGAGGTGGTAAACTGGCGGATCTTTTCGATCTAAAAATGCATAATTTTGATTAAATCCACTTTTTTTATTTATTAGTAATACCTATATACATATATATTACAAATACTTTCCTAAATTTTAAGAATGTTAAATGTTCAGTTATTGCAATAATGAAAACATCACTCACCCCTCCCTTGTCGAAATTATTACGAAGTATAAGAGTTAGAATAATAATAAAAAATATCTTACAAATTTAACCACTTTTTAAAATAATTTCACTGCTCAGTGTTTTATTGGATGTTTTACATTGAAATAAATATTTGATTTAAAAATTCGTATGTAAGTCAGAGTCGTGTGTTTTGAGTAGCAAGTAGCGACCTCAAAATTATTTTAATGATAATAATATAATGTTAAATTTATATGCATATTAAAATGAACTAAAATGTTATTCCAGTTATGGTATTAATGTGCGGGCTTGACCAAATATACATCAAGTCCTAATATGAAAAATGTTTAAGTTAGAAAAGGAGAACTCAGACCCATTAAATATTAATTTATGAATAATAACTTTCTGTCTACACATTTAGACAAAACAAAAATACCAACTGCTACTAATATCAGTCTTTCACTACAATCGCGTTTTAAAAAATATTCGTCGGTAACTTTCTACGACCTCGTATCTCAAAGAGCACACATTTTTAGGAGGCACATAAATGTACTTTATTCTATTGCTATCGCTTTTTATCGCTACAAAACACCATTGGTTTAGTTTTCAATATCTTTGATGAATTTAATGAGGAAAAATTCAAATACGTTTGCATTTATGTTATCTTTCCCGGTTCTTAGCTCAAGAAATGCGACCCCAATGCCCACATTTTCTTGAATATCTATTTTAATATTGGTGATTCAATGTTTATAAATAAAGTTTTCTTATATCATAGTTTTTTGGACCTTTTGTAGTTTATATAAATACGCGATAACGCGATAAGCGATCGTTCGTAAGATAGCTGGGTTAAACTCGTCAGTTGAAATTTCATATGTGTACTGGGATGACGCCTTTTTTTACGCTCAACTTAAAATATGATTATGTATTAAAAAACCACAGATTTTTATAAAAAAAAATGTATGAGGAATGATGCAGAGATATATTTTAAAGCTCTTTTTACTAACTATTACTACTAAAATATATATTTTTTTCAAATTCATAAGAATAAGGCCAATAATGAGGAAACCACTGGGGTCCCTAAACGATCCCCATCGGGTGAGAAGTACTTTTCTAGTCTCCGAGCTGCGAGAGTTATTCTCTCTTTCATGCTTAACATGGTAAATGAGGATATTAATTGTATTTTTTTATCAACATTTTTCTATTATTTTTAAGGTGTTCGCTGTCAATACTTGGTGGAAAGGCATTATAATAAAAATAATAAAAGATTTTTAGTACTTTTTCTACATAAAATTTATTAGATCAGGACCGGTTTCGCTCATCGCGAGCATTTTGTTATCAGTTGATAATGCTCGCGATGAGCGAAACCGGTCCAGATCTAATAAATTTTATGTAGAAAAAGTACTAAAAATCTTTTGTTATGTTTTTCTATTAAGTTAAATAAACCATAACATATAAAAAATATCTGTGTATTGAGATTCTGAATTTATTACCTCAAATAACTTAAAGCTGACAAAAGCTGAGATACTACGTGCTTGTAGAAAATTAACAACAATGTGGCATTTCAACTAGCATGGACATTGGACATGGGTGTTTGTGATGTTGATACTGAGTAGGGTCTCTAATACTGGTATTCCACCTCGTGATGTCGGGATTGAGGATAAGAAGTAAAATCTAAAAAGATTTTAAAATCGGGAAGCAAAAATTGGTAAAATTTTTTCAAAACGTTTTCAAAATGATATTGTTTACAGATCGACAACTCTTTTACCGTTACGATGATAAAATATCTGATTCTCATACGACTGAAATTTTTGTCAAGCTAAAGCAATACGTAAATATACAATAGCTCTGAAGGGCCCTGTCCAAGAATATCGTTGACAATATGCTGTTGTATATTTACATCCAAGCCCTGACTACTGTAGCTTTATGAAAACTTATGTAAGAAAGCAATGAATTTTCCATAAAAATACTCATCTTCCTAGTATGATAAATTAAATATAAAGAATATATGTTTTATTGTTGAAACACCCGCTCAACTGTTTGATACCACACCACATGTTAATAATTTGCACGTGCAAACAATTACTCTGTAATTAATTACAGCTATTTACACATGCTAAAAGTCAACAAAACAAAGAGGGACGATGTCCGTTTAATTAGGCCAAGGTGGTCAGATGCATGCATATGTTTTGTCAAATTTTCGAAAGATATTAACGTTTGCAAAGCGTGCTTTAGATATTTTAAACTGTCACTAAATATATTTTAATATTTTAAAAGTACACGTAGGTAATAAATATTAAATATCTGTGGTACTTTTTCAACTATACTAGAATATGGGAGCCGGCAAATTGCCCGAATGCAATTGCTTGAATGGGAATTGCTCGAATAACAAGATCCTCGAATAACCAATTCCTCGAACGTCAAATGCTCGAATTACAAATGGCTCGAATTGCTTGGTTATTTAAACGGTTTTAATACAGTTAAGTGTTTATTAAATGGTAGTTGACCACTCGAGTTTATCTCAACAGAAGTGCTTCTACGAGAACTACTTGTTAAACAGTTACTCAATCTGTTTCAATATTTTTTCAGAACACATAGAAGACTAGGGCTAAGACAGAACAAACGGTTAGCTTATCACTATCGCTACGCCCAATTTTTAGTAAGAATGGGTGAGAGGGTTTCAAAAAATTACATATATGTGTGCCTTTAAACAGAAATCCATAAATAAATTAAAAAATAATAGCTTAAAAAGTGTACGTATTTAGATTCAAGCCCGCGACCTCTGAAAACAAAACCAACGACCTTTTCCACTCGACCACTGGAAACTTAAATAAAAAATATTTTTTTATTATGGCTTTTTTTTGATTTATGATTTTTATTTCCCGACTTGCATAAATATTTTTTTAATGAATTAATGCTTAAACTTTTATAAAAAATTTCGAGCAATTTGTAATTCGAGCATTTGAAGTTCGAGAAATTGGCTATTCGAGGATCTTGTTATTCGAGCAATTTCCATTCGAGCAATTGCATTCGAGCAATTTACCGGGAACCCAAGAATATGTAGTAAAACTTTGAGTAATTTAGTACTCGGCACTGAAGTTTTTTGTCGACTCTATATGTGTAGGTAAAATTATGATAATAATTTTGTAAAAAAAACAAGGTCGTATCTGTGAAACTTTTTTAAAATTTATGCCTTTAGGTCAGTGTTACACAGCGCCGAACATACACCTAATAATACTATATTTCATGATTGTGCCTGCAGTTCGTTTACATGCGTACAGTGTGAACTTAATTTACATAATAGCTTTAACCGTTTGAATACCGCACAAATAAATCATTAAAATGTCTCAGAGATACTACGTGTTTTTGAGAAAAATAATTTTCCGTAATATGCACTCAAATACTCAGTATAGATGGAACTATACATTTTCATCAAAAAATTGCTTATATTCTATTAGAATACCAAGTATTGGATTTTTTAAATGTCTTAGACATCCGTATTCGCTTGCGTATGTTCCGGACACCCGTGTCCGCTTAGTATTCAAGTGGTTAATTTTGTTGTACCTACGAAAACTAATAAAAAATATTTTTACTTATCATAGCTTAAAAGCAATAAATCAGTTCTGGAAAGCTATAAGTTTTGTTTTACTCTGAAATATTAGTGTTTGTCAAAAACTCTGTTGACCATAGTTCCCCAAACTTTTTAGGCCCGTGGCCCCTTTTGAGTCTCATAACTATACAAATAAGTGTTTCGAAACTCGAGGATTGAAAGATTCAAAAATAATTTGAAACTCTTTGATCATTTTGTTTGCAGATTTTAAAAAATTACCTAGGAATTTACGGAATTCCCAAAATTAAAACATGCGAAAGCTTTTATTAGCTCTTTTTGGATACGTGGCCCTCAAAACTGTACTGTCGCTCCCCTAAAATTATTTTTTCTCTGTGGCCTCTTTAGAAAATGCTGTTGCCCCCGGTTGAGAAACCATGCTATAGAGTATTTCGGCTACGTTATATATGCCACCTGTTATCGAACAAATTGATAATCGCTAGTCAATGATGTATAGAACACACAAAATAATATAGATATGAATTGTAAATAATATATGAGAACCATTTCACTCACTAAAAATAAGGCGACATATTATTTTCATCACTAAGTAAAAACTATTTCCACTCATGCGATGCTGTAAGCGGGGCGTATCCGATCGTTACACCTTTATTCAATTTTAAAAATATATGATTAACTGAGTAACAAGCAGTTTTCGCAAAAAAAATCTGTTGATATTATAGTCTATATTATTATTTTTACTAGCCAATTTCAACTATGCATCTTCTTACAATAAAGTAACGTAAAAATATAATCGATTTTTAAAACGTTAAATTAAAAACAGTCTCTGAAAAATAATTTTCCAAAGGAGTTTGTTTGTGGCTTTCGTGGTTTCAATTATTACAAATTAAGGGTTGAAGGAACGCGACGGGGGTGACACATTTAGGGTGACATTGATGTGATAAAAGCTTTGCGATAAAATCGGTGCGCGCCCAAGAAATAATATTTTATTTTTTTAAAAACCCACTATGGCCATATTGTACTTCTTGTGATTCATATTTTTAGGTGTATTTGCATATTATCAGACCATCGCGCTATTTGCTTATTTTTAAAGAACCCGTTTAATCATTCGTTGAATGCATTTTTGAAAGCATAATAATATAGTTCACAAAATATATCCAACTTTCCCAAGGGTAGTAAGTATGTGATCATACGACAAATATGAAAAAAAGACAAATCATTTTTTTACTTGACTGATTAACTATTTATTCAGTAGCCAATATATTTTGTTGCTAATAGTATAACATACACTTTATTATTTTACTCTATAAAAGTACTTTGTTAATTCATCATTCGTACAAAAAATATTATATGGTCCCTCGAGAGGTGAAGTGAGCCAACCAGTAAAATGGTAAACTTTTTCTTGAAATTTTAAAAGAATAATCATGTCTTTATTGGTGTTCTGATGGATCGCATATTTCTTATTTTATGCAGATAACAATATTGCAATTAACTGAGGTTACTTCACTTTTACGATACTTTAAGACGTGCAGAATATTACAACGCATCTATTTTTTTTTCTAAAACACCACTTGACTCCCTTCACCCCTAATGGGCTCATATTATCCATCAAAAAATAAACTATAAGAACAGTAAATTTCTAATATAACTTGCAATTTTGTGGGATTACTAATATCATTATAACATGGGTATTCAATATTCATAATAAGTTAACTAAATAATTTCTTTGCTGTATTTGTTTAGAGTTAAGAAAAACAAAAAGACGTACAACTTTTTTTTTCGATAATCACAAATCACAATGTATACAACTGGATACACGTTCTATCAAAAGTATGTAAGCTGAAAATGAAATTTTAGTAACTAAATTTAGCTTTTATATCTGAAATTTGCGATCATGAAAAAGTATTTGCAAATTGGTTTAAACAATTTATGAAATCAATATTAGGTTAAGTCAATTAAAAGCCAGTTTGTTAGTCTCCGTAAACTTCAAGGCTGTGAATATGTTATAATTTGCCTTTGGCCAATAATCATCAAAAAAACGTTTTGTGTCTGCTGTAAAATTTGTTATGAGTGTTTACGTGCTTTCCCTTTCCAAATTCGATTTATAATTAAATACAACAAACTATAATACATACGCGTAATAATTTAACTTGTATACTTAAGTAATGATAAAATTTCCAATGAATATAACATGATATGCTGTAGATATTAAAGATAATCATTTGTCATCAGCCATAATATTGATAGATAAATAACAGAAATTTAATATTAACTCACAATACCGTGGGAGGAATCAGATTAAGTCTACATTCATTTTCCATACGGTTTTCTAATGCAAAGTCATGAATTTTTCATCGAATCGGACCGATTATATCGCGGACACTATTATTAAACAAATACAATACGTGGATGAAACTAAATTCTGTCTCGCATAAAAAATACATCGCACCATACAATTCCAAACCCTCAACATAAAAAAATATTTTTTTAATAAAGGGTAAAACATTACATCGTGCTCGTTAAAAGAATTTTTATTAATTTGACAATGCTTTGTGAAATATAAAAGCAAATATGTTTATAACGTTTATTTCAGTTAAACATATGTTAAAAAAATGAGAGAAAAGAACGTTACATAATATAATAATTCGTCACCCGCTGTGGTCTAGTTGGTTAGAGCTTGCTCTACCGATTAGGTGAGTCTGGATTCGATTCCCGGTAAGGTCAACGTAAAATTGGATTTTTTCAATTTTAATTTGAGAATTAAGGACATGGGTGTTTGTGAAGTTAATTCTCTTTGAGTTAATCTCATGTGACTTACAAAAATTCTCATCGAGTATATCTCGTATGATATTTGAATTTTAAAATATTTGACGAACTGGCGTAAGCTATGTCAAATGTATTTTTTTTTAAATATCAATTAAAAAATAGTAATACATATTATTAAGTTTTTTATTTAAGCCAATCGATCTGCAGTCATTGAAAGTAAATCTTTTCTACTGAAGCATGATGTCGTTTTAAGAGTTTTTTTTGAATCTATTGCTATTGATGTGGCTTGGAAAATAGTTAAAGCTGATAACTATTTGAATATAATTTAACAAAATAAACATAAACAATCGTGTATACATGTGGTTTTATGAGCATTGTATAAACGTTTAACATATGAAAATATAAAACACATATGGGTTTTGCGATTAACAATGTTTATTAAATTAAATTGTTCTGATGCATCTACCTTATCACATCGCGCAGTGTATGCGGTCAAAAAGCTCCAGGTCATTTTATTTTAAAACCGTGTAACCACAACAAACCGTTCCTTGCATTAAGGCTAATAATGATGCCTAGAATACCGTAACATTTCATTGCATTATTTCAATTTATGTAAATCCCCAAATGACTTTAAGTGTAGTAAAAACAGAATGCATTTTCCCTTCAATCGACATGATAGACAATAATTTTGTCATTTAGTAATGAAAATATCACCGTCGATTTTAAATCGATTCTCAAATGTTTTTGAATTAAACATAGTAATAATAGTAGATACATTTATTAGAAGAGCTAATAAATATTTTTTTTGTCCACGTTCGCTTCTGATGTGGAACACCAAGTTTTCTAATGGAAGTATTTCAATAAAAAAATAATTGAGAAATGCTTGTTACTTAGTTATATCACCTCTCTTTTTCACAGGAAGTAGGAATAGAAAAAAAGTGCTTAGGTTGGACTCGCTATGCCCCGTTATTTTGGAACTTTTTTTCATTGAGCTTAAGGATGGGTGTGTCTGTCGACCTCTGTCTGTCTCAAGTTCGACTGAGCAGCCAGAGTTTAAATGTGCACAAAGTAATAAACACCCCCAGTTGGACATTATACCACAGTATGTAATAGTTTACTTTACGAATTTCAACTGTGACAAAATATCTCATTGCCAACAGAAAACTTTAAAAAATGAATATATTCTCGATGCAAATTTGTAACATAAAATTAAAATAGATTACTATGTTTTTACTCACTTTTTCTGTTACAAATTGTGACGCGTGTTTTGTAAAGTGTAAAAGTGTAGTTTAATAACAAACTATAAATTGACTCTTATTCTTCAGTTCAAAGTTGCAAAATGAATGTCGTGTTTGTTTTCCTTTTTTACAGGACGCGTAGAGTGGATAAGATACAAGCATTAACAAAAGGTTTATTATGTACTTTTTGAACCGAATGGAAATAAACTCAACAATAGTGACCCATAATTTTTATTAATTGCTGTATTTTTTTTTAAATATTTAAAACTACTCTTTAAAAAAATATATATACATGTGTACTAATTCCTAATTTTATTTATTAATATCAGGACCGGTTTTTCCCATAACGAGAATTATCAACTGAATTGATAGTTTTCATTTGATAACGCTCATCATGAGCGAAACCGGTCCTGATCTTAATAAGTAAAAGTGGGAATTAATACAAATGTATATTTCTTTCTATCATGTATTGACAGTGGACACCCTAAATTTGTCCAAACTATTTATTCTTAGTTTTAGATGTTATGTATGATGATGATTCCTGAATAGGTTGAACACGTGTTACAATTCGTCATACAAACATTAAATTAAATTTTATATTACAAATATATATTTTATAAGTTAAAAGTTTTGCATGACACTTTCCGATATGAAGAAATGATGCATTGTGTCAGACAGCATTTCATTTCCTTGACAAAATATCAATATTCCCCCGTCGAGTATGCGTAATCGATTTTCCCAAATAAGTGCCTTAAATGTCAGAACCACCGCACAAATATGCCACATTTAGTGATAACCCAAGAAAGGAAACTTGGTGACACATTAGAATCTTGTTGCGATTTATAGCTAAAGAAATTCTCTATTTTAGTTTAGTTAGTAAAATAAAACAAATATAAAAAAATATATTTTTCATTTTTCATCATGAAGTTTTTTTTTGTAACTTTATTGTGAGTAGTTTTCAATTTTAATAAATCTTCTTGTGCAGCATAAATACGCAGCGTCTTCGTCATGTTCACTCCTTATGTGGACCATATGGCCGCCAAGCGGCACCTCCATGTTTCCCTGTCTCCCGCCAATAGCTTTGCTTCCTCCCATGACATGCCAGTATCCCTCAGTTCCGCCGAGTACATCCTATGGATAGTACCCGACGGACGTCCAGAACGCCGGAATCCCACCGGTCGAAAGAAGAGGCAGGCAGGATTGAGGCTTTCCGGAGGCATCCGCAGCACGTGACCCAGCCAGTTCCAACGTCTCTCCATAACCACTGACGTGACGGGACGCTGTCTTGTACGCTCCTCTATCTCTGAATTCCTCATAGAATCAAACCACCTCACCCCCATTATCCGACGCATGCATCTGTTCTCGAGGCTCAGTATACGGTTTTTTTGAGTCTTCGTCAGGTGCCATGATTCCTTTTACCATGTATTAACTAAAGCGTCCATTCCCGGGATCGAACATTCAATTCGGGATTCTGGATTGACAAATTTTTGCTGCAAATTATTATCCTTTTTTTAAATTTACTTAATCTATAATCAAATAAGAATCGCTTAAATGTTATATAATTCGATACGTTTTGTCAATGAAGTCCAGGATTTCAGTAAGTCATTTAAGTGAACGGATAAATTTGACCTTATGCTTAGTTAATAAATTTTATCATTTATATAAATGTATATATATAACGGTAACTGGATAAAACAGAACATCACAAAACGTACAAATGTATGGAGTCTTGGAATGAGGAATGATGTCTTAAGTAATGATGTAATGAAGTAATGATGACATGTACAGATTATCGTAATGTATATCCCAAACACTAGTATAGATATGTTTTACAATCAATTAGTAATCTCTATATCGTATTAGATACGATTAATAAAACAGCAATCGTGCATATCAATAACAGTTACAATCTGAAATTGTCGTAAATACACTTATATTCGACAGTTATAATAGCCGCCATTGACTGATAAAGTAAAGCGCACGTTATAACATACTGTTCTGAAATTATTACCTGTATGATATTCAATTAATCTAAAATATTTTACCAATAAATAGTTTAGAAGAAACAGGTATCATTCAACTAAAAATTGAATGTGTTCTGAATTGTCTATGTCATATGTTCTCATATTCTGTTTTTATCATGATCTTTTTATTCATGGAACCATATATAACATAGTAATATATAACATTATAATAAAACAATTACGAACTTAAAAGATGTTGATGGTTATCCGGATTAATTTTACTCATGATTTGATAGTAATGACGTTACATTGATTGGAAAAGTAATTCCGTAAAAACTATATTTTTTGTGGGCTTTTGAAGCTACGCGTGATCATACAATTCAATCATTGTTAAAAAAGTTCTTTCTTCATATGCCTATTAGTTTTAGGATGGGTATTATCAGACTTCGTATTATACAAAAAATGATTAATTATATTTACCACCTTCAGTCGAAATCTGAAAATATGTTATAATTTTTAATGATTTTTTTTAACACTTTAATAAAACACAAAATATATATTACGTTAATATACATTTGGTCTGTATTTTGATATAAAACTGTCACCAAACCCTAATGTGAGTAAGCATCCCCTGGGGCTTAACGCAACTGACAATTCCAGGTATGATACGTGAAATGTCAGGGTGTTTGACCACCCTCGGGCTATAATGAAGCAAAAGTAATATTTCCACAGCTGGTGGCTTTCATTAGCATCATTAGTGAAGAAGTGGACGCCGGCCGCACCCTGTATCACTACGACTATTGCCTATAATTCACTATGCTTTAGTGCTGCTTCCCAATCCTCTGTAGTTTTGTTTATTTCCCATGTAAATCGTAATATTTTATAACTCAATATAATCACAAATGTATTTTACCACTCAGAATATTTGCTTACAGCTTTTTTCAAAATTTAATAGATTTTTTTATTAACAAAACTTTTTTCTCAATAACTATCAAACTATAAACCACGGGTGTCCAACCTTTTTGCCGTGGGATCGACTTTTCAATCTTAAGTTTTCTCGCGATCGACTTCTAACATGATTCTTGTAATAATTTTTATTAAGTAGGGTTTTTCCCTTCTTCAAACTTAGACTTTATGCTTACGAAATAATTCAATTTTAGTATGTATATTTTTTCGAAATTCGCGGAAGCTTTCGGGATCGACTAAATTTTTATTTGGGATCGACCGGTCGATCGCGATCTACCGGTTGGACATCCATGCCCTAAATCTTTTTTTTCAAATTATGTTTATTTGTATCAAAAGTACCAAATTTATGGACGAAAAGCTTGTTCATTATGGTATCGAAAAAATGTATATTTTAACGATAATGATAAAGTAAAATTATAAAATAACTTTTTTCTATAAGAATAGTAATAAAAGACTAAGAATAATTACCGGAATATTAGTTTCGGTAAAACCGATTTTCCAATTCCTTCTCGTAATAATATTAAATGACTAAACTAGTTTTAAAATATTTGTTCAAACTTTTTTATTAAAAAAGTAATGTTACTTCTCGGTTATGGAGTAAGTTAACAGAAAAAAAGATTTTTTTTTTAAATAAAAATCTATCTTCAGTCTATGTAAATATTACAGTTAATGTGTGAAATTTCGTCAATGTATCCAAAAACTAGCAGTTTAGTTGAAGTTCAACAATTTAAATTTACTTCGATTAATCAGTGTATAAATTAACAAGTATTTTAATTCACTGACGAGCGATAAAATGATGTAAAGATTTTGTTTATGTTATTACATTGAAAAGCATCAGTCAAATTATAAATAATACTACGGCTTAGGCTAAGTTTGATTAGGTTGTGAGTTATCCATAAAAAATATAAATTATACATATAAAATAATAAGCCCTTAATACCCATACACACTACATACTTTTAAAATTTGAAATGCGTATAATATAAAAAAGGTCGAGAATGACACTATTGTCAACTGATAAGAAATATAATTTAACTTTTGATTATATGTTAGATGATGACGTTAGATGATGACTTTTTAATTATATGTTAGATGTGTTGAACATTTTAATTTTGTGTTATTTTAGAATCACTTTAATGTAATTGGCAATTTCTTTTCAATGCCAACTGTTGTGTATAACTTTTCAATTTTGTATAAATAGCATTGTTAAATTATATTTCTTATCAGTTGACAATGCTCGCAATGAGCGAAACCGGTCCTGACATATTAAATAAAGTGGAATGAAGTACAAAGGATTATTGTGTTTTTATTAAAATAATATATTATATCATCTGCAAGTAAACTCGTCCATTCATTTTTAATAATAAAATCTATGTATGCTTTTATTTGTTTGAGTTTTGTTATTTTAGTGATATAATGATAAAGATAATAATAAAAATATATTACTATAAAAAATAGGGGTCTTATAAGATAATAAAAGCATTCTTTGTTTTAAAGCTCGGATAATTTACGGTTACTTCAGGGGTAGTATTTTAAATTTATCTGTTTTCCTTTTGTTAATACCTTAACAAAGAATCCATATCAACGCATGTTCTTAATAGCATTTAAATGGAGAAGGGCGGAATAAAATTGTACTAATGAATTTAAATTACAGCAATAAAAATTGCTTAGGAATGTTATTAATCTCTCCGTAAATCAACCAAATTTTATATCATTCCATTTACAAAAGTTTTATATTTCCTTTACATTAGAATGATAATTTAAAACAAAGGCATAATATATCTCAAATAATTTGTAATTTTTCTTTGACATTACTGTTGAATTATATTCAATTTCCGTTAAAACAGAGGATAGTATACCGATTAAAGAAAAAAACATCAATTTTTGAATTATCATAAACGAAAATAGAATTTTTGAATTTAAAGAAATCATTGCATATCAAATTAAAATGTTCGCTAATTTAGAACATTAGAGTCTGAATAGAGTTGTATCAATATTGAAAGGTTCCAGAATTTATGATTCTTTCAATAAGTAATCCTACTTAAATTTAAAAAAAAAACCTTGAATTAATCATTAAAACTATTTACGAGAACTACCCGTTTATTGTTATAATATATTTTTTAATGACTGAGTTTTATAACAGATTAAAAATAACAAAGTATTTTAGCTCTACAGTTTTAACTGTAGAGCTAAATACTTTGTTATTTTTAATCTGTTATAAATGGAGTTCTACCAAGTAAATGTCAAATCAATTAATATACTGAGTTTTATATTAAATATCGAAATGCTTATGTTGACTAAATTGGTTGTATTGAGATCCCAGTCGGCCGTTTTTTTGTTTATTTCAACTTGTTTTGTAATACGAGCAGTGGTGGATTACCCAATAAGCGCATGAGGCGCGCGTTTGGGGCTTCCAAATCATAGGTGCTTTCAATTTCATTATACATAACCAATATCTTTTATTGTCAAGTTTCAACGTTTTCCTTTAACCAACGTTTACTTTTACCATATATGCTTAATCCGCAAGTGAATTAGAGTGATAACTGGTCTCGTCCTTCAATCCATAATACGGACATATTGAATTGTTTGTGATGTAAATTAATTCTGTAAACATCTTTTTTTTATGTTACCTTTAAATATTCGAATCTTTTTCCACGTGGCCGAACTATGAATAAAGTCATTCACTCTACCTTACCTTTATAACTTCGACTATAACCATATCAATGGTCGATTATGACCAGGCTACCAACAAATCAGTGCGATCTGGAATAGGTTTTGATAAATAGAAATGGGTTAAACTTTATGGTTAGGATACCCAGGTCATATTTATATTTAATTTGTAAATAACAAAACAGCGAACTATTTATTTAACATTATAACTGCCGCACCGTGGGTTGCGTGACGTATTGCTGGTGCAATAAAGCAATTAAGATTTCAGTTGCAAAACAGTCACACTGTGGTCAGCGATGGCTGTGTAATTTCAAAATGAATTACTAATGTTAAACAAGTGGTATTGTAAAATAATGCTTTATTATATGCAATTTCACATTCGTGTTTAAGCCAAACAATACTATTAAAGGGAACTACAGTATAAGCCTTATCTAGCACAATATTTCATAAACACACGCGGCAATTAATTGGTTAATAAATAAAATTCGCGCTCATAAAGTTACTTAATAATGTACATTGCAAAAAATATGGCAATTATGCATAATTTAATGTTTTTACGATTAATTGTGTTGTGTAGAGAAAACTATATTTATGTTTAATTTTTGTAGGAAACATAATTCTATAAGATTTTAGTCATTAATCTCTTTTAGCAGCAAGAGTTTTCCTTGTATTGCAAAAAACGCGACACGGTTATCCCTCATTAATATTGGTAATACTTCGTCAATCTTTATATGCGACAATTTTTTACCGTCGATATATTCCAATCCATCTACATGAATCATCAGTAAAATCAACAGTATCATTATTCAAAGGTAAGTCATAATAAAAAAAAATACCTAGGTATATTCACTTAATAAATACAAATTGTATAATGTGTTATACATACGTAAATCTTTTAAGAATTGAAAAATAATGTTTAGACATTTTCAATGAATTCCATAGATAATTTATAACAAAATAAATTTTAATTTGCTAGGAGGCGTTGAATACTTGAATTTTATTGTTGTGGGCGTTCGGTTTGTTGTAGTTAATACGTTTACAATATTAATTAACTCCTTAGACAAAAGTGAGCTATTTACTCAAACAATTGTCTATTTAAAAGTAAAATATGTGTTAATATAAAATAGTATTTTGACAAAATTGTTATTTTACTGATTGTATTACAAATTTTGACACGTGTTTCGCTTCTTTAAATAAATAACGTAAGATTATTTATTTATAAAATTTATATTAATTCTATTGTGTACTTATAAATAAATGAAAGAAGTGAGATTTTTTACTAGAGCAGAGAAAAGGTTAGCTACGAACAATAGCATGACTTGACTCTAACTTGAAGATTATTTCGTTGCTAATTTTTAATTATAACTATTATTGTTGTAAACTAACCCTATAGCTCACTCCACTACAAAAAAATCATCAACTACTATTACGTAATTTATAAGTCAGAACAGAATTATTGTTTACTCTATTAATAAAAAAATATTACAATAGTAAGTATAAAAAGTCAAAACACACAATCATTTCAGTAGAATACCAATGGTATCAAATTTAATTGTATATTAAAAATAAATGTTGACAAAGATTCCGCCTTATCCATCGAAAATACAAATATGTGTTATGATATGTTATAACTTATAAGTTGTAATGCGCGAATGTGATATATACTCCATGTTGACAGGGAAGAAATATTTACAATCATCGCAACACTTTCGATTTCCTGTTTGGTTTTCTTCGATATCATTATTATGTTTTTCTCACCATAAAAATATATCCAATATTTGAAGATCGTCCAAACCACACCAGTCGTCGTAAGCAAAAGACATTTAGGAAAAAAAGTATCTATATATTAATAGTCGATAAGGTCCGTACGTCCGTCCATCCGTCCGTCCGGTGTCCCCGATTTCACACCTTCCAGTCTCCACTTTTTTATTCATACTAAATCTATATATTAATAGTCGATAAAATAATCACTCGCTTTTCACTTTTCACAAATGTGTGCGTACTGATGTCCTCGAGTCTTTTTCTTCTTCTACGAAATGTATTTGTTTGCGTATTTGAAAATGAGTTGAATAAAATATATATACTACAAAAAATGGTTGTTAGCAAACTTGAACATTATTCCAAATATTAAATAATTTACGAAATTTCTGCTACTACAAAAAATGATTGTTAGCAAACTTGAACATTATTCCAAAAATTCAATAATTTACGAAATTTCTGCTACTACGAAAAATGGTTGTTAGCAAACTTAAACATTATTCCAAAAAATAAATAATTTACAATTTAAATACTGCAGGGCAGGGCTGTCGATATATGCCCCGAGATATATTTCTTTTACTATCAGAATTTCTGGCTTATTCAATAAATAGGTTTGTAATTTATTTTTCACGCCAGTAAATTTTCTGACTTCCTTAAAATGCAAAAAAAATCTCAAGTTGCTGGGCAACGGGCTTACAGCTAGTGTGTTTTAATTACGTTAAAGGTGTTGTTTTTAATTCTTGATAAAAAATATTACAGTAAAAAATATTTTTTTTTTACTATTTCTACATTTTTTCAAAAAAAAAATCAAGACTCACCAGTGTCACTCATTGGGAATATTATGTGTGTTTTATATGCTTGTTTAAATTGAATCTCTATTGAATCTATATATATAAAAGAAAGTGGGGTTTGTTACACCACGTATATCTCGAGAATTACAGCTCGGATTTTAATGATCTTTGTTTTATTAAATTCTTATTCGCCTAGAATAGCAGAATAAGCATTAAAACATCGGAAAAATATCACGGGAAAGAAATTATTAAGAAAATAAATGTCCTCATACAATTTGTTTTTTTGAAAAATACAAATGGAACGTGGACATTGTATGACACGTTGTATGCTGTTTTCCAGTAAATCCACCAGATGGCGTTAATTACATTATACTTTGACAGTTGACTACTAGCTATGTATACATGCGCCGAGATTTTGAGTTTTCATCGATTTTCATTATGTTTTAATTCCCATAAATCATTCTGTGACGTCACCGCACGTGTTTTTAAACAAAAAATCCGGTGATGATGAACTACATTGCTTGGCATCGCGTCTTTGGGAATACTCGATGCTGGATGTATTCGATTGATTGGCAAAAATGGAGCTTGCCGTTTGCACGAACGTTGTTGAGATGCAAGGTTGTGGAATCAGAGTCGAAGAGTCGCGGTATTTTGGCCTGAGTCGGAGTCGTGAAAAATGAGCGGCTCGATTTTTTTTGAAAAATATATTTAGTTATGTGTATTCAAACAAAATAGTCCAAAGTGTTGACATTGCATGCTTGGCTGACTAAAGATGATCTGATGGTATTACATATATATTGACTATGGAAAGGAAAAAGGACGTAACCCACACATGTTTTAATTATTTTGGGCCATATGCAAATTATGAATTGTACACAACCTTGAAGCGCACGGAGTCTTCTAAACTGTTGTTTAAATAACAAAGCCTGATATGAATTAAAGAAATTGTCTAGGAAGCACCTTTATTTCAGTATTTTTTCTTGGTTTTAATTTTTTACAAGGTCATCTTTTTCAAACTCAAAAGCTAAATTTAGATATTAATTTAGCATTTGCAGCTTGCATCTTTTTGATAGAACGTGTATCAAATTTGATAGATTGTGATAATCAAAAATAACCTGTTTTGAAAAAACTGTGGGTTACGTCCTTTTTCCTTTCCAAAGTCGATATATATATATATATATATATTAAAATGAAATTGTTGAAAAATTTCCTCGGAGTCGGAGTCAGAGTCGTTAATTATTTTTAAGCTGGAGTCGGAGTATTTTTTTACACGACTCCACAGCCCTGCTGAGATTGCACGTTATTATACTTGGAACGCTTCATCGAAAAAAATTCAACGTCGAAAGCAAAGCAATGCGGTTCCTGATCATCCGGATGTGCGTTCTACTGATGCTCTTGGTCGCATTAACACAGTTCATCTGAAGAATGACGAATGCTTCTACTTGCGGTTGTTGCTGGTGAATGTTTGTGGGCCGACATCATTTGAATCACTTCGAACTGTCAATGGCGTAGTGTGCCCAACATTTCGTGCTGCATGTCAATATCTCATTTTGCTTGAAAACGCTACTCATTGGGACATGACAATCGCTGAAGCAATTGTTTCTGAATCTCCATGTCAGATACACACATTATTTTCTATAATTATTTCGACATGCTTCCCATCAAATTCATGTGTTACCTTATGTGCGGCAGTTTGTTAGTCAAAGTAGAAATGCCGACGCCAGATCGTGGAATGAACGTCGCTTTCAATCGAGAATTGGAACTTGAACGTGAATATGATCGAGATGCATTGATCAGTTTGAACGAATGTACCACTGTTGAACCCTCGACAGAAGGAAATGTACGATACGTTAATGAAGGCAATTGATGACGGAAATGGTAGCTTATTTTTCCTCGATGCGCCCGGTAGAGCTGGGAAGACATTCCTCATGTCATTGATTATGGCCACTGGTCGTGGGAGATATAAAATTTCTGTAGCAGTTTCTTCTTCTGGAATAGCGGCCACGTAGATAAAAGGATGCCGAATGGCTTATTCACCGTTGAAATTGCCGTTAAACCTTCAAACCACTAAAAAACCGACATGCAAGATTGCGAAACACTCAGCAATGGCAAATTTTTGGTAGCAAATACAATCATCACCTGGGATGAATGGACAATGGCGCACAAATGCGCATTGGAAGCACTCAATCGAACCATGAAAGATCTGTGCAATGACTCAAGATCTTTTGGAGTCGCAATGATTGTACTATCTGGCGATTTCCGCCAAAAATTCCAAGATCGACCGCTGCCGATGAAATAAACGCTTGCCTCAAATCATTGACTCTGGCGCTATGTGAAGAAACTTCAGCTGACGACAAACATGCGAGTTGCATTGCTAAACGATCAATCTGCCGAAGATTTCTCCAAGCAATTGCTGACTATTTATTTATTTATTGTTAAAAATTAAAGTTACAGTACATGACATAACAGCTGACGCCAATTCGCCGTGTACTTGAAAAATATAATAAGATAAAATATAAAATAAAACTACATAATACATTAAAATCAAGAAATAAATAGTAAAATTTTACAAACAGTTCACAAATACTAAATCACTAAAAATGTCCACTTCTCTAGGCAATACGTTGATCAATCTAACGGCCCTTGGAACTGGTGACTCATACCTCTTAAGCGAGGTATAAGTTTTTAGAAATAAAAGTTTTTGCTCATAGTTTTGCCCACGATAAATTGGGAGCATGTTAATTAATAGTCATGAGAATTTGAGGATTATTAACTCGGCCCCGAATGAGAAGATAAAAATGCTTTAAGCTATAAAACGATCATCGACTATCGTCGGTAACGACCGTGTTCCTGTTGATGAATCGAACGGATTGATTTCGTTTCCGCCGAATTTCAGTAATTTCGTCTCAACGAAGGACGGCTACATCAACAAAATGTTCCCAAACATCTAATCACAAAAATCACAATTGGTTAAGTGAACGAGCAATTCTTGCAGCGAAGAACAAAGATGTGGATCATTTAAACTTCACAATTCAAAATCAAATCGTTGTTCCACTACATTCCTTCAAATCTATCGACCGTGTAACAAACGAAGACCAACTGAATTTTTAAACTCATTGGATCTGCCTGGCTTGCCACCGCACAATGTACAACTAAAGGTTTGCTCGGTAGTCATCATGTTTCAAGTTATCAAGTTAACACAACACTTATTGATTCTGAGGCGGGACGAAGTTCGTCGGGCCAGCTAGTATTTACATAAAGAATCCCATACAAAACAATCACTAGAAAATTTGAACAATTGTACTCTGATGGATTTATAATAATACTTATAAATGTATATTACAAGAATTTTTGAATTTTATTTCATAATGAATAATTTGTGTTATAATCATTCGAATAATCTTTAAACCATAATAACATGTGGTTTCAAAGACCAACATAAATTGGTATTCTTTATTTGATCACACTCCGACTGATTTAATGGCATTAAAATCAAACATTCACCGCCATCAATCGCGTTTAACTTTGGCTTGTATTTTTCTGGTCAGAATATATATTAAATGCTCATAATATATCGGTCAGTGTAAAAAATCATAATTTAAATGAAAATAAAAAAAAATAAACTAACTTAACCTAACCTAGCCAAAATGGTTATAAATTAATCTGACCGTATAATATTTTTATTCTGTCCGTTCATATTATGTATTTGAATTCTGACCAAAAAAATATTTAAATTCTGACCATTTAATTTGTTCCCTTTAACTAAGTGATGACAAAATGTATTCTAAGTATATTAAATATTATACTCAATACAATTATATACCCAGCTTCAGTTTAAGTACATCTGTTCACATGCTTGAAAGCTTGGAGATACCGAAAGCCGAAACCCGGGTGAAATGTAAAAATGTACAAAATTTGAACGATTTAAATGAAATATGCTGAGAAGAAATAGAGATTTTATAAAATACTGATGTTTTTAAATATTATTTTAAAAAATCAGGCTGACGAAAAAGATTGGCTACGCCGTCGACGTTTGATATATTTTGTAATACTAGTAAAGTTATATCTAGGTCAGAAGAAAATCTTTTTAAATGTAGCTATTTTACTGTACTTTTTTGCTTTAAGCTGATTAGCCTATTTTCGCCATACTGTTACCCTGAGACCTATTTAGTTTTTCTCGAAGGACCAGTAATGTCATAAAATCATATAGCTCTTGCTACACGAGGTAAATTTAAGCATAGTAGATAAACATACAAAAAACCTTTGATGCGCATCTATTTATGTAAATCTGGGAAAAGCTTTTAATGGATGCACGTTCAAAGTTAAAGCCCGTCCTACCACGAGCGTTGTAATACTCACTTTTGTCATTTTATTAGACATGTATGTCGAATTTTGTGTTATTTTAAGCACACAAATAAAATGTCGGCGTAAAAATTCATTCCATATAAGTAGTTTGATATCATCGTCACAGCAAAATTTAGCTATTCACTGAAGGCAAGAGAGTTTATTTTATGTTTGGCTCATTGAAATATTCCAGATATTTTTACTTAAGTGCTTCAGTTTTCCATTTTTACGAATGATTGTAAATTGAAATAGAGTCTTTTTAAATTAACTTTGATTATTCCACGTATTGTGTTACTAACTGTGACACGTGTTTCGCCTCTTTCAAAGGGATCTTCAGACTTACTATCGTAAAGTTTGCTTAAGTAATGAAGCAAGATTGATTCTAACATTTTAAAATTATAAAATTACAAAATGGAGGTTTGTGTTTTTTTCCTTTTAAGAGGAGCAAGGAGGGGGTGTAGAATCGAAATAAAACAAACAGATAATGAAATTTCGCCTCTGAAATAGGCGAAACACGTGTCACAGTTAGTAACACAATACGTGGAATAATCAAAGTTAATTTAAATTTTCTATTAAAATGAACTTCCACAAAGTTACCGCCGAAACCATCTAAAGTATTGAAATAGAGTCAATTATTTAATGGAATTTACTGTAAGTTTTGGTGTTGGAAACGTCGTAATTGATTAAAATATTAACTAATCATAAGACATTTTTCTTGGTATTTTATGTGTCAACTCAATATTCACACTTTTTATTATTTTTCTTCAAAAAAGCTTAATTTTTTCTTGGAAACCATTAGCTGTTTGTTTTTATAGTATGTTTGTTTATAAATATAATGTAACGGGTACCGTAACACTCGTGATACAAAACAATATCAAGTTCATAGACTTACACTATGACAAGAACCAGGTCTTTAATGCTTGATATATTGTTTTATCGATTTCTGTTAGTAGGCATAAGTTGTTGTGAAAAATTTCTTCTACCCTTCAAATTCTAAAATTGACGGTTGAAACCAAGAGCGGTTAATAAATCACTAGTTCTGTTATGACCATATCTTTTATCACTACTATTCTCTTCGAATTAAAGGTTGAGCAACTGAGTAAGAAGCAGTCCCCGTTAAAAAAACTTCTGGTGAGATACTTCCATTAGAAAGATATACGATCTATATTAGGAACGGAAATATATTAGAAAAAAGATCTTCAGTAAATAGCTTAACAAGAAATGATTTCTGGTACCTCGTTTTTCAAAAAAGCACTAATCGTCTTTGGAGAATACCGCTGTTTTACAATATATAAAATTTACATGAATCATGATATCTCACTAAGCGATTTATTTCCCTTTAAATAATCCATATAATATTATTTACATATAGAATTGGGTTGTTTTTAAACGTCATAAAAATTTTACTTTGCTTAATCTTTGATTCTTAAGCCGATACACAATAATAAATCCCTCCTAATTGTGCTTATCTAATCTGGAAAACCAACATTTCCTTCACGTGTTGCTAACGATTGACTTTTATACGAGTTCATATTTGAATATTTCGTGCAACGTCAGAATTCACTAAATACCCAAGTCAATTAAAATATTTTGCTTTGCGAGTCCAAGATCTTTTTCGCGATAATTTGATTGCTTTCATTTTTAAATAAATTGTATTCACAATCCATCGAAATACAATTTGTGCTTTATATTTGCAAATGTGTCTCAACATATATCGATTCTATTAATACTTGTTACTGATAGAGTGATAGACACCATCGGATAAGTATTGACATACTTAGTATTTCAGATAACCTTACATTCCCTACAAGCCAATCCGTAATTGGCCATGTTGGTATTACTGATAAGTTCTTTCGGCTTTTCAGGTTGAATATTTAAGAAACGAATGTATTGGGTGGCTATAACCAAAGCCCCCTATAGTGAAAGCCATGCTATAGAGCTGAAAACAGGTACTTTTTTCAGATAAGCGGGCCGGCGTCATAATTTTCAAAGTAATATCAAATCAGTATGAAGCTATTTGTTTCTGATATATTGTAGGAAATACATATTTATATTGTAATTATATATCTTTTCAACTACATATTTTTCAAAATAAGAAAAAATCACATTTTTTAAGGTTTTTGAAGAAAAATCTCGGAGAACAAAAGCAAACAAAGAAGGCAAATCATTTTATTAAAATTATTTTTTTTACAATATTTGAATACAGAATATGAGGTTGGATAGTTCATTGAAAAAATTAACGTCATTATTGGGATTTTAATCAATTAATAATAAATCTCAAAAATTATTTGTGCACACTGGTTCGTTACTCAATCTTTCCATAGGATTTCTCAAGTCATATCAGTAATCAAAAATCAGTAAGTCAAACTAGGGTAGCACATTTCACTTCATTATTTTTTAAATATTATTATTGATTAAATCATCATTTACTTGGTATATTGCCATTATTATATGATAAGACGCAGCATTTATTTCACAATATCACAATAGGCGTCAAAATCGTATATAATATAATATGGATTCCGCTTTTTACTGTTATTTTATGTTATTTATAATCAATATTTTATGTAACTGTGATATTTAATAGTGGGAAGTTAAATTTTATTTGTTTTACCACACATCGCATTTCTTGCCATTCGCTATATTTCTTACAATCATTACTTAATTTGCATATATGACCCTTCCGATGTATTGTAAATTGTAAATTAATAACACCAAAAAATCACAGAATATCTATACAAGAAATCTTTCAAACATACATGTTATATTCAACGAAAAATAAGCTCATAAATTGGAATTTAGAGTTGATCTACGTATAACCGCCGTACAATTTGTTAAGAGCGGCTGAGATTTAACGGCCCGGTCTTTTTTGCTGTTTTTTCTACGACACTGCTTGGAACTTAAGACTGATATGGGAATGTAAATTATATACAGACATCAGTGATTAAAAATACAGTTAATAGAAAAACGAGATTTATCATCATAACCAATACTATTGATCAATTTTTAAGACAAACCATCGCAAAGGATAAAAGCAATTTTTGTTTTATTGCCCAAAATGATATTTTTGACGTTTGCATAAATTAGCAGTAGAATGAAAGATAAGTATTACTGTAAAGTACAGCCCTAGGACAGCCCGGGTAACTGCCGATTTGATGTCTGTTAGGCCAGTGCTTCCTAACCCTTTTCATGCCACGGACCCCTAAATCTGAAAACAATAATCTGCAGACCCCCAAATTTTTTTTATTTCACATGTTCATATTTTATCACAAAGAATGAAAATTTTCGCGGACCCCCGCGAAAAACCTGTGGACCCCCAGGGGTCCGTGGACTCCAGGTTAAAAATCACTGTATTACGGCATCTTTATATGAAAAAAATGCTTTAAATGTAATACAGGGGTTTCCAACCTTATTTGCTTCATTCTTCTCTTGCACTATTTTTCAGTATACAATTCCTCTATACCTAGGAAAGTCTACGTGGTGCTAAAACTCATTTATTTTTTTAGTATACATATTATTATAAATTTATTGAGATGCTATTTTACTTACATATTCAAATGTCTAAATCATATATCAATACAAATAATAAATTACAGTCGAATTTTCGATCAATTTTCAGTTCAAAAACAAGAACCGAACAATTCAATGATTCCTCCCCTTCAGAGAGAAATTGCTCGCCAGTTGAGAGACCTTGCTTTAAAGAGTAAACTCTTTGGATAAAGTTCATAATATAACGAAAATCAACACTCTAGATGTAGATGTCTTATCATTTTATTGGCATCCTATATTCACTCTATAAAAAGAAGCATTCACACAAAAGACAACGTCCTTTCTTGTTCAAACAATGAAGATTATTTAAATAAGCCTACAAACCATTGGGTTAATATCTTCCTCGTTTACACCGATTGAAGTTTACCTATTGTTGAAGCCGAATTACAGAAAGTATATCGATAAATATGGTTTTGTTATTTTGCTGTTTTCCCCAAGACTGTTATGCAAAACAACCACGATGTCGACTCAATTGAATTTCACCGCATAAGTTAAAGAATTCGTTTTAATCTAAAACAAAAACGGGTGGAAATAGGTATATTAATTGTATTGCAAAGAACAGTAAAAATAGCACAGGTAACTAGCTCCTAACTAGTGATATTGAATAAAGAAACAGCTATATTTTTTCGGTAACCGGATAAAACAGAACATGAAAAAACAGAACATCACAAAACGTACAATATATCTTTAGAAAACACTAGTATTGATATGTTTTACAATCAATTAGCAATCTCTATGTCGTATTAGGTACAATAAATAAAACAGCAATCTTGCATATCAATAACACTTTCAAACTGAAATTGTCGTAAATACACTTATATTCATAAAAACAATAATCCTTTGTACTTCATTCCACTTTATTTAATATGTCAGGACCGGTTTCGCTCATTGCGAGCATTGTCAACTGATAAGAAATATAATTTAACAATGCTATTTATACAAAATTGAAAAGTTATACACAACAGTTGGCAGAAAACATAAAACTATCATTAAGCATATTCATATCATTAAGCATATTCACTTTATTAATGTAGCATTTTATCACTTTGTCAAAAATTTCCCAAATTTTAATTATCTTTGTAATTACTTTCAATCGCATTCTGAATTTATGAATCTGGGATGACTTTTTAATTATATGTTAGATGTGTTGAACATTTTAATTTTGTGTTATTTTAGAATCACTTTAATGTAATTGGCAATTTCTTTTCAATGCCAACTGTTGTGTATAACTTTTCAATTTTGTATAAATAGCATTGTTAAATTATATTTCTTATCAGTTGACAATGATCGCAATGAGCGAAACCGGTCCTGACATATTAAATAAAGTGGAATGAAGTACAAAGGATTATTGTTTTTATTAATATAATGCCTTTCCACCAAGTATTGACAGTGAACACCCTAAAAGTGAACACTTATATTCGACGATTATAATAGTCGCCATTGACTGATAAAGTAAAGCGCACGTTATTACACACTGTTCTGAAATTATTACCTGTTAATCTATAATATTTTTCCAATAAATAGTTTAGAAGAAACAGGTATCATTCAACTAAAAATTGATTGTGCTCTGAATTGTCTATGTTCTCATGTTCTGTTTATTCATGAAACCATTTTTTCAACTACTCTTCTAAAGTAATTCTGATAAAATTTTCAATGAAAAATACGCACACCCGCAATTCTCTTACATTAATATATGACAAAAACTATATTTTTGACACGTTGCCCACTTACAAATTAATATTTTTAATGAAACAAACTGAGAAAAATAAAAACAGAAGAGCGTTGACCTATAAGCTAGAAACAACATTTAAATACAATAATTCTGATGATTCTCAATGTTACGGCAATAATAACACTTAATAATATAAATTAACCTATTTTAACAGCTCAAGTTTCGCAATTTTTCCCGCACAAGTAGATTGTTGTAATGCTTCTCCTTCCGCATTACTAAACAAGAGGGTAAATAATCGAATGTTTGCTTACTAATTGGGTTTCTCATTAACCCGCTCCCTTTCCAAAAATTCTCCTGTCTTAATGGCATAATAATTTTCGAAACGGCCTTAAGTTATTCACCGGAATCCAGTTTTGGCTCTCCTAATGCCTACTTACCCCCCCATCTCGAATAAAGTTTTGTCTGCCACTGTGTCGGCTGTCGTTTTATTCATTTCAAAATTAGATTTTAATTAGGAATCTTATTTACTGCCCATCGTAAGCCGTTAAAATGTTTCTACCCCTTGAGTCTTCTCCAGTATCAATTTACGAAATCAATATATACTTGAGTTTGGACGTAGCAGGAAATGCTCCCCCAGAGCATAAAGATCATCACTTAGCAACATTACGTAATTACTGCTAATTTAAACTTATCTATCTTACAAAGCAAACATTGTTCTTCTGAAAAAATATGGATCTAAGCTAGCTAAATACATATTATAGAAATTTATTTAAGCTGTAAAAGCCGTACGTTGTCAAACGGCAAACTCTATTGTATTAAACAATATATCGTCACCATAGTGGCAGAAGTTGGAATGTAACAAAATAAACAAAAATATATAAATAAGAATTAAATGGGACTTTTGGATATAAATTATTTATCTGGAATAGCTCAGTAGGTGTCAGTTTGTAACAGTTTGCCAAAAACAGCAATTTATTTTATCGATAATTATTAATAAGGTAATCTATGATTCAGAAGATTGATTTATGATTTAATTTGTATCAGATCAACATAAATTTTAAATATTTTGATGGTAGACTATCTAGTGCTTTTTATCAATGTAACGCAGTAGTACGACTTTCCGGGAACTTTTTTCTAGACATCGTTTTCAATGTATCGAATTAATATTCGCAAAGTTTTATTTTTATTTTGCTTTTACCATAAGAATAGAAAGGTATCGTAACACACATATATCAATGGCATAATAAAATAAAACAATTCCAGATCCATAGACTCATTGTGTGGCCAGGACCAGCGGTCTAATGCTTGAATTAGAAGGTTTCCTTGGCGGATTTCACAAATTCGAGTCTCAGTACTTACAAAATTTTCATTAATAGATTTATGTTCGAACGCATGGATGTTTGTGATATCTAAAAAAAATATCCCCTCTTTCAGCCCTAAAATAAACAGAGCAAAGTGAAAGCGATTAGTTGACAACTTTTTTTCTGTCCATACTCTTTTCGAAAAAGACATATGTTGAGCAACTAAGTAACATGTAGTTTTCGTTAAAAAATCTAATGGATACTTCTATTAAAAACCAAAATGTTCCACATTGAGAACAAACATGGAATAAGAAAAAAAACTTTATTAAAAAGCTTTAAAAAAGTGAGTTCTGGTACATTTTTTTTCAAACGTATCTATGAAACATACGATTCTAGACGCTTTTTTCTAAAAGCTTAAATATGTATTTGATGTTTACTCAGAACTATCAATATGTTACTTATCAACTCCTGGCAGTATAGTAATGATTTTAATTAGTAGTCAAGCCTTTACAAACTTTAAAAAAAACATTCATTACTTAATATAGGTTTTAAGCAAACTTAATCTAACGTAATAATGTAGTTATTCAATAATGTAGAAAACACTGCAATGTTGATTTTATTAATTAAGTTCGAAGAAAATTCTTGTACTAAATACAATGATTTCTTTTAACAAGATCATAAATGTGTTCGCCTAAATTTTTAGGTTTAGCATGCTTATAGCAAAAACATCTATTCCGGCAAAAATATTTTTCGCCGAGACCGCCAGAGGGAGCCCTTCGATCACGGGGGAATATGGCTGTTTTTGACACCGGTAATAATACCACGCATAAAGGGAGATAAGGTCTTAAGAACGGTCCACGCTATCCCGGGATAAGGGTCCATGGGGGTGAAATATCGCGATGGAATTAGGATAAGAACACTACAGGGTCAAAGAGGTTTTTAGCCACACACAAGACTGGGAACATTTGGTGTCAGAGAACAAGGCAGAGGTAACTTTATTACCTGTGAAATTCAATAACGTTATATTTATCAAAGGGACACATGTGACACAGTTCAGTTCAAATACGTTTTTCATTATGCGCACATATACCTAACATATTCGCGAACCACTTTGAAACGTAAGTAAGTATGCCTATTCAATTTATACGGCAAATTCAATAAACATTGAATATCTCAGAGCTTTCATATCGTTTTATCTGTAGCCTTCTCAGATATGAAGATAAATCAATAAAACTATGAATATTTGACAAGATAAAATGATTGTATGATATCATAATTCCGGTGAACATGCTTTTAGATTAATAACGGGCTGCTTTTTTTATCGAGAAGCCGGTTATGTTTCAATTTGAACAATTTTCAAATAAAATTAAGCACGTAAAAGTAAATTCCACGAGAATTATGGTAAATTGCGATGACGCGATAGATTTCAACACTTGACAATATAGTAGTTGAACTTAGACCTTTGCAATTTTCACCTCAATATAATTTACTCGTATATTACTTCCAGTCAATTGATTTTTTCTATTTAGCAAACAATAATACGTTTTTTTGAGTTGTACCGCTTATTAGCGAAAACAAAATATCAACTTGAAAGTGAGTCTGGCAGTAATATGTTGATATAATTCTCCGTGAGTTATTTGTTTCTTTATATTTCATGAGAGAAAGAAAGCAACTGATGCGCGACAACTCTAATATTTGTTCATATATGCAAAAAAAATATTATGGTCAAGTTCGAAATTAGTATTTTGATTCGTCAATTCACGAATGGTGATTTATTGCTCACAATAATATTCAACGAAATGCGAACTCGGAATGAAGTATTCTGGTGTAAGTTAATCACACATTTTTTTAGAAATTAATCAGTGTGTTTTAGTTTCTGGTCTCATCATCAGACACAATCACACTCTTGCACTCTTAATAGTTGTAAAAAAACTTAAGCTTTTAAAGACAAAAACTTTCTGCAAAAGAAGGCTTAAGATTTTGATCGGACAAAATATTTTACCAAACTACATATCTGCCGAAATGTTTTTTAAAAACATTACAAATATTGGTTATAAATTTTTGTCCGAAAAACATATAACAGATGTTCCAACAAAAATGCCTCTTTAATTTATGTTTATATGAAATCAGTTTTTCTAAAGCAAAAAGCACCTACATTAGAAACGAAAAAAATCTTAGAAATAGTTTTTTAGATATAAGAGTAAGTAATTCCATAAATCAAACAAGATTTTGAATAAAGATATTCCTAGGAAATTTTCCGTATTACAAACATTATAACATATTGAAACGGGCTATCAGTGTATTTTTTTATGACTGTATTTTAGTTGCTAGAAAATTGCTGATTCTCCAGTACCCATCATGCGTACAAGATTAATTGATGGATATTTTTTAATTTTATCACAAAAGCTAAAAAAACTAAAGGCTAAATTTGATAAAGTAATGTTTTTGATAAATAGGTTAAAGATGATAAAACTTTAAAGTCTTGTTCGATTTTTTATTCCAAAAAAGAACTATATGTATTTTTATTTTATAACAGAAGTCCGTACAGTGGCGGATTATCATATAAGCAAATGAGGCGCGCGCATGGTGCCTCTGAATCTTAAGGGCCTCAAAATAGCTTATATTATATAATCTAAGCCCATATATATTTTGTTCAGATATTTATATAAGTGTCGATCTGTGTGGTTGAGTGGTCAACGGTGTTGGCTTCGGCTACAGAGGGCCCGGGTTCAAATCCCGGTACGGACAGTTTTACAAATTGATTTTACAATCGATTTATGAATTTCTGTTCAAATACATGGATGTATGTGATGTCTTGAATTCCCCCCTCTCACCTTTTCTATCCTATGAACGGGGCGTATCGAAAGCGATTGGCTTACCACTAATCCTGTCCTAGCCCTATCCTTCTATCCCTACTCTCTTTGGAAAAAGAGAGGTTGAGCAACTGAGTAACAAGCAGTTCTCGTAGAAACACTTCTGTTGAGATAAACTCCATTAGGAGTCCATATGCTCCACATTGGGAGCGGACATGGTTTAAAAAAATAAAAAATTATATAAGTATACTATTTTACTTTTTACGTTTTTATGTTATCCGAAAAACAGGGCCTCCAAATTTTATTGCGCCTAGTGTCTCCGATTTGCTTAAGTCCGTACGTGTAGTAAGTAATTCAAGCATAAACTAATATTCCTCACGCAAAAAAGCACAAAAGCACAATTTTTCTTTATTATATATTTTTTTATAAATTATAATCAATTTTTATCGGTAGTAAAAAATAGCAATTTCTTAAGATTTGAAATTTACTATTACACCATTAAAATAACTTATCGTCTTAAATTTGAATACCTAACTATTATGTAGAGTTGCATTCATTTTTTATTTGACATCACAAAAAATATCACAAACGTATACCTATTATGAGTAGTGATACCAAGGCTTTCACTTGTGTACTAAGTTATAATATAGTTCCTTGTATTACGCAAATCTTTACCGTGAACCCTTTTCTATGATATAAGGCAATTAGTCAACGCTCTAACGAATAGAATCGTATCTTGAAAGACGACACACAAAGAAATACATTGATCGTTCAGACGCTGTACTATCTGGCTTATTAAATGAAATGATATCATATCGCTCGAGTATTTCCTTACTCGATTCCACTCCGAGTTGACATAAGGAAGATTTAGGATGCCATTCAATATGCCATACGCTTCCTGTTTCGTGTACAGGAAGGAGTGCGATGAAAACATGTTTCATTGAATCATATTAAATTTATATAATAACGAAATATACATTTATGTTTTCAGTGAATTTATCGACTACAGTAATTACGTATTATACGTCGTGGTATAATAATTATATAAACCGTTTCGATACTTTTTTTACCAGCTGATTGCAGATTTAATATTGTTTATTTTTTCATAACTTTTTGGCATCACAACCAAAGTTGTCAATTTCGTGGAGTCGTGGTGTTTTTTATGATGATAGAGTAGTGAAAAAGCTCAAATTAAAATACGAAATGTGATGCATTTAAGTGGATATTAAAATATACGCAGAAAATTGTTTACTTTTTTAAATCGAAACTGGGGTCAGACCATTTGTAAATACTGTGGTGGTAGTTGAGGTCTGACCATTTGAGGCTGTTATTTGAAAACCCAGCTCATTCCAAAGTTGGTTGAAACATTAACCATGAACTTTTATTCGTCAATAAAAATTAATTTTGAAGATATTTTTATAAAACAGTCTCAAACATTGCTTTATTGCATACAAAATATCATTCCAAAGTAAAGTAAAACTATAAATACTTTTAAAATGTAAATTGTTTTTCAAAATGAAATTCAAGGTTCATTTTTTAGCCATTTTTGAATGAGCCGTGTTTGCAAGTAATACTTTCATTTATAAATCACATATCTATCATTATTGATGGAATAGAACAGCGGTTGGCAACTGGTGGACTTTGAAATTTTCGTGGTTCGATTTTTTTTTGATGTAACGTCATTGGGGCCAAGAATCCATAAACTTATTTCAAACATGCAGCAGCAAACTAACACTCATTAAATACAGTGTACCGCGTGTTTCAAAGTTGTGATTTGAGTAGTTCATGAGTATCAAAAGGTTGACATCCGTTGAAATAGAAAATATTAGTATCACATAACCGATGCTCATTGGTTTTTAATATCTTTTACGGATTTAATTATTACTAAAACACTATTTAAATGTTGGTTCAACTTTTATTCGAATAACATATTTTTTACACTTTGATAAATCACTTAATCTTATAGTCAAAATAATAACGACGCGAGTATCAAGAAGTCTCTACTGAGTCGACGACCTTTCGATTTGAACTGAAGTGGAAGGAATAAATATATATATTTGTCCGTTAAAAAGTTATTGTTGCATTGAAATTATATACAATATAGAGTGTAATCAAACAGGACAAATTTTAATTATGTTATTTCAGGGGCAATCAACATTTCACATTAGTTGATTTAGCGTATACATAACATATCTGACAGTTTTCATAAAGAGGCATTTTTCTTTACCGCTTTGTACTATTTCATTCCAGTTGATTAGTGTTTGCTCTGAAAAGATCACTTATGATGAGACAATTAATAAAAATAAAAAATGAGCTTAATAGTTCTGAGAAAATTAGAAAATGGGTTTGGAATAATATTTATATAAAATAAATTAAATTCAGATATAACTTAATATTTGATATCTTCGATAAATTCGAAGGTAACTTTATGGAAGGTAATTTTTAATATAAAATTAAATTTGATAACTTTCTCATTCCACCCGTTGTGTTGCAAAATTTGACACGTGTTTCATTTCTTTGTGAAGTATCATCAGACAATTGCAGCGTTTGCGAATTAATAAAAAAAATGATTTTAACTCTTATATAATAATTCACAAAATAAATCTCAGAGCTTTTCCTTTTTTACTGAACGCAAATAGTGAGATACATCTTTGATAGTACTATCTAAAAACTTGTTAAAATAACATCTTCCTGGTACCATTGTTACCACGCATAATGAAAGTAATTAATTTTTAATTTAGTAAAGTATTTGATCTTTTTCGATGCTACAGATTAGACAATATTTAAAAAAAAGTTTTTATAATCGTTTATCGGCCATCAAGAGCGGAAGCTTTCGTAAGCAAAATTTCTAATTAGTTTTGATGTACAATTATTTTCATTTCAAAATATTCTCTCAAAATTTCATAATTCTTCTTTATCCTCTTATTTTAGCCTGGACCAATCAGCCACTTGAAACTTTTCAGTCATAACAAAACGGCTCTAATATATAATCCAGTTATTCACCCTAACAGAGATGGATCTAAGGAGCTATAATTAAAATGCTTTAAATGCATTTTGAGGCTTTGATCTTGTGTTATACGCACAAGCACATCTTAATAATTCTAGCAGGGCCAAATACAAGTCTTCAAAAATCATTTATTCATTTAAGCTGATTATTAACAATTCACTGAATGTCTAATCAAGGAAAACTAAATTAATACCATTATATTCATAAGACTACTTATTTTTTATTATTGAAAAAGTTTAATAAATAATTTATATGTTTGTGTTTATTATAGTATCTGCTTCTATTCATGCATTTTGTCAGTCCGATAGAAAGTTTGCAGTCAAATTGACGGCTGGGCCTGAAATTTTATTTGCTAATAAAATTATCTATTGATAAAGTTTATCAATTATATTTTTTCAAATCAGTTCTTACTTATTTTTATAATGATTATTAAAGAAATACTTTTGAACTCATGACTATGTACATCTCTTACTTAATTTAAGTTTTTCTGTATTTATTGTCGATTACAAATGAGTGGTATATATTTGTAAGAGGTCTATCGGTCATTTAAAATTGATATTATTATTTATATATCCTATTACTTTTACCCAACAAAATTGTTGTTATAACGTGTTATTAATTTGACTTTATTCTACTTTCAATGTACTAAATGTTAATTTTGTTCTTGATGGTAAAGAATTATCGCAAGCAATATCAACTTAATCATGTATCTATAATATTTACAGTTTCATCAGTTAATAACATAAATACTCGCTATAATTTTTTTCTCATAGGAAAACTTTTGTTGAAAGAATTTTCTTGATGAGCTTTACACTTGGAACGGATATGGTAATAAAATATAAGTATATATTTTTAGAAACTTAAAACAATATTTTGATTAACTTTCCGTTTAGCGATTAAGGGCATGCAGATCGGAGTCTTGGCGAGATCAATATTAAATGTTGTTATTTTTTCACAATTCAACATCTAAAGTCTTCAATTGGGTATGTGTTGTGTTCTTCCTAAATTGATCACAAGTGAATTGTTAAAAAAATTCAAATTACTATAAAGTCATATTGTATCATAAAAATAATAAAACATTTTTAGTACTTTTTCCACATAAAATTTATTAGATCAGGACCGGTTTCGCTCATGATGAGCATTGTCAACGCGATGAGAGTTGACAATGCTCATCATGAGCGAAACCGGTCCTGATCTAATAAATTTTATGTGGAAAAAGTACTAAAAATGTTTTATTATTTTTATTATAATGCCATTCCACCAAGTATTGACAGTGAACACCTTAAAAGTGATAATATTGTATCATTAAAAAATATCTGTAATGCATTTTTTTTGATTGCATTTAATAAATATTTTTTTTTTACTTTTAAAACATTTCTAATACTTTATCCACAACTACACAAAAATACAAACAATGACATTGTAAAAATATTAATTTAAACTAACCCCGATACTGTAAAATGCAATACATTTTTTTTTTACTATTTTCCAATATAAATGTAATACTTAGAGAAGTAGTTTATAGTTTCAGGGGCTCGTAATGGTTATGACATGTCGTAAAATTGGTTCCGAAACATGTGTGCATCCAACGAACGAGTACAGTTTGTGGAAACCAAAATACTGTCACTACGGTCAAGTTAAATTAGTTGAAATTTATACAAAATTGCAACCACGGTAATCAGTTTTACGTGGCACCATTTTAAGCAATATCTATTTATTTTACAAAAACTGTTTTTTTACTTTGTGTATATGTTATCAATTTTTGCTGGATATATATAACCGCTCAAATAAAATTGGTTCTGGATAATAAAATGTATACAATTTATCACTTGAGCAATTCAAGTATTGGATTAATACATCATGCAACAATTTTTGCAAAAACATATCATATATAAAAAAATAGCTTGCGGTAATTGCGTTGAAAGTAGGTCAATGGACCCGATAGCCAACAAATATCATGAGGATAAAAATAAAATTTCGGGTACGTAAAAAATGGCGCAGTGGTTATCGTTGTTGGCTTCCGTCCCGGATCTCACGGATTCGAGTCCCAGTACAAATAGCATTTTTACGATCGATTTCTGTTCGATGACATTGGTATTTTTGATGTACAAAAAATCCAAAGTATTGCTTATCGCTCTTGTTACTCCCTGTTACTTAAGAAACAGAAGGGTGAAAATAAGTTTTTAAACACTCTAGCTTTCGTACAGAAGTCCATTGGAAATAAATGCTTTTAGTATCTGGACATGAACTCGTGAGATCGGTCACAGAAGTTAACCACGTTGACCATTCCACCACGAACCGGAAATACATAATTATAGAAGCAATCAATATTATTTAAAGTTAATTTACAAATAGGAAGTTGATATAATACAGAAATATAATAAAAGTTGTTTAAAATTGATTTAAACTAACTTTTACTTCACAAGAAAACTTTCTTTGTTTACACAGATTTTACATAGAAATAAAAACAGTGTTTTTCTTGTAACTCTAAATGTAAAATAAGTTGTTTTGCTTGTTTTGAATACTTCATCTTAGTAAAGCATAATTTGATTCTAAGAATCTTGGTAGAAGTTATTGTGTTTTGTTTATTTTGTTAACAAGTAAACTAAAATAAGTAAGAAACCAACTGAAACATAATATTGTCTAGCGACTCACTGAAAATATGATAAGTAAATATAATTACGCTAATATTACGGTTGTGCTTTCATATTTAATTCATGGCTTTAATCAAAATGTAATAGTGAACTCATCATGGTAATTTTATCAAGATTTAGTTTTACAACTAAGATTAAATATTATTGCAACAATGAGAACAGCGGTTAGCCGAAAACCTGCTATAAGTGTTGGGCGTTACCCCAACCAAAGCAAACTTCAGCATTTTTTCCATCAGATCTTTTATGCTACGCATAATAATTTGGGAATCATTGAAATAGAAAATTATTGAGTGCAATACAACTTGTGAAAACTAATTTATATAATATTTAAGTTGTATCAATTCCACATTTATTTAATATGATCAGTACCGGTTACGTCAGTCACAAAATTTTTCAACTGACTTCCTCTGATAATTGACATGAGCAACATGCTCGTGATAAATTAGTACTAATGAGTATTTTTTTTTTAATTGAATGCCTTTCCACTAAGTATTGAAAGTGAACACCATAAATTTAAGTTTTTAGTAAGACAGGGTTTTTCAACGGAGGGCTACAGAGATTTTTTTAAGAGAACCACAGTACAGTTTTGGGTAGCCACGGGCAAATTTTCCGAAATCCTTAAATTCTTGAGAATAACTAAAAAAAGCTCTTACGACGTTTATTTTAGAAAAACCCTAAAATTCTAAGATAATGGATTCGAAATTCTTTGAAGAGCTAAAAAAAAGTCGCGTCTTTTCGTTTTGGGTCCCACTTCTAACACTTATACTTCAATAGTACAAAACAGATATGGGGGCCAAAGAAAAATAATACACTCAAAATTGGCCACGGGCCCAAAATGGTTAAAAGACACTGCAGTAAGTTATGCGTAAAAATGAAAAAAAAACAATTGGTCAGCCAAATCTTTAAGGGAACATAAAAAAAAAAAATTCTTGGCTAAGTGATTTAAAATCATTTATATTTATCACTTTTCAACAGTCTATCAGATGTTCCTGTTATAAGGAGTTTGATATAATAAAGCCTTGTTCAATTTATCTCAGTCGAGATTTTGCATTTTAGTTTGAGACAAATAATTATATAATAAAACAAAGAAGTTATTACTGAGTTCCTTTCGACGCCATTGTTAAAAACGCAACACGCATAATTTTGATCAATTTAATTTCTTTTCATTACGCTTGGCAGGAAACTTCCAAAGGTGACATTTCCAGGAAACTTTTACCACAAAATGGACAAAAGACTCTTGAATTATTTCACTTCTTTTGTGTAAAAAAAAACCTTTATTTTATTGTTCATACAAAAGCGAAACAACAGTGGACTTTGGTACAAATATAATATGAAAATAAAATCTCGGTAAACTGACGTACTGGCAGTAATTACATGCATATTTTTTGCGAAATTATTAATTTCAAGGCCTCACAAACAGTACCTTGCTATTTTAAGAAAAAAACAATATTCATTTGTACTTATTTGTACTTTTTATCTATCAAGATCAGGACCAGTTTCGCTCATGGCGGGCATTGTCAAATGACGGTGAAGGAATTTGGTGCTTTACCACCAATTATTGACAGTTAACACCCTAAAAATGAAAATTACCTTGTTAATTTGAGAACATTAATGTCGGGTCTATGACACACTGGTCAACGTCGTTGGATTTCATGTAAGACATCACGGGTTTGATCTCAGTACGAACAGATTTTTTTTTTGTTATATTTTCTTAAATAACTCACCATTAAAATTTGTAGGCATTCCCATTGGCTAATCCTTTTCGCCAGCTATGGCTTTAAACCTATTTATACATTTATTTCTTATATAAAAACGATAGATTCATTTGCTTAGCGTCTGTTCAAGTTCATCTGTGCACTTGAAAGACTGAAGATGCCGAAAGGCGGGTCGTTAGTGAGAAAAATTGTGTGAATGTACATAATTTAAGCAATTCAAATTTCACAATATTGAAATTTCACCAAACGTCTTCAGTCGAAATCTTAAATTGTCTATTTGAGATTCCTCCACTAGATAACGTACAAATATAATACGGTTAATTCTTCGCTTGTTAACAATCTTCGACTTTATTGTCTAAATTCTCATTTCTCCAGTTCAAAAAACTGTACTGAAATTCTTTTCAAAAAAGTGAATCGCGATCCACATCAATTTACAAAACAAATAGAAAAACATTTTCATTAATCAATGCTTTTTAGAATCAAGAGAATAGTTAAGATTATAAATTTCTCTCTAATTACATATTTTCTGTTAAGATTTTTTAAGAAAATATTACACTGTACTTCATTAATTATAACATGATATTTTTTTTAACATTTTAGTTTAAATTTATAGTTCTTACATGCCAATATTACATAGGTACCTTTAAAGATTTTTTTTTAGCCCGTGGTTACATACAAAGAAAACGGGCAAACGCAAGCTTGCGAGGAGTGAGGCACAATGGCAAGTGTGGAATCCATTGGAATGGCTATAAAGTTCCCTTCGAGAGCAATATGGGACGTGATATATCCTGGGAGACATTTGCCGGCGCTTGACATGGTCAGACTTAGTACGGCCGTGCGAATAGCCATACAGATTTACTCGGAGTAAATGTGTTTATTTGTGGCAGGGAAACTTTTTGTGACTCAAGTGGTAGTCAAGTTGTTCTCTTTACTGATGATGGACTATCTTACAATATGATATACGAAGCGTTAAAGAACCATGGCCATAACAAACATAATATATCATCAGTGAACATTTGTACAAATATGTTGAGTCATCTAAGGGTACTAGGCGAAAAGGCATTATAATTTAAAATTTCGACTGAAGGTGCTCGGAATTTCAATATTAAATTTAATTATTTAAGTAAATTATAATTCAGTTCAAGTTCATCCGTGCACTTGAACGTCTCTAGATGCCGAAAGGCAAAACCCGGGTCGTTAGTGACAACATCTGTGTAAATGTACATAATTTGAACGATTCAAATTTAAGAAAGGGCACTATAGTAAATAATTAATTCTTTTTACTTGTTTCACAATTATTTATACGAATTAGAACCTTTTTTGCTAAACACGACCGTTTTCAACTGAATATCGGATAATAGTAAAAGCAATTAAAAGTACTTTATTCTTTTACTAATGACTATAACTAAAACAAAATTTTGTCGTTCGCAACAAAAACTATCTTTAAGTATAATTTAAGATTTCGACTGAAGGTGCTTGGTGGAATTTCAATATTAAATTTGAATCGTTCAAACTATGTACATTCTCACAGATTTTCAGTCAAGTTTCAGACGTCTGTTCAAGTTCATCCGTGCACTTGAATGCCTGAAGATGCCGAAAGGCGAAACCCGGGTCGTTAGTGACAAAATCTGTGAGAATGTACATAGTTTGAACGATTCAAATTTATCTTTAAGTAGCTTGGAAAATTACCGTTGTTTAGATTGACTGTTACGTAAGTTATATATTTTTTAAAATAAAACAAGCTTTTTTATCTTTGTCTGCTCCCAATTTTAAGCTCATAGCCTGCTAATGAAGGTATATCAATAGTTTTTTTTCGTCGAAAACTGTTTGTTAGTCAGTCGCTCAACCTCTCTTTACCAAAGAGAGTAGTAGTAATAGAAGGATAAGGCTAGAACAGGACTAATGGTAAACTAATTGCTTTCGTTACGCCCAATTATTGAAGGATGAGAAATTCAGACACCACAACATCCGTGCCTTCAAACAGAAATCGGTAAGTCGATCGAAAAAATGCTGTTTGCACTGGGATTCGAAACCTCAAGATCCGACACGGAAGTCAGCAACGCTAACTGCAGCGCCATAGAACTTGATGTTTTTTACATACATATTTTGAATAAATTCTTTATAAAATTTAAATATATTGAATAATTATGTTTACTTTCTATCGATTTGTGGAGACTGAATAAGAGGGGTTAAAAATATTCAAATACTTTTAATTTATATATTTAATATTATTTGAAGTAAGTGAATAATGATTTTTTCCTAGGTACATACTTGACATGATAGCTACAACCTCTCTTTCAGTGTATACTTTGTTAATTGTATAACATATAAATACACAAACAATATTAGAAACAATGATTATACAATTTGGCTGAATATGTTTGCCATTTTTTTTTATTCAGAAATAAAAATACCTTTTCGTTTGCAGTAAGTATTTTTCATTTTGCACGTTGAAATTGCCAATCATAGTAAGTTTCTCAGGAAGCTTATCGCTCAACGAGGTAATAAAAATAGCTTTAAAATATACCTTAGGAAGTTTTTTGAGGATTTGTCTTTAAACCCACTCACTAAGTGACATAAAAATAGTTTTTGAATCAAAAAGTTAACGAATTGCTTAACAGTTAACTAAATTCGTACAATCTTTCTTATTGTATCAAGAACAAAATAATCAACAATCTAGAAAATATCACGCAATCAAGGTAATGAATAAATCCCCACCAGATTACTCTGATTTGATCAATGTTTATTTGATTAACATACATTGTCATTATTTGATTAACATACATTTTAACTTTAATCTTTTTTCAAAATTATTATTTTAAATGTTTTTTTTGCCATTGGAAACAATTAAATAATAATATTGATACGGTAGGGCAATGTTTCCCAAACCTTTTATGCACGTGTACCTTTTCTATAATTATCGAAACACCGTCAAAAAAAATGCGTATACTTTAATACCAATCAAAACATATAAGCTGTTTGAAATTATGGTAAATGATCAACCCCGAGATCACAAAAAAGGCCCAGTATTTGATGTCATAATATTTATCAAGCGTCAGCTTAGTTTCATCCGTGCCCTTAAAAGCCTGCAGATACTAAAAGACGAAACTAGCATCGTTAGTGACAAGTCGTGAGAGATAGATAAACTAGACGATTCTAATTAATTGTAATAGAAATTGTAATCCAGTTGTATAGTATAGATACGTAATTATTATTGTAGTTGCTCACTTACACTTAACTCTCCAAGCCTTTTTTAATCGAAAAAAACTGTACTATTTTTTTAGCATCAACGGTAGACTTAATTGTGCTTAAAATG
This sequence comes from Himalopsyche tibetana, assembly GCA_030503985.1. Taxonomy (NCBI): domain Eukaryota; kingdom Metazoa; phylum Arthropoda; class Insecta; order Trichoptera; family Rhyacophilidae; genus Himalopsyche; species Himalopsyche tibetana. The sequence continues at coordinate 16,857,596 of JAPJYX010000025.1, read as the reverse complement.
TAAATTCCCGTCAATATTTTTATTGCATTCAAAACAACGAAGCGCTTTTACCATTCATTGGAACGTTTTATGTAAAAATGTTCCCCTAAACAGCAGGCTCAAATTATGTTCACGAAAACACAAGTGTAAAATAAGTGCATATGAAATGTAAATGCAGTTGTGGACGATAACCAAACTTTACCACTTGCAGTGTCCAATGGAAAATGAGAATTTATTAGCACAGTAATGCCTTTTCTACGCCAGTCCAACTACCACGCAAACAGACACTCCACACAGAATCTATCTCACTCTAACTATCAACAAAAAGGTGAGATATAACCATAAAACGTGTCCCGTTTCTCACTTTTAACTCTCCAGTGAAGAGCAATCATTTTTGTAGTGACACTTAAATGGGCGCCGTTTACGATACAATTTGTCAGCTGACGTTTTTCTGATTCATAAATTTTTCAGACCTAATGAATTCGTCATATAAGTGCGATCGGGTTCAGCGATAAACGAAAGCGAACTGTCTTGGATACGCACAGATAAAATATGAAAGGTTAATCGGTCTTACCAAAACGTTTTTTAACTTTATCATTTAATAGAAAATCTACAAAAAAAAACTTTACTCATACATTTACTGGTAAGTTGATACAAAATTACTGCTATTGATGTGGTGCCTTTAATTACACATGCCTATATTTATATAAACAATTAATCATTTACATAAATAAAACAACCAACCCTATTTAATTTCTACAAAAACTAACTTAACATCTATTCAAAATTATAAGAACTGATTTTTTAAAATATTTTTAATATAATGCATTTTCACTAAGTATTTTTTTTTTAAATTTAAAATACTTGACATTACAGCTAATGCCAATGCGCCAAATATTTTAAAGTTGAATTATCCTATAAAAACTCTATGTAAGTCACTCAAGATCAACTGGAGGTAAATTGACATCACAAAAACCCACGTCTCGGGTCTCAAATTAAAATTGAAATATCTAATTTTAACATGGATCGTATTGGGAATCGAGCCGAGGCCTGCCTGGTTGATAGAGCAAGCTCCAACCAACTAGACCACAGCGAGCGACAAAAGTATTGACAAAGAAAGCTTTAAAAATAAATAAATTACTTAATTGTTTTGAGGTCGAGTGGTCAACTTAATCCGGTTTTTTTGGTACCCACGGATTTGAATGATAAACGGATATTTATTATATGAAATGATTTTTTAATCAATCTATGTATTTCTGTTCAACGCCCAATGTTTACATTTTCTCCTTCCTCCTTGATATTAAAACCGGGCGTTGGTAGAAAGATTACCTATCTTGCTTCATGTCATTTCTTATATATTTCTTAGTTTTCATTTCTTATATTTCTTATATAGTAAAAAAAGATACCTCCACCTTAGCCAACCATTTAATTCTTGAAAACTATACGTTTAATTTTGACTCAGGTATTGATTTGTTACATACTAACAGGGGCAAGTTAAAATTATTTTACCAAGAAGATTAATCGAGCTCAGCTCAACAGTTTGCCAATTTTAAACTTTATTTACCAAATTCACCACTGTTGTACCCCTTTTAAATAATTGTCATTTATTAATAATTCAAGCACTTGCTATCATTAAATATTAATTCAAAGGCTTAAAAACGAATCAACTCATTAATAATAGGTCGGATAAAACCCTAGATTTATTTTAAATATTCTTATGTTATTATCTGGTCATTAATATTTTCAAAAAATCCCCATAATTATAACAAACCCACTTAATTCATTGAAACTTGTATACATTTTAATATCCTTTTAACTTAGTGATCTACATGATCTAGTGATTTTTGTATATAAACGATACAAACTGTTTACTACGCGTCAGTTCAAGTACATCCGTGCACTTGGAATGCCTGAAGATGCCTAAAGGCGAAACTCGGGTCGTTAGCGACAAAACTCATGGAAAAGTACAAAATTCAAACAATTCAAATTTGATATTGAAATTCCATTAAGCACCCTCAGTCGAAATATTTAATTATAATACTTTATCTTATATAGTTATTTATTATCTACATTTTTTTAAATATAATTTTGTACATTTTACCAAATCAAAATATCAAAATATTTTTTTGTGTAAAAAGCGTGGCGTATAGTTTTTACAATAAGGCGAAAAAATAACAAAGTATTTAAGTTTTAAAAACATATGTTTTTTTATATAATTGGTATATATTTCGACGAATACCTTCTTCAGAACTATAGCTCACATAAAAAGGCAAACGCCAAAATAGCTTTTAACTGTATAAAAATTAGATTTGTAGAACTAAAATACTTTGCTATTTTTTCCTTTTGTAACAATCATGTTCTACCAAGTAAATGCCGATTAAATCAATGTATTTATTGTTGTTACATTTATGTTTATTATAATTGACTACCTAAGCATCCCTGAATGGGTTACTTTCATTTTTCTTTGACATTGTTTGATTTTATAAGCCGCCATCAAAAATATTCAAAGTATATTACTTCACAATCGGAACTTTACAAGAGAGTAGTTTAAAAAGAGAAAAGCTTGATGTAAGTCGAGCTCTTAATCATTTCACTCCAAATTTGTGATTTATATATATATATTTTTAAACCATGTCCGCTCCCAATGTGGAGCATATGGACTCCTAATGGAGTTTATCTCAATAGAAGTGTTTCTACGAGAACTGCTTGTTACTCAGTTGCTCAATCTCTCTTTTTTCCAAAGAGAGTAGGGATAGAAGGATAGGGCTAAGACAGGATTAGTGGTAAACTAATCGCTCTCGATACGCCCGTTCATAGGATAGGATGGGTGAGAGGGGGGAATTCAAGACATCACATACATCCATGCCTTTGAACGGAAATTCATAAATCGATTGAACAATCAATTTATAAAACTGTCCGTACCGGGATTTGAACCCGGGCCCTCCGTAGCCGAAGCCAACAACGTTGACCACTCGATCACACAGGTGGCGAATTGATTGCGATGGCGATTATTGTCAAAACCTCGACTAAAACCAAGCTTTTGTCTCTTAGAACGACTGACATGTAAAGTTCTGATATTATAATCACAAAACTGTGCTGACATATTATAAAGGTTTAAACTCACTGACATATACTAGAAAACACTTTGAGGTCATTCCCTGTGAAATCATCCAATTTCACTGCCATTTTGTATGCACCGAACCTCAAAAACCGCTTATACTGTGAAAACTAGGTTATTGGATAATTCATTAAGCCACGGTAATAAGAATTCATAGAGATTGACAGCCGTTCTAAGCATAGTTGATAATGTTTTTAAAATTCGTGAACAACAAAATAAAGTATTATTTTCACATATTTTTGCATCACCCTTCACTATCTATAACGGTTTTGTGTAGGTACTTCAATCTACCACTATTTTTACATACTAATTTCAGTGCAAGGTTTTTGAGACAAAAAAAAACAATAGATTTCGAGACAATTTAGTTCCAAATATAAACCCAAAATTTAATAAAGCGAGTTTCGTATAATTTATTAGGTAATTAAAAAGCTTTTTCCCGCATGTATTATTAACTGCCCCAGGGTATTGTACTGCGAAACTTTATTTAATTTCATCACTCAGAATAATTTATTTTATATTAATCTGATATATAATATCATAATACGATCGGGTTAATTTGTTTTTAGTCAGATTTTTATTATTACGTCATCTAATTGTTTCTTTATATAAAATGCCGGCTGCTTGGTCGAGTGTCAACGTCGTTTTCTTAGAAAACGACGGTCACGGGTTCAAATCCTAGTACGGACAGCTGGTATAGATTGATTTTCAATAAATTTATGGATTTCTATCTGAAGGCTTTGAAGGATGATGTATTTCTTGAACTCTCTTCTAGTCATCCTGTCTTAAAAACGGGCGTAACGAGAGTGATTTGCTCAGCACTAATCTTATACTTAAATCCCCACTTTTTTGAAAAAGTGAGGTTGGGTAACTGAGTAACAAACATTACTCGAAGAAAAAAAAGTATTGAGATACCTCCATTACAAGACTATATGCTCTATATCGGGAGCGGGTATGGATTAAAAAAAGTTTTTTTAATTCTGATTGTTCTATAATATATACGTACAATGAGTTGCACATTCCACAAGAGAGTGTATAAACGTTTCTTTGAACAAGCTAATTATTTTTTTGTTTTTACTATTTTATAGATATCTTGCTAGATAGTTACAAAATTTATCTCTTAAATGCAGGATTTTCTACATTAAAATAAAAAAAAATATTTTCATATAATGGGTGGGTGTGATTGCAACAAAAAAAATCGATATATTTTTCCAAAAACTCTTAAAAAGCACCTACACATTTAACGCGTTAAATATGATTTTCATACAGTATATAAAAAAACCATCAATTATAATACACAATCAACTACAGAATACCCAATTAAACTACTTAATGTTATTATGATCACCATGATGCAACCATGCTTTATTTTTATTTAGAAAATCAATGACCGCCAAGACTCCAACGTGCTCTGTTCGAATGAAGGTTATAATAGTTTAGCACAGCGTTTCCCAAATGATGGGTCGCAGAAATCAAAATGTCGTGTCACCAAATTCATAAAATAAATCTGTTTATTTACTATATGATTTCGTTATAAGCGAATATGACGTAACGCTGTGTGTGGTCAAAAATAGTCAGTAAGTGTAGCGTAACTAAGAATAAAGCTATCGTCCTTTTCTCCAACTTAGAGTTCTAGAGTTTTTAGTTTACAAGTAACGGCACAACACATCTCATTAATAAATTATTGGTACATTTGATTTCTTTATAGGTTTATCACAGTAAATTATTTTGTGTTCCTACATATAAAGACTGTATGGGCATAAATATACGGTTTTATTTTACCTATAGGCTGGTAGTAGGGTATCCAATCCCGAAGCCTTTTTCCAATCCCGGGATTTCGGGATTGATTAATTTTTAATCCCGGGATTGGGATTTTCTCACCGAGGAATTTGAAATCCTCAATTCGCTATACTTTTTCCCCGGACTATCTCCAAACCTCGTTTTTTTTTTTTGCTCACCGAGGAATCTAAAAACCTCGATTTGGTATACTTTTTTATCCGAATTCCGGGATTGGATGCCCTAGCTGGTAGGGCATAACAAATTTAATGGGTCACGAAAGAGAAATATTAAAACAACCGGGTTGCGGAAAAAAAGTTTGGAAAACGCTGTCTTAGCACATTTTTTTTTAAAGATATGTAGAGTAAACATGTATTTTACCACTGGGTATAAGAATAAAAAGTAAAATCGATTTCTATTTTTCGAAAAGCTAAAACAAAAGTTTGTACTTTTCGTAATCATCTATGCATTTAAGGGTTAAGATAATAATAGCAGAATTTTTAATTTACTGTCAGTAATGCTTGAAGTAAATGAATATTATATATTCTTTCTTTACATTATAACCGAATTTGTGTCGTTCTCTACAACACAGACTCTACACGGCTTATGTCATACAGTAGTATACATTGTATAGATCCGACCGTCTAATGCTTACCACGTCGGCTGCAAAAGTAGAATGACCTATTTTAAAGTTTCTCACTAAACGAAAGCAGACATGTCTTGTTTTATATGGAAGGTTTATCAAATGCAGCTTAGTCACGTTGTATCAAAACTGAAAAACAAAACAATATTGTTTCATATCAGCCGTCATTAAGCCGCCAATCGAAAACTACTGCCAGCGCACGTCAGTTTATTTGGTAGTTCGGTTGAGATAATTATAAGAAATGCAGAAAATAGATGTGAGGAGATTATAAAGAAGTCATAAAAACTAGAGTTAGCTTGCACAGTGTAAACAGGGCATCCAATCCCGGGATCCCACATCCCGTCCAATTTTATGATCCCGAAATCCCGGAATATCGGGATTGAGAACAAAAAGCGCGAAATTTTCGAAAAGTTGTTGAAAGTAGAAAACCGGAGGAAATTTTGAAAGTAATTCTGCGAAGAACAAAAAAAAAGATCTAGTGCCGTTTCGTTTTGGGAATTCCGTTAATTTCTGCGTTTTTAAAATCATCGACCAAAAATTTCTCAATTCCGAAATTATACACGATTTTATTACAAAGACGATTTTCCCCGAAATTCGAAATCCTAGTTCTGCAAATGCGAAAATGATTATTCAACAGAAAATTAAAGCGCACACGATATAAAGAATAACGTCACTTAAAAATTTAAAAAATGAATACCAAAACATTAAATGGTTTGAGCCGTACAATTGATACTGCAAATAGATGCTTCAAAATACAATTCATTGTATAATTTAAGCATTAGATGCTAAATGAGAACTTGTAGTAAATCAAACATGTAAACTGCTTAGAGAAGGCACAAATAGAATGATTTATAGTTGTAAACTTGTTTTAAAAATTATGGCTATATTCTGAAAACAATGGTTTCGATCGGTGTTTTTAAAATATTTTATAGATCGGATTTAATTTCACTCTTTTGGTGTCTTACACTTAGCTTTTCAGTTGCCTTAAATAGTTTCTTACGTATTTTTTCTTAAAATTTATTTCAAATGAGAATTTTGAAACAATCTTCCAATCTCCTCGCTCTGTGTGCTATCTGTTTTTATGGATCGTTAAAGGTATGTTTTAATAGATTAAAATATCATACAAATTCATGGCTTTGATAAATAATAGATTAATATTAAAGCACGAAATTTCCCCTTACGGGGATCCCAACCTTTGACAATTCAAACGCGTAGTACGACAATCCCAGAGCGTAACTAGATCGACAGGCTTATTTTATGTTCCATCGTTAGATTTTTTCTTAGCTTAAAGCTTTTCCGGAAAAACTCGCAGACACTACAGTAAACTTCTTGTTAGATAAGTCTTTTGCATTTAGAATTCTTTCTTATTGCATATCTATAAAAGATAGTTTCGTACAATTTTCAAAGCGCTTTTGCAATTGTCAGCAAAAATAGAACCGGCATCTCAGAAGATGAGTTCTAGCATATTGTATAATCATATCGTTTTATCTTGCCACCGCATATGCTGTAAAAGAAATTTTACCCAGTAGCTAGTTCTCTCGAAGCGAGAATTATACTTCGATCAAGTTTTCTGCGATATATTTCATTGAGAGTCTTGTTTGAAAAACTTGGTCCAGACGTTTGAAATATTCTGCAGAAAATCAATATTGCACCACTCTCAATGTACACGTTACTGATTTAAAAACTAAATACTCACAGAAAGATTCGATTTTTTATACACATATACACTTATATTAAAACAGAAGTAAAATACATATTGTAAAAAGCGGTGGGTAAAACGTTGAGTGTCAACCTAAGGAATTTCTAAAAAAATGGTTACAGAAATGTTTAACTCTTTGAGACCATCTATCGTGTATTTTGATAAATTCCTTAACTGAAACACGAGAAATTCTAATAAAAATACTCAATTAAAATACTCAAGTAATAGCTTTATCAACATCTACTTGAAATTCGATTAGACGTATAGCTTGTTAAATACAGTATTACGTATTTACTGATTGTATTTCTGATACTCTTTGTTTATAAAGGCGTCTTAAGTGATCTATGTTCCTCTGGATACCGGGTCCAGATAATATATAGGGGTATTTGACTCGAGACATATTTCATAAAAAGAATGTTAACATAGTATTTAGAAAAATACATTTACTAAGAAACTTAATTTAACCTTCGCTTGGTTAAGAATTCATCGCTGATTTTGTGAATTAGCTTTCTCAGTGTTGGGAGTAAATAAAACACACGAATCAACTCAAAATATCAGAATGTAGATAAAAAATAAACAAGAATATCTTAACAGATAATATAACGCAAAATATTCGTTATGCTTTTGTTATACATACATGTATTATATTTTACAAATAGCCGCAGCTTTAAGCTAAGGGTGATACGGCGAAGGGAGTCGAAGTAGTGAATTCGGTAACGGCAGTTATAGATAAAGGCTTTTGCATCATTAAGTCGAAAATGTATTCAATTCGTACCAGAGATGAAATTTTCTTTGAGAGAGCAGGTATAATACTCACTCTTACGTTGAACAAAAGGTACTGAAGAGGAGCGCTGTAGAGATAAGCAATTTATTCTAATGCTTTGCTCATTCGTAGCCGTGCGGAATGCAAATAGAAGTCCAAGATCGACTGGATCTTTGCGATTGAGAAGACACGGAAATTCTTCTTTAATTACGAAGAAAAATAAACGTCAAACCTCTATTTAATAACATGAACACGACAATTTACAGTATTTAACTTATTTCACAATTTCTTTCAAGGCACGACTTTAGTTTTTAATGTATTAAGTATTCTTAAATAATAGAAATTTAAATCTAGAAAAGTTTTTATTTATTTGATTTAAATTATGGTACAGTTAATGGGTATTTATTGTAATAATAAATAAAACACATTTGTTATGTAAATTAATGGCAATGTTATGCGTATTATTAACACCACCTTATTTATTTTAAAGCTTTTTAATGTAACTCTTGATGGAAAAAAAATATATTTGTAAAACACATTTATTTACATTTTTAATTTATACAACTTTACTTGCTTAGCTTATTTATTAATTATTTTCAGCATACTTAAATGAAATCAAAATATTTCTGTATTTAAAAATAACATTAAAAAAATGAATAAACCTTGAATGAAACGTTAATTTTGATATAATTAATTTATTTTAAAATTTGTGCTTAATATTTTTAACTTCACATTTATTGGAATGCCATTGGGTGTAAACGAATTACCTAAATTTATGACGCGTGCATTGAATTGACGTATAAAGATAAACACAACACTTTTAGCATTAGGAATATACTATAATGTATGACACATAAAAACTGGTCACAAAATGAAGCACAACAAAAAACGACGAATAGTTCAGATAGCTGTATTAGTAAACGAATTATAATTTACCATAGGGTTTAGATTAAGGCCTCCAATCCTAGAATCCCATCGAATTCTGTGATCCCAAAATTTCTTTATTTTGACAGTACTAATCCCGGGAGAGAAAGTTCATCTAGGGTTAAAAAAATAATAAAAATAAGATTCCAAATTTTGGTTTATTTCGATAATTCCGTATATTTTTAGTTATTATTCCATATAGGTTTTGAGAAATCCGCAAATTTTTGAAAAATCCCTGGATTTCAAAATCGCCTAGCAACATCCCGAATCTGTTGCTCAATCCCGAATCCTAATTTTTACACGATTTTATGTTGAATGCTCAATCCTGGGATTGGGGAAAATTATCAATCCCGAAATCACTAAAGGGTCTGGGATTGGATGCCCTAGTTCAGATGACTCAATATTCAAATACTTTCAAGTCCAACATTATTTTTTTATTCAGTTTCATATTTGAGTTATTATGGCAAAGGTTTATATTTATTTTTTCATCTAGAACTCTTAAAAAAATATAGATCTGGCTCATCGACAATCAACTGTACAGTCAAACACATTTAAACATTAAAAATACCCTTATTTCTTTTAAGCGAAGTCTTTTTCGACAACAATTGAAATTAATATAGCACAACTTTTATGGTTTTCAATAATTTTAATTCGCCAAGTCATACTGCAACTTTTAAATGAACTGATAAATCCGATGTTGAAGCTTTGCTACCCATTCGTAATAAAAATGCTAGATAACAATTAATTAAATCTTTCGTTTTTTTTCTACAATGCAGACAGTGTGCGAACATCTCTGAGCTTTCACGAAGAAGTTCTATTAAACTCGAAACAGTTTCAACTGTGAACTAATGAATCCAACTGAGCTTTTTTGCAAGGAACTTTTGTTGATCTAGTTCAGTTGACAGCTATTACTACTGAATCATTTATCTTAGACAAATACTAAAGAGCAGTTCTAAATTGGATAGACTATAAATTGATTTGAAGTGAAAGTTTGTCTGAATAAAAGTAAAAATAGTTATGCATCTATTATCATGTACAATTTTATTTAAAATCAAAAAAGTTAGAGTTTTTCGTATATGTTTTAAGATAGCATAGAAGTATTTTTAATATTTTCAAAATGCTGATTATAAATAATAAATGTTGCCATCTTTGAAATTACGACTATTTTGCAAAATTATAATAAAATTGACGGTCTTAATATGGTATTTTAATATTTGGGAATATAGTGCTATCTTTGTTGATAAACCAACAGGATTGGTATTTTTTTTTGACAGCTTATAAATGTATTAATAATAATATATTAAACTTTACATCACTTCCATTCTAGCCCTATCATGCATCAATAGCGTTAGTAGGATTCTAAAAAATATAAACCCTTAATTAATGCTGCCAATAATACCTGTATCGAAAATTAGTTATAACATTGATATACAAAAAAAGGTAAATAATGACTATTCTCATCAATATGTGTAACACTTCTTTAAAGCTTGACTAACAATAATTTAAAAATATTTATTACAATGACCGAATCGTTACTGTACTGGTAAAAGTACTGATTGGTCAGTACCAAAATTATACTTTTGAGATTATATTTAAAAAATATCTTGTCTTAACATTTTCAAAAATAAATTTTCCATGACAGATCAATCTGTGCTGATTTTTTCAAAAATCAAAAAAAAAAGACGATTTCTGTCATAAAATAATTTGCTGTTTTTTTGCAAACTGGTACAATTAGTACACCAACTGAGTTACCCCAGTCAAATATTCAATACTCAAGAATATCATTGTATACTAACATAATTTTTGACAATTTTGTTTCGTACTTATTTCAACCAGCACGGTGACAAAATATAAACAAAAAGAACTTTATGAACTGTGATAATTATCGAAAAAAATACACCGTTGTCTCGAAATTACACGCTATAAAAAATACTAGCATAAATTATAACGAATTTTATTTTATCACTTTTAACATTCGAAAAAATAGTATATAAAAAAAACGTAATTGTTGCCGTCCATTTACTAGTATCAAAGAACTAATGACCCATTTGCGAAATGAAAAACGTAACTGTAATATGCCTTGTAAAAAAATTTACGCTATGCAAATAAACAACCTCATGTATTACTTACCATGATAAGTGCTCTCGAAATACCGTTGAAACGAAAATATTTTTTCATGACTACACTTTTATGACGCCAGTGGTGTACGTGAAGGGTCAGCGGCAATTAAGTTTACGTTATTTGTTTTTAATCCGTTGATAATACACGTTTACATCCAGACTTAACATAAAACAACAGTAATAAACGGTTTAAAACCGTTAATTCATTACTACCGAGAAGTAATTAATATAAAATTAAAAATTCAGATACAGGTAACTCCCGTCTATAGCGAACACGGCAAGTGTGAGTTCGTTATATCGCAATCTTTTTTTTGTGCCCTGAAAATTTTCTGGTGGTAGACAATACGCCAAGACATATTCTCTGTTGAATTGATGGTCCAGTTGAAGTATTAATTTTACCAGCCTATCATTCAAGGCACATTTTTTGGAAGAAACAATGCGTTAACTAATTGAAAAAACTGATGGAACTGAAAAGATGCTATCCGAGCCAAGTGTAAACAATATATTTTAATGAAATCTGTCAGGAACACATAATGAACATATAATTAAGTTATCTAGTCGTGTACGAATGTTGTTTGGAATTGTTAAGGATCACACGTTAACGTGGACAGTCCATGTGAAATTAGATTCTTTTTGTAAACGCGGGACAAAATGAAAATATATATTTATTCGTATCTATCAATGTGGAGCTGTTTATTACTCAGTCGCTAGGGCTACAGTACTTGTGGTTACATCCAATTATTAAAGGATTAGAAAAGGTGGGAGGCATTTTTCAGACATCTCAAACACCCATGCCTCCAAACAGAAATCGATAATTCGATCGAAAAAATGCTGTTCGTACTGAGACTCGAACCCGTGTCCGACAGGGAAACCCACAACGCCAACCACTTCGCCATAGAGCCCGATTTTTTCACGAAACTAAATTCCTATTATGTAACAAATGACGTATATTGGAATTAACTGGTACTGACTAATTTTTCTGATGGAATATCACTGATATCAATCTTCCAGTTCATTATTCAGATAATTTCAAATAACCTGTTTTGGAAATCAGGAAAAACAGTATTCAAATTGTTACCGTAAATTATTCATCGATGCCCGATATTTATACATTAAAAAAAACTGGTGTTTACAGATTATGTGCTTAGGTCAAGTTTAATACCGGGATATTAGGATGTATTATTTTAATAAACTCACAAATACCAACATTTGATTTTTTGGAAATTTGGGAAATTTATCGAGAATATCATTTTTGTGTAATATTTAAAGTTTTACACGTTATTGCAAAGATGCTCCAAATTCGATCGATATGTATAAGTAATTTCAATTACAGTCATACTTTTTACCGTATTTATGTAAAAGATATAAAAATGATACAATAAGATAATCATAAATATTATTTTTAGCAAACGATGACTATTGAAATGTTAATTATTATATGTGAAAATAGTTTAAATTATTAAATACTGCTTTAAGTAAATCTAAGTTTAAGTATATATTAGTTATTATGAACAATAATAATGAATTTGATTAATATGTGTTTTCATTTTAGTTCAATTTTATATCTTTCCATTGATATTTTAAAAATATTGAATTTTCTCTTCCACCGAGAATAATTGGACGCTTTGCAGTTGATTCAAAATATCTTTTATTTAGTAAAAAAAAGGTGATAGCTTTTTAATTCCACTGTTTATGTTACGAATTGTGAAACGTGCTTCGCTTCTTTGAAGAGCATATTCAGACTGCATACTAAAAATTAATTTAATTATTACAGTATTCATTGCCGGGACAACGTATAACAACGGAAACAAATTAAATGGTCAGAATTTAAATCAATTTTTGGTCAGACTAAAAATATGAACGTAAACTACTGTATGCTATTTTTTTACGTGAGCCACTGCCACAAATGTAGAATACTTATGATCGAAACAAAGCTATTATGTCCACCACATAACTGTGAGAGTCAACAAAACATGGAAAATTCGAAATGGAATCTCACGCAATGGGAAATATTTTCGCTGTATGATGATGGTGAATTCATTAAACTGAAAGCATTTTTTTTCGACTAATAACATACCTACCCCTGGCCGGCGAGATTAATGTTATTAGTGCTTTGTCCATATTGCCGTATACAACAAAGAAAACTGTGTTGATTTAAGTGACTGAGATTTATATGTTAATTGATGAGAGTTTTAGCGTTGAAGTATATTTCTTCGCCGGGGCTTAAAGTGTTTTGTGTTGTTACAGATAGCTAACACGCATGTGACGTAATTAAATAATAAAAGTTCGCGAGCCATTAAATTTTATGTTTAAAAAATGCTTCTTATCACTGAGTGCACTTAGCGAATGTTCAGGAATATGTCTGTATACCGTTTTTATAATACAAATAAATAAAATATATTAACTATTAAATGTATATTATATTATTATGATTGTACATATCAAATATATCTGGGCTTTAATTTATGGTAATTTTTTTCGTTCCGGTTTTCGTTTCGGTTCAATTAAAAAATATATATAACGGTTCGGTTCTGGTTTTAGTTCCGGCAAAAATAACGGGTTTTCCGGGTTTCGGTTCAGATTTCTTGCAAGTCAAACCGGGACATTTGTCCGATTTGCTGACTTTCGAATAAAAAAACAGGAATTTACCGATTTTCCCAAAATACCAGCGTGACTCGTATAAATACCATCTCATTGAAACACGCGTTGAACCGAAAAAAAACCGATTTTTTTTTCAGTTTGGTTCCAGTTTTCGTTCCGACAAAAATAACGGTTTTTGGTTTTCGGTTCAGTTCCGGTTCGAAGCTCTGAAATATATACATGCTAATTATATTACAAAATAATGGGGAGGTCTTTTTTCGCGATAATAGTAAGATTGACGAACATAATTTTGCAAACTTATCATGAAATTACATCATACTAATACGAGCCCTCGAGAGGTGAGAGGTAAGCCAATTAGTAAAATGGTAAAAAAAATCTTCAACTTTTAAGTATAATCACGTCTTTAAGTGTTTTGGTGGATGGGATATTTTTTATTTTACATGACTCTATTGCAATGTGTATTAACTGAGGTTACTTCTCGTTTTACGATACTTTAAGACGAATAGAACATTACAACGCATCTAACTTTTCTTTTCTAAAATACTACTTGGTTCACTTCAGCTTTTTTGGGCCTATATAATATAATTATGCATTGTCAGAAAAATAATAATAATATATTGAATAAAATTTTATGCTTCAAATCATAGCTATTTTTCTTCTTTCACTGTGTCAATTTATTGTTAGGTGCAAGATTTTTTTGATTACCCTAGAGAAATCGACAAATATGTTCTTTTATAACAAAATCGAAAAATATTATTTCAGCATGTTTGGCATTTTTCTGCTTATGAATCACGTAAACCTTAATAAGAAAAATATCGAAACGCCTTGGGAAGTGAGTGTAGCAGGAAAAGCTTTCTGAGAAAAACACGACATTGCCCGAATAGTGTTCCATTCAACTGCTGTAAAGAACATGTGCGTCCTTAATGACTGAGGCTTTTCTCTTTCACTGAAATCCTTGATAAAGCTCTGCACACTCACAGAGAGCTTCTCAGTCATTAACTTTATATGCAAGATAAAAATGTCTATTTGTTTTTTTCTGATTAAAATTGTATTATTCTACTTTATTTCAATAAAACATCCTGAACAGTATAAATATAATCTTTTCATTATTATGAACAACGACTAAAAATGGTTTCATTGATTCAAAAATGTCAACGTTGAGCCAAAACTGATTTAATTTATTTATAAGTAGCATATAATCGTTTAACCTTTATTTGTATCATTAAGATAGCAAATATTTATACTTTTTCGTCTACTGCTTTTGATTAAATGTATTAAATCGTACTAAGTAATTTACATAAAATCGACAAACAAAGGATCACATTTTTCTGTTCTGCCAAATTCCAGCGGTAGTTAGCACTAGGGCATCTAATCCCGGGATTCCGTTCAATTTTCTGATCCCGAAATTCCGGGATTGAGATGGCCGCGATCCCGGGATTTCGGGATTGAGAAATTTTGAGCAAATTCTTTTATTTTTATTCCCAATCAATAATTTAACGATCGTCCGAGTTAAACGGTATCCTTCGGGGACTTCCATTCATCCGATGACATGACCAATAGCTCGAATTCGTGAATGGATATTTTATATCATTATTTTATATTTTGAAAACACAATCGTAGCTGAAAGCATCGACACTGTTAAACTGTAATATAAATCCTAAAGCAGCATGTAATGAGAGGTTAGCTTTAAATATGTTTAATAAAATCCGTGTTAATTAGCAGTGTTATCAGACAAATAGCTCATATGGTATTGATAGGGCTTTCTCAATCCACTCATATGACCGGTTTTTGGATAAATGTGCCGACACGGTAGCGGGGTGTAGCGGGGCAAATAAGCTCTCTGCCTCATAAAGCTGCGAAGCTTTTTGGAAAAGCACCAAATTGTAAATTGCGTTGGCTGCACTGCGGGCGTTTTAAAACCAACTACATAAATAACTAATAAGGTTTATTAGATATTAATATATCATTATAATTTAAGCTGAAATATTGTAACGAGCTATGCGTGCGGCAGCTTATAGTTTCCAAGATGAAATATGCATAATAGTGTAGGAAATTTTCCGAAGAGGGAGAACACTGTTTATATATTTTTATCTTGATTATTAAAAAAAAAATGTATCGTTAAAAAAGTAGCATTGATTACGTAGTTATACTATATACCAAGAACAGTGAGATTATTTGAGGTCACACATTGATACTATTGTAGATTGACAGTTAAAAATGAATAAATTTCTGTTACTTTTAGGGTGTTCACTGTCAATACTTGGTGGAAAGGCATTATATTAATAAAAACATAAGTCATCAGTTGACAATGCTCGCAATGAGCGAAACCGGTCCTGACATATTAAATAAAGTGGAATGAAGTACAAAGGATTATTGTGTTTTTATTAATAAAATTTCTGTTACCTTATGTTGTTCTATTCATGTTTTATCTGCTTCCATAAACAACTTATCTGTAAGTAAAGCTTGTAAAGTATAAATAATATATTTCTTAATCTTTCTGAAAAAAAAAAAAAAAATAATAAAAGCTAACTGTTTTTGCTGTTATTTGACACATACATTTCGAGTACATATTGTATTTCATTTGTATCTATTTTAAATTTTAAAAATTCAGACAACAAAACTTGATTATAAGAAAATATGTTGGTTTTATAACTCAAAAAAATATTCTTATAGCATATATTTTTGTCAACGTAAAGAATATGCATTAATTAAATACTGATTTTTGGCAAACCTAATTGTCAAGACACCATAGTATTTCCCTTTTAATGTATTCACTGTCAATACACGATGGAAAAGAATTGTATTAAAAAGACACCATTTTGTATTTATGTTTAATTTATTTACTAATATCAGGACTGGTTTTGATTATCACAGCTTTTCAAATTATGATACAAAACTATTTAGAGATTCAGAAAATTTGATCTCAAATTAGTACAACCTATTAACTAGATCTCTTAAACACTTTAATTCTTGCCAGTTCAGAGTCACCTATTCGTATTTTATTAATAAAAACACAATATTCCTTTGTACTTTATTCCAATTTATTTAAAAGGTCAGGACCGGCTACGCTCATTGCTCGCATTTTTAACTGAGGACCAGTGGAATAAAGTGCAAAGGAATATTGTGTTTTTATTAATACAATGCCTTTCCACCAAGTATTGACAGAGAACACCCTACAAGTATTTGTATTTTGTACAATTAACTATATTTTCTTTTCAAATTTCTGTTATCGATTGTTTGCACCACCCTAATTAATCTTACTTTTTTTCATAAACAGTTTTGTATCGATGTATATGCTTTTTATCAGTTGAAAATGTTAATTAGTATGAATGAGTGTTTCATTCTTTAACATATAATTTATTAACAACAACTTCGTGAAGTATTAAACATTTTTTATTTAATAAAATATACCAAATTCCCTTGGTTTGTGAACATTTTTAATTATACATAATAAAATAAGAAATACAAAGATGTTTGTATTATACTTTATAATTTTAAATATTTACTTTTGAAATAAATATAGAGCCTCGAGACTTCATAAACAATGCTTCACATCCATTTAAAAATTGCAAAGGTGTTATTAAAAAATGTTTCTATTAAAGCACCCATTTGAAATAATGTATCTAAACATCATGTTTATTTTGTTAAAACTAAAATTATTCATAATGTTACATGAATATTAATCAGAAAAAAATATATAAAATCATTTTAATTCGTTAACTTTACGCGACTAGATTCGTGATTACTTTAACAGCTGTCTACATTTATTATTCAAAACAACACAAGAAAATTATAATTTGTGTTTTAAAGAAAAAAAAATGTGTGTTTATGTTATGTTATTTTATAAATATAACTACAAAAAGATAACTTAAAAAAATAATTTAAAAATTTAACAAACAAAGAGACTAATTAAATATTTAAATTAATCCAAATACCATATATGATAATAAAGCTTTATAATATTTTAATAAGTTTTAAAATTCCAAAACATTTATAACGTTTTCAACTCTTTAAAAAAAATAACATTTTTTTGCTCCATTACAGTTTTATTTTTCTCACAACAAAAAAGTTTCAGCATCGCAAGTGGCTTTTATTTATTTATTTGTTTTGCATGCATTATTTTATGTAAAATTTTACAAAAGATTAACGATATTTGTCATACTCGATATTGTTATGCAAATTTAAACTTTAAACCTTCTTACATATCAAAATTTATTGTGATCAATGGATACGAGATAGTAATACTTGTGATCAGCATCAGTTGATAATGCTCGTCATGAGCGAAACCGGTCTGATCTTAATAAATTAAAGTGGTAATTAGAAAAAGTGTGTATTATATTTTTTGGAATATAATTCCTTTCCACCAAGTGAACAAACATTTAAAATGGAAGCACACAATACACAATCAAAACATTCATCTTAATTATTTTGAAACAAGTTTGCAAATTTTAGTAATTACCTCAGTGAATTTGAAAAATGTTTTATCCAGTTATATTTTATAGCAAGGGAAGATATAATTTCTTTGAAATAATTTAAAATAGAGAAGAGTGTGGTGTTTCGTAAAAAAACACTTCCATTAAAGAGCACTTAACCTACACCGCTTCATGAATATAGCTTGGAGCAGTACTTTTAAAACGCTCTCAATATTTGATCGAGAAAAGTATCACTTGCAGTTTGGACACTTATGTTAAGTAAAAATTGTGCAAGTAAGGTATTAGGATTATTCATTTGACAACTGCGCACTATAAGGCACGTAGTATGTTTAAAAAAAAGAGTAAGAGAGAAGACATATAATATACCTCGGGTCAGTGGTATAGCCATCTCATAGCAGAGCCATACAGTGCATGAGGACCCATCAAAAAGAGGGGACCAAATTTATACTCACACAGTTCGGTTGAACACCAATCTTCCGTTCTCGCTTTATACGTTTCTTCACATAGATGTTTTTTTATATCGTCCCGTCTAAACAACTATAAGAAAAATGTTGAATAATTCCGCATTAATCGTTCCACAATTTCCTCGATTTATCGTCTAAATTTGTCTATCTATCGTTTGTATAACTTAATACTAAAATGTCTAGATGGCGACAACAAGACCTCTAGCTGAGAAGCTAAAAACAATTCAAGACGTTGAAAAAAATCCAGTTAGAGAGAAATGAATTGACATAGCAAAAAGCTTAGAAAAGTACGTGAGTTTGAAGGGTGTCTGTTAAAATTGTGCCAAACTGCAAATAGCCAACTGAGTATGTATACAGAAATTATAAAAATACATTTATCTATTAATGAACAAGTGAAATAAATTAATAAGTTAAGATTTTTTCGCATTGGGGTTTGTTTATTGCGGTCCCTTGAAAAACATGGGATCGGGGTTTCGCTGTAAAACAAATTCCGTGGAGAAGGAGTTTACGTGACGTTTGTATGAGGGCCTCAAATTCCTAGCTACGCCACTGCCTCGGGCAAAATTTTTTAGGAGCACTCATTCCCAATAGCATATATTTTAAAAAGCAAAAAATGCAACGATGATAATAATCAGAGGGTAAAAATATCAAAGTATTTTAGTTCTACAGTTTTAAATACTTTGAAATTTTTACCCTCTGATAATGGAGTTCTACCAAGTAAATGCCAAATAAATTAATCAAATGATGATAATAATGATAAAATTAAATTTAACGAAAACGGCAGCCTGTAGTGGTTGACTATTTTCAATTCCATATCGCAATTCATAAAGGGTATTTACTTTTAAAAATATTTTTTTCTTTGTGGCAAAAGAGTAAATTTGTTGTACATATTTCATATTTGTGGTACGATTACAGTCCAACGTGTATTTATAAATACACGCAGACAAAACATGCACAAGCTCAGACGCCTTTGAACTTGGTCCCATGTTTATCATAGAAACGACATCTGCGGTATTTCTCATTACTAGACAGTGGACAGCAGGGGTCCCAGTCAGGTAAGAAAAAGACCGCTCGGAAGAATTCGCCCTTCATGTTGTCACGGAATAAAAAATACTCCGCTACGTCATAATAACTTAGGCGCTTAAAACATACACCTGACAGTTACATAAGTAGTTTTTTTCTTTTAAATTAGTGTGAAAGTAGAACAAGAAAGAATCTGTTTCCGAATATTTATTGGTGTCTTTTGTCCGATGTAGGCCACTTCTAGTTGACAGATAGTGATGACTCCACCAGTAACAGCAAAAGAAAAAGTGTGCCTAGGCTGACGCTTGACAATTGATTTTACCACTATTTATCGACATATTGATGTTAGCTTTTGATGAATTTTAAGAGACATAATTATTTCTATCACAAGCGTATGTGACAGGAATATCAACTTCTCGCCATAGTTTTAACGATAGCGCACGTCGAAATAGCTATAAACTCATTTTATAAAAAAAGTAGAACTAAATACTTTGATATTTTGTACGTAATTTATGTTTTTAAATTTTGCCAAGAATTAGAATTAAGTTTGAGTTTATTCGTTAATTATTTTGCGATAGTTTGTCTCAAGATGATTATCAATAAAAAGAAGATGTGTCATAATTTTTTAAACAACCTGTAAAATAACAAAGTTATCAGTTGAGCCCTTGAAAAGTGAAGTGAGCCAAGATGTAAAATTGTAAAATGTTCTACTGGATTTTTAAGTACAATCATGTAATAAATACTTGGTGTATTAGTGGATTGAATATTTTCATTGTAGTAATATTACATTATTGCAGTGTATATTTACTGAGATCATTTCAATTTTACTATACATTGAGACACGTAGAATGTTATAATATAATGCATCTGTTTTTTTCTAAAATACCGCTTCGCTCACTTCACCTCTAAGGGGCTCAATTTTAATTTTATATTGAACAGTTGGTGTACTCTATAACGCTGTACTATTTTTTAAGTTTGACAACCCAAACTGTACTACGATTGCCTTAGATATTGTTTATTGAACACTTTATATAGTATTTATAATATCCAATATTTTAATCAATTGATGTATAAATAGCGTTATTGAAAATTCACTCGGCCGAAAAAGAATCATGTTAAAACGTGCGATTCTCCGCAAGACGCTAAAGATGTCTCCATTTTCTGTTGAGCAAATGAAGCAGATTTTAATCAAGATTACAAACAAAAATGTTTTCTGTCTATTCCATATATATAATATACATGGCTCGACTTTTTTTATCGAGACAATTCCAAAGAATCTTGACATTGCAATTTTTCTTGTAAGTATCACCATTTAAAGCAACTACTAAGGACAGCAACAAAACATGATACCCAAAATCATCATGAATGATACGTCATTATTAACTAAAATACAATATTTGAGTTAAAAGTGTTGCTATCTGCACGAGGCTTAGCTTAGTCCGTGGTCGAGTGGTCAACTGATTTGATTTGAATCCCTGTACAAAGATTTTTTAAATAAATTTTCGTGAAGCCACGTAAAGGGAATCGATACATGTATAGGGGGCTAATATCACATTGGACTTGTCAGTTTCTAACCGGCCATGGCAGGTTCAATACAAAACTATTGGCGCTGGGAAAGTTGGTTTTAAGGCCGGACTGTTCTTGTGGGTATGCTTAGCAGGACGTTAAAATCACGTTCTGTGGGACTGCCCTGAGATGGAGTCCAAACGAGCAAAATTGTTTGCTGTGGTCCGCCCTCGCACGGGCTCAATAGGCCACGCTGACTTGATTGCAACCAAAACTAACTTCACGGCATTTGAAAAGTTTGCCAATTTATATGGGGATCGTCACAACCTTGATTCCTCTCTACAGTCATTAAAATCGTCTGACAAGCTCTCAGTATACGGACTTTACACAAGATACTTAATATCAACTTGATTTAAGTGGCTTAGATAGTCATACTTTTACTATTATTATTATTTTAAGCCCATTAGTGCATGGTTCAAAATCAGTCCCGTGCAGTTCTGCTCGGGCCATGAATGTGAGGGGTAGACTCCTTTTTTTTTCTCTCGATAGCGTTGTAAAAGGCGGCCAATAAACGTTGGCTGCATATATACAACGGATGGCGGTGGGAAACTAACTTGTAGACAAAGAGTGAAAAACATTTTCATAAACAAAATTTTTACCATTTTTTTTAAATAATATCAATAAATAAATGATATGTTTGAACTAAGCTGAAATACCGCACATAAAGTTTCAAAATCCTGCATAGAATCAAGATCAACTTGAGGTGAAAAAACATTATAAACACTCAAAAGCCTGCAAAAAACGAACTTTAAATTTGCAGCGCTATACTAAAAACAACTGATTTATAATATAAAAATATTTCAGCTCATTTCTAGTAATCGAAACAAAAAGAAGGTGTCGCAGCTGAATAAAAATAGTTTCAGTATAACAACTACCGTTGAGATACCTCCAATAGAAAACCATGTAATACGCACTGGGTGCGGGCGGGTATGGAAACAGTTCTAAATATTGGCAGATAGCTGTATTGCATTATTTATTTTCAAGTTAATTATTGTTCAATAATTTATGCGTAATGTTATGAATCGTGTTTTAGTTTTTATTATCTTTCTTTGCAAAGGAAAAATATAATAAAAAGCATTGAAACACAAAGAAAGTTAGGGTTTTCTCTTGTCAAATATCACAATAGATTATTATGTCAACAGTTCTTCTTAATCGCAGCTGAAAACTGGGTCACATCAACCTTTCAGCGGTCCATTTTCTACGAGTCACCGCTTATACGCCATTACGTATCCTCAAGAAAAACAACTCTTTCATGTGTGCGGGGGTGAAAAATAATGTTTATCTTTCCTGTAGGCGATTTTCAGTAAAAGCTTTTTCGTCATAAAAGCCTCGAAACTACGTTTATCATACATACAAGCATTGTTTTCACGCGGGTTCTCTTCTAGGGTGGAGTGCTATGTCAGATTATTTTTCACAAGCTCAACGTTAGAAACGTTATATATTTTTCAGTTAGAAATATTAAATTTAATACGAATTTTAAAATGCAGCACACTATTAAAAATAGAATTAAAACAGCTTAACGACCGCACGTTTTTTTTATAAAATCTCACCTGGCGAAATAAAATTTTGCGAAAAATTCGCAAAAATTATAATTTTGCTAAATTCAATATAATTAGTAAGCAAATTGAGATATCTTTACAATTTTATTTTTTTTAGCTTCCAGATACTTCGTCTTTACCCATATATGTGTCCGCCGGTCAGCAACCTTTGTTTTTCAAAGACTCAAATACGCGTCCACGGTCGTTAAGCTGTTAAGCGTTCCATTAAGAAGTAAAATCATCATTTTTTTTTATATTCATGTCAGCTACCAATGTAAAGCACATGGTCTTTTCATGAATACGAGGACTGCTTGTAAGCCTTGTTTAACTTTTCTTTTTTTTAAAGAGTGTATATAGAAAGGATAAGGCTACGACAGGAATAGTGGTTAGCTAATTATTATTGCTACACTCCTTTATTTTAGTATTGGAATGGTGGGGGAGAATTTTTAGAAATCACAAACATCCAATGCCTTCGAACAGAAAATCGAAAAATCAAATGAAAAATTCTGCTCTTACTGAGATTCAAGCCTGCAAGGTACGGCATGGATGCCAACGACGTTGACCACTGTTCCATGGACTCTAAAAATCAACTTAAATAAAAAAATACATTTAAATTATTTTTGTTGTTTCCTTTTTCATATTTTCTGAAAGACTCAATACGTACTTACAAACTTAATCCTCTAACTTCTTCTTTGTGCATCCGGAGAAGGTACAGAAGTCCAGTCATTATAAGAAAAACGTCAGTTCAATGCTTAAATTTTGTATTATGTAAGACAAATTATAATTGCAATCATCGTTATTTTAACTTAACAGTGTTTTGACACATTGATTTGACACCGTGAATCAATCAATATTTTTTTATTATTTAAAAAAAATCCAAGGCTATATCTTTTATTTCTCAGTTGTATACTATCTAAGTTTGCTGCAAGTTACCTTTTAAATTATTATAGTTAAATACTGCTTATTTTAAATAATACATCTCAGAATGCCAAATAAATTGCATAGATATTATATTTTCTGTTTTCTTATGGATAAGAATAAAGAATACAGTTTTGTGTATTATGTTTCTTCTTTGCTGTGGTAAATAAAATTGTGATGAATAAAATAATTTTATAATAATTTGAATTCAAGTGAAATCCTATAAAAAACATTTTCAACAATAAAATAAAACACTATACTTATTTTAGCAGCTTCTCTATGTAAATAAACTTTATCTCCCTAGAGTTCACAACGTGCTATCCGTTATTCCTCGCAAATGATTTAGAGCTTTATAAAATAGATACTTCCTTGTCATATTATTGTCAGGCATGTTAATGAAGTATTTACTCAACATTTGATTATTTCGGACATAGCTGTTTGTAAAAAAATAACAGTATTTAGAATGTCTTTTTACTTTAAGTCCAAATTTACTAATTTACCTGTGAGACACCACAAAGATGTAAAATATAATAAATAACATTTTATTCTTCTTCTTATTTGGCCATGTTCGCTCCCTATGTGGAGCATATGGCCGCCACGCGGCACCTCCATGTACCTTGTCTCCCGCCAACCACTTTGCTTCCTCCAATGACATGCCAGCATCCCTCAGTTCCGCCGAGAACATCCTATGGTTAGTACCCGACGGACGTCCGGGACGCCGGAATCTCACCGGTCGAAAAAAGAGGCAGGCAGGATTGAGGCTTTCCGGAGGCATCCGCACCACGTGACCCAGCCAGTTCCAACGTCTCTCCATAACCACTGACGTGACGGGACGCTGTCTTGTACGCTCCCTTAACTCTGAATTCCTCACAAAATCAAACCGCCTCACCTCCATTATCTGACGCAAGCATCTGTTCTCGAAGCTCAGTATACGGTTTTTTTGAGTCTTCGTCAGGTGCCAAGATTCGCAACCGTAAAGCAGTACCGGCAAAATGCAACCGTTGAATGAGTGGCATTTGGTTTTAATCGAGTACAGCTGTGTGTCTCAGACAGTCCGCATTGAGTTGAATGTGGCTCCAACCATTCCTAAACGAATGGCGAGCTCGTTTTTTGTACTTAAATCTAAAACCTTTTTTGTCCTTAAATCTAAAACCGATTAGAACACCGTCACAAGCGCCTCGGACACCCGGAAACATTTTATTACAAGATCTTTTTGAGCTAAAGTGGTTAACTGTACGCATTTTCTTCGATTGTTTATCTCCTAATGCGACGTATGTATCATTTAATTGAACTGACATAAGAACATGGCAATAAAGTGACAATGCTTATTTCTGAATCGTATTATGCAGGATAAGTATAGAAATTTTCTATAAAACGTAAATACATCATGTTCAAACTAAGCCAATAAATTTACGATGTGTGAAAAATCAATTAATTCTCTCGTTGTGTATTCAGCTACACCTCTGTTTCCGGTAAAAGCTCCGAAATATTATTTTCGGTAATGCATTGAAGGTAGTGCTTACTTTTATCTCCGCATTGGAATTTTAGACTTGAAGGAAATGAAAACGTTTATTTGAATATTTAAATAAGCCCCGCCATATTGTATTATTCTCGCGTGTTGATTTTCAACTCTACTCACGCGTACGTTGCGCCCAAATTTTATAAATATTTTTTTTTTGAAAATACGTCAAAACTGCAGGTACGTTTAATCATTATATGTGTGATAACATTTGAATGTTGAAAAATAAAACACTTTTCTTTCCATTTAACGAAACCATTTTTATCAAAGCATGTAGAATTAATAAAAAAATATGTTTTTAAATATATCGTCTTTTTATATAGACTAAAATTGACAACAAACACATCAAAAGTCATCATCCAACGATTGTTGTATTTTTTCTCTATTGTTGAAATAATTAATTTAAATGAAAATTTAAGTAAAATTTTATTTATTACAAAATAAAAAGCCGCCTGTGTGGTCGAGTGGTCAACGTTGTTAGCTTCGGCTACGGAGGGCCCGGGCTCAAATCCCG
Source organism: Himalopsyche tibetana (assembly GCA_030503985.1). NCBI lineage: Eukaryota > Metazoa > Arthropoda > Insecta > Trichoptera > Rhyacophilidae > Himalopsyche > Himalopsyche tibetana. The sequence continues at coordinate 16,832,001 of JAPJYX010000025.1, read as the reverse complement.
GAGCGGACAGTTTTACAAATTGATTTTTCAATCGATTAATGTATTTCTGTTCAAAGGCATGGATGTATGTGATGTCTTGAATTCCCCCCGCTCACCCATCCTATCCTATGAACGGGGCGTATCGAGAGCGATTAGCTTACCACTAATCCTGTCCTAGCCCTATTCTTCTATCCCTACTCTCTTTGGAAAAAGAGAGGTTGAGCAACTGAGTAACAAGCAGTTCTCGTAGAAAAACTTCTGTTGAGATAAACTCCATTATGAGTCCATATGCTCCACATTGGAAGCGGACATGGTTAAAAAAAAATATATATTAGCCAGTTCCAGGCAAGCGTTGCAATGCCACTCAAAGAAAGAAAGTGTGTGTTTTTTAATTGTGCTTATTGATGTCCGTGTTTTCTTTTTCTGTCTATTTGACGTTAGACATTTGCTGCCGATTGTCTATGGTGCAATACACGCGCCACCTACTGTAAGTTAATTGTACTATAACCTTCGCGCAATTACAAGCATACGTTGTCAAAATTAACTGTATGGCAGCATACAAACATTGATTTTTATATATAACACCTACTATAAGTTAACTTTACCATGCCTGTAATCTTTCCGAAAGTGCAATAAAAAAATTCGTCAAAGTTGTACTTCAATCGGATAAGCGGTGTAGCAACGCATACAATACGAACAAACAAACATTCATTTTTATATATTAGATAGATTAAAACTTGTAGTATAAACCCAAGTAGTCATTAATACTTTGTTTTTGACCAACCTGAATAAGATCTCAGAAAATAAAATTGAAAGCTTCATACATATTTTTAAAATGGAATTAATGTTCTTGTATCCAAAAAATGAATGTGTTATGTTAAAAATTCGTAATTTATGTAAGCTTTATGTTGATATAAATGTTAGAAATCCACTTACCGCCACCACTCAGTTATGGCGATTAGTAATATGTCAAGTATATAAAACTTATTTTGTAAGAAGTCTAACTAATATCTTCAAATATAAATAAAAACTATTACTATTTCGCTGAGTAATAGTTTCCTACATCTCTTTGAACAGTAAAAGTATTCATCAAACAAACAAAAAAATATACAGTAAAACCCCCAATTACACTGTAGCTGGGACCGTGTAATTTTGGGTAGTGTAATTGGGGGTGTGAATCTCATACAAAATTAGGGATTTGGCTTTTTACGTGGAAAATTCAAAACTAAGATTTCCCTTAGTTTTGCAAACAAAAAAATATGGACGGAATATTTAATTTTTATAGTAGTAAATATCCCGCACACAGACAGACTCCCAGCTAGCCTCGTAGTAACGGCAATGGAATGTGACCGTGCAATTGGGGGATTTGCGGTGAATATTTCAAGGCGGCGCGTAATTCGGGGTAGTGTAATTGGGGGTTCCACTGTACTTCAAAATCGAAATCAACTTGGTATATAGCATTAATTGAATTGATATATTTATATGATAAGCTTTCATTATAATGAACAAAAATATCACAGAAAAAAAGCAATAAATGAATTTTTTGATTAATAAAGAAAGTATTTTTTGTAACAATGATGTGAAACCATAGTTAACAAAAAAATTCTAGATATATTTATTGTAAAACTACATCCTAAGGTGCTTTATTTAATTGAATCAATATATGTATTTATCTAAAAAGGGTAAATATTTTTAACAATACTTAAACAAGTTGTTTTCAGTATTTATTTTTGATATTATCCAATGTCTTTGACCAGTGGTGGGGAACCTCCGGCCTTTTAGCTACTCTGATACGGCGTTTTTTTTAAAATTTACATTGGGAATTAAAAATATTTAGTTTTATGAGGGTGGGTGTCAATGTTTTGTTGCGACCTTATGGTGAATAATATGAACGAACGTAGCCTTTATAAATGAAAATATAAATTTTTGACGATTCACTGATACAATCAATATATAAGGAAATTTCTTTATATTTTAATATCGGATGTATAAAGTGAAGCAAGAATGTACGCTTGCAAAATTACTGCATTCATCTAATTTAAAATAATATGCTTTGTACTTTGAAGAATAAACAGAATCGAAATGTATTTTTGCAATCACAATTATGCTAAAAATATTTTCAAATAAAATTCATCAATTCATCTTTTCATCGATATAATGATAAATTCTCATGAATATTCTACAAAAATAGTCTGCCTTCAATTTACGATATTTCCTTCGGCTTAATTTAAAATTCTGCCAGCCGCAAAAATGGCCATCAGAAATTCTTATGAATGCGACTGCTTCGATATGCCGCTGAATGAAAAACTATTATGTACTTTCCTACATTTCCTTTTCAAGGCAAGCTGTCCCATTTTCCCTAAATTAAAATATCTTTGGCGAAAGTTGGTATTTTATTCATAGCGTTTTTTTTTTTAAACTTAACGAAAGATCTAAAATTTCATCTTAAAAAATGATCAATATTCTATTAGCTAAACTGTAATTTTATAAATATATTTATAAAATTATATTACCTTTTAAGAATATTATAAGATATGTTAAATATAATACTTTTTAATAACTCTATATTATTAAATAAAACGCCTTTTCGTACTAAATCCACATTTATATTTTACTACATTTATATGCTACTACTCTATTTCAAAAAGAAAGGTAGATCGGCTGAGTAACAAACAGTTATCTTAGAAAAACTTCTGTTGAGATACCTACGTTATTGGACCATATTTTTCCCATTGGGAGCGGACACGGATAAAAAAAATCAGTCAAATTATATTTTTTTACATATATGCCTGTTTTGTTTCTGTTTTCTGATACTACCCTATTATTAAAAGCTTGAGATGAGTTTTATTTACAATTAACTTTATCGTTACTCTTCTAGTATGTATTTAAATTGAGTATTTCAATTATAAACAAAAGAAAAACAAACTCAATAGAAAATCATTGCAAAACTGAATATATCTCTCGATGTTCTATCACTTAACTCGAATCGTTTTTACAGCACGCAGTAAAATAAGTTCAATATATTTATTGTGCAAAAATTTCTCGACAATATTCCTATAAGTAGGTCACAAATATTCAATCAAAATAAACGTCAAACAGCCCTAGAGTATCTCGTTTGGGTACACAATAAATTTATTTCGCCATTTATTTATGGCTTCATACAATTTAACATCAACTTTTACCAAAATATTGTGTGCGATATAATATTTTATTGTGGTATTTCCACATCGGGGAATAAATCATCCGAATTTTATGGAAATGGAACTCTCGACATTTTTTAGACGTACACGCTATAAATTATATTATTAGATTGTGCAAGAGTTCCTGCTAACGACTGTAAAATTTATACATATGAACGCATTATTGATAATAATATTCAAAATGAATGAAATTATTACTTTTAACGTAAATACTTAACAATTATTTAACGTTTACCTTTGAACATAAAATTAAAATTACTATATATCATATTTATTCGGCTTTTTGTGTTCAAATGTAACACGTGTTTCGCCTTTTTGAGAAGCATCGTCAGACAGAAAATTGCAAGGAAACGAATGAGCTAAAAATATATATATATATATTATTTCTTATGTTATGTATTAAAAAATAAAATCCGGGGTTTTTTTCTTTTCTACCATTCACAAGTGAGGTGGTAATATAAACACGTTGAGAGTACTAATTAATAATTAATTACTGCATAAGATACGATAAATACCAATGGAAATAAATTTAGCAATGGCGATACGATTTTCTTATTTCAAATTTCATTCACTAATGTTTTCCTTATATTAATGACTGTAATAATTTTAAAAATAACACCAAGCTATACATTCTCAGCTCATTATTATTTAATTTTGAATCGTTCAAACTATGTACATTCTCACAAATTTTGTCATTAACGACCCGGGTTTCGCCTTTCGGCATCTTCAGGCATTCAAGTGCACGGATGAACTTGAACTGACGCTTAGTAACAACTAGTAAAAAACAAATTATATAATTCTTGAAACTGCTCACTAGTCAAATCTGTTGGCATTCCCATGGGCTTATCCTTTTTGCCAGCAGTGGCTTTGGACTCAGTGATGCATTTATATCTTATATAAACACGAAACTTTCATTTACTAAGCGTCAGTTCAAGTTCATCCGTGCACTTGAATGCCTGAAGATGCCGAAAGGCGAAACCCGGGTCGTTAATGACAAAATTTGTGAGAATGTACATAGTTTGAACGATTCAAATTTAATATTGAAATTCCACCAAGCACCTTCAGTCGAAATCTTAAATCATTATTATTTACTAGGTGGGTATTTCTGTCAAAAGATTCCATAGCTCAATTGAGTTGGAATTCACTTGGTAGAACCAGTGGCGGATTATACTATAAACGGATGAGACGCGCGCTTGGGGCCTCCGAATCTCAGGGTTCTAAAAATAGCTCACATGATTCATCTTCTTCAATTTCAGTTTTCTATATTAATTTTTACTTTACATGGAATTTTAAAACGCTTTTAGGTTCCGAAAAACAAGTCTTCTAAATTTCATTGCGCTTGGGACTTCACTAGGATTTAATCTACGACTGGGTAGAACTCCATTGTAATAAGATGAAAAAACATAGCTTTTTAGACAATCCTTCGATGTTTTATCTGATGATGCTTCTCGGAGAGACGTAACACGCGTGACATGTTGTATTTTATAATTTACAAAATTAATATACGGTGTTAAAATATTTGGCTTTAGCTTAAACACTACATCTTCACTCACTTTGAAATTGGGAGACTTAAAAATCAAACAGATTTGTTAATCAAAAAACTTACAATACGAACAACTGTAAACGTTGTAAATAAGATTGAAATAATGCCGTGTGATTAAAGGTAGAAAAATACATCTGTAGGTACAAATATAGAAAAATAAACGTGTTATCTAATATGAAATTCTCAACAAAATTCAATAATTTAATTTACAGACAAAATTTGTGTAATAAATCATTTTATTGAACTGTGCCATTACTGTTATTATTTAAAGTGGCAGACGTTTTCAATTATTGTTGAAATATTGAAATAATAGCAAACTCCTCGTTTATCATAATAAAGAAATCATTTCAACAGAGTGTTTTCAGTAGACTTTAATTAATCAAATAAACTTAAATCATAAATAATATCGTTGAATTGTTTTAAAGTTTCTTAAGAATTATATTGAGTGAAAATATTTAATACAAATTGTGTATGTAATACAACTTGTTGAAACTTTTGAATCACCCCAAAGTTACCCCATAAATCTTAATTTGACTTGAGTCAGAAATAGACTGGCCCTAAAAACATATACATACAACATGGTGTTTAGAATCTCATAGCCCAATGATCGCCGACTTCAAAACAGATAATGGTCAAATTGTCTCCAAATTTTACATTGTGTAGTTTTCTGGGACTTAACGTAGCCTTAAATTTTTACTGCTTTTAAGTAAAGTAACAAATATAAAACTAAGAATACATGAAGAAAAGAGGCATTTGAGCATTTGAAACAGCCAAGAAGAAATTTGACAAACGTTAGTTAAGCTTAAAAATCTGTATAAATTTTATAAAGCAATATTTTCTCTGCTAAATAACAATGTAAATTGGAAATAATTATCCTTATATTTATGATAATTGAACCGGAATGGGAAAATACTTTCATTTTATTATAAAATAAAAATTTCTAAGACTTTTCACTTCAGAAAAAAAAAACAAATCCTTGGAACCAATCAAAAAACATTATGTTAAGAATAGTTATTAGGTTCACTCTCTAGCGGAGTGACCACAGTAGAAATGAGCCAAAAAAATTCTTTTATTTTATCACTCAACCTTTTTCCTTGAAGAAAGTATGTATAGGAGTAAATAGTTACGCCAGAGAATGTAGTTAGATAATCATTATTCTATACTTTATTTTTTAATGTAGCATAGCTTCAGGGCTATTTTGAACATAACAGACTTTTATGCTTTTAAAACAATCCATAAATCGACCTAGTTTATGAAATTGTGCGCACTGGTATTCTAATTTGTGCTTTTTGTAACCGACGCTAACGAATTAAACCACTCAAATAGAAGTTTAAAAAATATTGTCAAGTTAAATAATTGTTCTGTCACTAATTCTTACATTTTGATCACAAATAAAGCAATCACATGTTAATTTTGAATGTTCGAAGTGTTTCCTCTTTTCCGGCATCCAGTAGATATGGAAAAAAGCCCGATTTTTTAGAATAAGATTTAAGATTTCAATTGAAGGCGCTTGGAGAAATTTCAATATTAAATTTGAAACGTTCAAATGATGTAAAATGTGAATCGTTATTGTTATGTATTATAATCAAATTATGGAGATTCATTTCGCCAGCAATGGAGTTAAACTAAGTGATATATTTATTTCTTACATAAACAAGATACATTTATTTTTTTAAAGTAAGTTCAAGTTCATCCATTCACTTGAATTCCTGAAGATGCCAAAAGACGAAGCCCGTGTCGTTTAGTGACAAAAGTTGTGCGAATGTACATAATTGTAACGATTCAAATAAGAATTAGAATCAAATTAATATGTATTCATAACCCTTGCGATCTTCTTTCTGGTAAAGCTTCTTAAAGAGACAAAAAACGTGTCTCAATTTGTAGCACAATAAGTTTACTAACAAAATTATCAAGTTTAATCTTATAAATAAAATAATTATTTGATGTACAACAACCTGTATACATTCAAATGTATCCAAACATTGGCTTTGAGAGAAATTTTGGGGATTCTGAAACAATATGGATAATATATACATATAGGCAAATACATTACATGTACAAGCATATTGTGCGTATCGTATACAAGTATATACGACCAAATAAAAAGTTTTTTAGTTATCCTTCGAAAAAAGTGGAACATGACAGATATTCAATCAATATACTAATTTTGTTGAATTTTCTTCGTGACGCCTAGAATTTCTTAAATTGAGATGTATTCGTAGCTATGGTATGTGAAACCGAAAATACAATATTTAACTGGAATTGAAGAAGTTTGTTTTGCTCTAGTTTTAAAGTTATTGACAACATCTCATTCCCAAGATGTGCAATATTACGGTGATACGTTTATTGATTTTCTATTAATTAATTGAATAAGATAAACTTAACTGCAAATCACTTTTAGGGTTTTCACTGTCAAGCAAAACCATAGGAGTACTATTTTTTTAGTTTTAAAAAATGTAATTATTATTACTATATATATTTATGCTGAGTGAAAAACAAGACACTATCAAAAATACAGATCTCATTATATTCATTTTAAAATGTGACCTCAACACTATTTGTGATCTTTGGCAGTTGTTTTAATCAATGGTGTAGTGGGGCCAGGTCGGCTATCTGGCACCTTAAAATGAGCCAAGGGCCCTGCCACCTTTTTAACATGTAACATAATTTTCAAGTACATAAATATATTAAAAATACTCTTCATACAATTTAAAGGCATTATATCAAAATTGATCTACCCGATGGATTTTACAAAAATAAATAAAATCGTACAAGAAGTGAGTACAGTTTTTTTTTTTAAATAATTGCGCGTAATTTTTTATTGATTTACGTGTAAAAACTTGAGTTTGTTTAACTTCGAACGGATATAAAAAAAAATAGGAAAGAAATCAATGACCGATCTGGTACCTATTTATTTACCACTACACCACTGGTTTTAACATTGTTCAAAGTTTTTTTTAGAAAACAACTATTTTTTTATACAATGTTTGTATTAATGCATTAAGAGTCATTTGGGATACTTAACACAAAAATATCAAAAAATGCAAAATGTTAGATTTGATTCTAAGCGCTTCAAATAACCCTGTATGTAATATGTGTTCTCATTATTAGTTGAAAATGCTGGTAATGAGCGAAAACATTAAATAAATGTGAAATTAGTTCAAAATACTGTTTTATTTTTTAATACAATGCCTCTCCACCAAGTATTTAACAGTGAAAATCTATGAAAGAAATTACTGGTATATATCTCTTAGAATGATGAATATCCAAAAATATAAATAATCGTTGATTCTCGATTCACTATCTGAAACTTGAAACCTCTTATATAGCGATCTTTCCATATTATAATTAAAATATTACGATAGCCGTGATATTGCAGATGGCATTCAGTGACGCTGAAATATCCAACGGCAAATAACGAGTTCGTCCTCAACGGAAAACCTAGAGCGCTATCAGTGCAGCGGGTGAAATCTTTTTTACTCCATCAGTTGTTTATAAATTGTTGACATGCGTCTCGTCTCTATGGAAAGTATCTTCAGACAAACAATCGTAATGATGTGTATTAAGAATAAACAAAAATAAATATTCCAATTCTAAGTTAACTCAAATTATAAAATGAAGGTTGGGGTTTTCTCCTTTCTACTAGTGGCTTAGAAGTGGATACTGACTCTTATAGTGTTGGTTACAAAATAATTGCTTGAATGAAGAAGAGTAAATCCCAAAAAAATCCAATGGTTAGCCGCCTGTCTTTTCGCGTGGAATTTCAATATTAAATTTGAATCGTTCAAATTATATACATTCACATAAGTTTTCTCACTAACGACCCGGTTTTCGCCTTTCAGAATTTCAGGCGTTCAAGTGCACGGATGAACTTGAACTGACGTTTAGTAAATAAATGTATCGTGTTAATATAAGAAACTAATGCATCACTGAGTTTTAAAGCTATGGAATGAATTTATTTACTTAATGTCAGTTCAAGTTCATCAGTGCACTTGAACACCTGAAGATGCCGAAAGGCAGAACCCGGGTCGTTAGTGACAAAAATTGTGTGAATCTACGTAATTTGAATGATTATTTTTTTATTATTTTTTTTACGCTGTCCGCTCCCAATACGGAGCATATGGACTCCTAACGGAGTTTATCTCAACAAAAATGTTTCTACTAGAACTGCTTGTTACTCAGTTGCTCAACCTCTCTTTTTCCAAAGAGAGTAGCAATAGAAGGAAAGGGCTAGGACAAGACAAGTGGTTAGCTAATCGCTCTTGATACGCCCTGTTCATAGGATAAGATGTGTGGGAGGGGTGAATTCAAGACATCATATACATCCATGCCTTTGAACAGAAATTCATAAATCGATTGAAAAATCAATTTATAAAACTGTCCGTACTGGGATTCGAACCCGAGCCTTCCGTATCGGTAGCCAACGGTGTTGACCACTCGACTACACAGGCGGCTTTTTACTTAAATTTAATTACTGAAATATTATAATTTTCATAAACATTTTTGACTCATTATAAATAATCAACATGACTTAAAAATAAGCAAAAAATGGCGCTTAGTTTCACATTAAGCTTAAAGTTGATAAAAATTCAATTCAAACAATTTCGTTTTGATTTTTATGACAAAAAAGATTATCACAATACAACTAATAATGATTCTCTTTGGTCATTTATTTCTCTATCGCAGCGCCACCAGTGTCTTGATACAAGCAGCAAGAATTTGCTTCTGTTTTGTTTGTCAGATAGATGCCGTAATAACTTTGCCAAAATCAACATGCCAGTCTATGAACTGCCATCTACATAATAATATGTATTCAATATTTCTGATATTAAAGCATTGCAATTCGATATCCGTGAAATAATAATGTCAATTCCGTTCGAGGCAAATAATTTTAGTTCGGTATATATCGTCACCGCACTGAAAGGAGTTTGTAAGTACACTTTGAGATTATTGGATATTAATTATATAACCAAAATAACATAGTTGATACATTTATTTTACCATTTTGGCAAAATATCATTTTTTTATCGGTAATTGTTATTAATATTGATACAGATTGAAATGCATGTAATCATCCCTGCCTATTAATTTCGTCATTTATTTTTATCAGATCGACATTAATAAAAATATATAATATTATTATAATGTAACTTAAAATATAGTAATCAAAAGCTTTACTACCTAAAAGCTCAACATTTCTTTTGCTGTTTACTCAGAACATTTTTTGCTATTACGATGATATTATAATTTGTATTCAAGTAAATATCACCTTATGTGAGAGTTTCTTTATTTTTTTCAATATAATAATTATTCTTTTCATGAATTATTGTCTTTAACAACTTTTTTTTTCACCACAAACATATCTAAACTAATGAATACAAATTCCGTTTCAAAAATCGATTGAAAAATACTATACGTATTGGGATTCTAACCCGAGAGGTCTGGCTTAGAAGTCAGCGATGTTGAACACTGTGCCATATACCTGATAACTACTACTCTTAAATTTACAAATACTTTTGAAATTCAGCACTTTTTTATTGATGGTAAACATTAGTTAAAGGTTTTTTATTTATAACATTATTCCTAAATTTATCGATTATAATAAATTTCAAATGCTTACATGTTGAGCAAAATCAGCTCTAGTTCTGATATTTTTTTATAATATGTACAATACATACGTACTACAATTTTATTTTTTTTAACCATGTCCGCTCCCAAAGTGGAGCATATGGACTCCTAATGGAGGTATCTCAACAGAAGTGTTTCTACGAGAACTGCTTGTTAATCAGTTGCTCAACCTCTCTTTTTCCAAAGAGAGTAGGGATAGAAGGATAGGGCTAGGACAGGATTAGTGGTAAGCTAATCGCTCTCGATACGCCTCGTTCATAGGATAGGATGGGTGAGAGGGGAGAATTCTAGACATCACATACATCCATGCCTTTGAACAGAAATTCATAAATCGATTGAAAAATCAATTTATAAAACTGTCCGTACCGGGATTTGAACCCGGGCCCTCCGTGGCCGAAGCCAACAACGTTGACCACTCGACCACACAGGCGGCTTTAGTTTTATTTATATTATTATCCTATTAATTTTGGCAGTTTTGCCGTCAAATTACTAACATTAAAAGACCATTTCAGTAAAAATATAAATATTTTAAGTAATTTTCAGCCCTTTAGGCATGTCAAAACTTAATAGCTTAAAACTAATCCTATATTAGTCATATTCTTTTTATCAGTTTTAATTGCTCTCTACGACAATATGAGATTGATTGACCCTCTGAATAAAAAATATATTTTTAAATGGCCCATAACGAGTCAATATCTTTTTGGCCTTTCAAAAAAATGTATATTTATGTTCAAAATAATCTAACGATAAATTATTCCATTTTCGTGGCGACAAACTTTCTTGCGATAAGCTATCTGCACGACAGCCTTCAATGTGGGCAATCTTATGTGGTAATTGTCCGTACACGATTATATTCCGACAAGATATCAAATTATCTTGTTTTTGAAATCGTAAATATGTGAACAATACTATGCCATATGTTAAATGTAAAAATATCGATCGACAATGTAATAACATGGCTTAAAAATATTTTACACCCAGTCGATGACCTTTGAAGTTGAAACGTAATACAGTTCAACGAATATAAGAATGGGTTATCCATCAATCTATTGTTCACTCCGTTTGATATATCTCATTTTAAACTAAATATTTCTGAGATCTTTTCTTCTTTGGCTCACGATCCGAGATGTTTTTATTTCGACAAATGTTGTTTTGCCTTATTTGAGTTGATATCAATTTATCAAAGTGATTAATTGACACCTTCTTCAAATGAAATGTACTCATTGATCAAGTCCATCTCAGCGCCGTATTTCTATTCACCTTTTTTCGTACTGTTATTGTTCAAAAACACGCCAATGCGAAATGTACGTCTATTCATCTATAAATACAACAATGCCTTATTAACCCTTCACATGTTGTGAATTATTTAGTTATAATTGGATATTGGAAACATTAATTATTTTACTTCATCGGCCTTAACGTGTGGCCCCAGTAAGTGAAAAATTCATTGTAATGTGCATCCTGAATTTGTGACTGAATCAAATATATTTAAAATATAATATTAAAAAAATAAAACAATATTTACAGTTGTATGACTAAAATAAAATATTTTTTTAACTAATATAAACCCAAATTTATTTTTCCACCGATTTTTCTACATATTAGTTTGAAGATGCTACTCAAATAACAAACTTTTTATATTTATTTTTTCCATGTCCGCTCCCTAGTCACAGAATATGGCCACCACATGGTTCTTCCAAGATTCTTTGTCCCCCGTAATTCTTTTTGATTCCTTCCATATCATTCCAGCGTCCCGTAGCTCAGTCGAATACATCATATAGACGGTTATCAGTGGCCTTTCACGATGGCAGAATCCATCCTGTTGGTAGAAGACACAAGCAGAATTCGGGGTTTCTTGAGGCATCCACAGCACACGTCCAAGCCAGGTTCATCGTCGCTTTTTCACCTTGGACGTAGTTAACGGCTGTTTAGTCCATTCCTTTATCTCCGTGTTTCAGACAAAGTCAAACCACCACACTCTAATATTCGGCGCTGGCTTCCGTTCATCTGTGTACTTGAACGCCCGAAGATGACGGGAAAGTAAAACTCGGGTTGCTAGTAACACAACCTATGTGAATATACAAAATTTGAACGATTCAAATGATCAAAATATTAAAATTCCACCAAGCCCATTCAATCGAAATCTTAAATTAAATTCTACTATCTTACAAAATAAAGGTTGAGTAACTGAGCGACGACAAAAATTTCGTTGGAAAATTTCTGTTGAGATAAACTCCATTGAATGTCCATATGCTCTACATTAAAATGGTTAAAAAATAATGATAAATGGTGAAAAACGATTGATCAAGTAACTCAACTGAACTTATATTTATGAATATATTCTACGTATGTACTACTATAAATGTTAAGAGTCAAAAACGTGACAAGCGTTAATAATATTCACGTAATGGTTCGTAAGCAGGTCGAGCTTTTATAAAAAAAGCCAAGCTAGGAAACTTGTATATTCTTTCGACCCCATTAGTAATATTTATGGTTGAAAGCTCTGAAAGTAATTTTAGTCGTGATGTGAACAATAGTTCCGCCTCTCTGTTGCTAAAGGCGTCGAAACCTATAAATTCCTGCTGTATTCAGCCAAAAAATTTAAAAGTATTTTTAAACAGTAACCCAGGGTCATAATATTATTCAACGAATACAATTTTATAATCCTCTAAAAGAAAGATAAAAAAATATTATTACGTTGTCGTACAAACGTTAATAATGTATTTATAAATACATGAAACCTCGATTTAACGTTTATGAGAATTCACGTTTTCCGCAATTTTAGTGTAATTTCTACAGCATTGTCTCATTTAAGAACATTTAATACCGGCTTTTAGGTTTCATTGTTCGTGATTTGTGTCTGAAATATTCAAATGTCAACTAAAATTATTTTTATTTGTTGTTTGTGAAGTCACTGGTGTCCATGAAGTCGCCATAAAAATGGTGCTGATTGTAAGAAATCAGTTGCCCGTTTGATAAACTATTTTAATTGTAAATCGCGATGTTAATTGACTTATATCTGAATATGTACGGCGCTACTGCTGATACAGAAGCGATATTAACGGTCAAATTTCCGACAGAAAATTGTATCTACATTATTTAAATCACATTGTTATACAAGTTGTACTGCTAAATGCTAAAAATGTTCTTGTTGTAAATAGGTAAGTATAACAGTCAACATAAAAATGAATCCATTATCATCTTCTACGGTTACTAATAAAGCATTCATAGTAGCGTGATTGCCGCTGCCCAAACATTTAACTTCCTTTTTCATTTATTCCAGGAGTAATTGACTGACCAGTCATTCGTAGTGAATACTATGGAAGCAGTACCATTTTGCTTATATGGCACATCCGAATCGAGTCGTATATCTCATTTGTGAACACTAGCGAGTGAGGAGAATCAACAAGGGTGACACAAATAACTGTTATCTATTAATCTAGCTGATAAGTTTAATGTTAAGAGTTTTTCTTTAGTATATTTGCAAGAAAGATTTTAAATTATTTATGTTCAGGTCAGAGTTGGTTAAATATTTCGACAATAGCCTAGACGTTTTTTCCTCAATTCAAACGTAGTAATAAATCTTCAATTTTCAATGCATTAGATCAACGGTCGGCAAAGTGTGGTACGCGAAAAAATTTTGGTGGTCCGTAGAGAAATCTGAAATTATTTTATGAACTCAGTGCATTTTTAGACGCATTTCATCACTTTTATTTCAATATGTAATAATTAACATTTGTAAATTTAGTGATCTGTGAGCCCAAACAGTTTAACGACCGCTGTATTAGATTGTACAAATATTTTCGTTAGATATTTGGGTAAATATCAAGTATTTATAAAAGCTTCAGGCAATCGACGCTTATTTAATTTTTTTAAAGATTTAAAAAAAAATACTTGAAATTGCAGGTACGCCAATGTGTCAAATATTTTTGAAATTTAAAGATCATACGAGATATACTCGATGAGAATTTTTGTAAGTCACATAAGAATAACCCAAGGAGAATTAACTTTACAAACACCCATGTCTTAGATCTCAAATTAAAATTGAAAAAAATCAATTTTGACAGTGACCTTACCAGGAATAGAACCCAGATCCACCTGATTGGTGGAGCAAGCTCTAACCAACTAGACTACAGCGGGCATTATCATGTGTTACAAATAGAAACACTCTTTTTTCCGTTTCCCACATTTATTTATTAGGATCAGGACTTGATTTGCTCTTCACGAGCATTTTCAACTGATATAAATATAGGATTATTTATTTTAAGCAAACAATTAGTTATTAATAAATATTGATAAAAAAAAGTCACTAAAATAAAATGTTTAAGACCTCCTACAAATAAATGGCACTAATTTTCAATCTTATTAAAACAATAAAGTAAGAAAAACAGCCCATAAATAATGGCTTTTGACTAAATATTGTCAGTAAACACCTTTGAAGTGATTAATTTCGTATGAAATTACAACATAGACAAATATCACTTTTTATGTAACTTGTGGAATTAAGAGTATGGGGGCTTTTCGTATTTCTTCGCCTATAGATCATACATAATTTTGATGAATTATTTGTGAGATTTTGTGTTGAATAATAAGTGATTTTGACAACAAAGCTAAAGATATACAGCCAGATACCACTCGTATAGGCGTCTTTTCTTCTGGTTGACTATTTTTGCAAACGGCCACGAATTACCAAGTTTGAGTTTGATATGCTGGTTTCCATCGACTGAGGGCAAACATACATATAAATATAGAAATACCATAAAAATATATCTATATTATGTAGTTTTGAGCATTTTAGCAATCTAAACTCCTTTTTTCCAAGAACTTATTTTTCTTCTTGCATAACTCAATTATTTGTATGCAACACAAAATAATAGTTTAAACTAAAAATGGGTTTTTGATTTAAATATTGCATTTTGTTATTACTCACCAAACATTCTTTTAAACTCTTCTTTGTATTTTCATTTATTTTTTTATATGATTCTTAGAGAAATACATTAAAATTATATTTATTAAAAAATATACATATATGTTTTCTATTTTTACATATGAGGTATGACTGGTATGAGTCTCCAGTTCCAATGGCCGTTCGATTGATCAACGCATTGTCTAGAGAAGTGGAAATTTTAGTGATAGTATTTGTGAACTGTTTGTAAAGTTTTACTATTTTATTTCTTGATTTTTTATGTTGATTTTGATGTATTATGTAGTTTTATTTTATATTTTGTCTTAGTATATTTTTCACGTACACGGCGAATTGGCGTCATCTGTTATGTCATGTACTGTAATTTTATTTTTTAACAATAAATAAATAAATTAGTAGCCATATATAGACAATACACAAATCTTTAGAAACATAAATTAATGAAGTAAAATAAAAAAACTAAAATTAAATATATTTTTGCCAACCCTAAGTCGCATTCACACTGGACGGACCATCGCAAATCGGTTGGGCAGAGAAAATTGCTGATTGGACATCATTCGAAACTAATAAAAGCTGATTATAAAAATTGTTACCGGCATTCAGTCCCACTCTGGCTTAATGCCTTGTTCTTTAGCCCAACAAATGTCCTATCTAGGGGTCAACTAGGATGCGATGAATGATTATTCGAGGAACTTAACTCGTTTCACACGGGTCCCTGACTTCAATTATGACAGATCCTTTTCTGAAGTTATTTTCGTCTTACTTTACTTGCTTCTTTTATGTATTAAAAAGGTCCTTTGTTCTTTTGTATGAAAAACTTTTAATTGAGTATTCTGGAACATAACCAAGGCTTTATTATTTAATATAATTGTTGATTTAATATTGTTAAGTTCCTCAATTAAGAGTAGTCTATTTCATAAAATATTTACTTCCATACCTTTGACTGAAATAAAATAAATATTTATTGCTGTAAAATAAATCGTTAAGACAGTACTTTTGAGTTTAATTAAACGTTTTATATATAATTTAAAGAAAAAAAAACTAAAAAAAGAACAAAACCCGTGCCGCTATATGTGATTATAATGTCGCTTTGAAGATTAGATTTTATTAAATATTTAGTAAAAGTTTAAACATTTTTTTACCCCGAAAATGTGTCAAAGCTTCAATATAAAAACGACATCGTATAAAACGATTGTATATCACAACTTCCTGATTATAATACAGTCATACAAAAGTTCACTGATTGATTTTTGAACTATTTTTATCAAATTAAAATTTAATATATCGTTTTTACGCCCTGAAAAATGTGGTTGGTAAAAACGTTTTTCTCTTTTCATCGTTGCTTCATTTGTACTAATTCCCACTTTTATTTAATAAGATCTGGACCGTTTTCGCTCGTGACGATCATTATCAACTAACATGACTTGTCATGAGCGACATGAACTCTTCATGAAACCCGGTTGTGATATTATTAAATAAAAGTGGGAATCAATACGAACGTTTATTTTGTTTTTGAATAAATTGCCTTTCCACTAAGTATTAACAGTGAACAACATAAAAAATCATTAATTTCATCTTATCACGTGCAATAAATATTCAAAGAAAAATGCTGGACCTTTTATTAAATATAATATTTTATTGGGTTAATGGTATAAGAAAAAATCGTCATTGCACCAAATTACGTTAGAAAAACTCGTAGAGAGCTTAGCACTCTTAAATGTTAAATTGAAAAAATCAATATCTGATATTGATCTTGTTGGGCAACTAAGGTCAATACGCTTGACATAAAGAGCCAGTTTTGATGCATTCGAAGTATCAGCAACCAAAAATATTGAATTAAAATTATTTTATATTATTTATAAACCTCGACCATTTATTATGTTATAATCATTTCTCTACGAAGAACTCCTTTTTCATCAAAATATTTATTTTACGTCATTATTTGTTCTTATAATGAACATAATTCAGAACATATGAACTCACTACAATGAAGCTGTTGTTAAATGAAAACTAGTCAGCACAAAATTCAGCCCTCAACGATTCATTAAGAACGGCTAGGATTAACGGGTTGAGTTGAGACGACAGTAATTATTTACTGAACGCACTCTCTTTTTTCATGTCCGCCAAGATTAGATAGAGTAAGAAGGAATAAAAAGATCTTTGACTATCGTGTCTTTGGATTTAAAGCCATTACTAATTCAAAAATCAAAAAAATACAGTGTCTGTTCAATGATTCAATCTCTTGACCTTAGAATTGAGTAATACACAAGCTCAATAGTGTAACCAATCAGTCACTGTCTACCATTATATTAATCTTATAATATTCAGAATAAATATTTAAAATATAACATCAATAATAATTTATTCGCAAACGTTTTATTATGACAGAATCTAACTACCGTGTAATATGGCAAAAATCTATTTACCCAAATGTGCGCACAATAAGATATACGCCCAAGCTTGTCTACATAAAAGGTATCCCTGAAAAATAAACGACTTCTCAATAAAAAGCCTGTTTTTCTATCACAAAAATTGGGTTGTAAATATTCATCAATAAACAGGAAATTTGAAAAATAACTTCGCGCGGACCATTTGTATGGAAACTTTTCGAGTTAGATACAGGATCGCTTTATAAAATAAACTGTTATATGTTATGATGTATTATATTCTTTTCATCAAATAATAAGTTAAAGATAAGACAGTATCTTTTGATAAGCAAAATTAATCTACAGTGTTCTTTAATGGATAAATTGACATGATGTGTTTTGAGCTTTTTGTAAGAAAGGTTTTCATCATAAAAAAATATCGTAATATATAAATTTATAGTCCAGTCCGTGGCTACATGGTCAACTTCGTGACAAATATATTTTTTAGACTTAGAGTATTCTAAAACCATTTCGTTATTCAATAGTTTTGGTTATTTATACACTTTCAATGCTTTAAGGTATTTAGGTAATTTTTCTACCTAGCCTACAAATGCGTCAAGAATTAAGAATTAAGAATTAAGAATTAAGGGAAAATTGAGTTGAGTACATTTTCAATACTTTTAACAAAACATGCATCACTCAATAACTACCACAAATGTGTCAAATTTTCAAGTGATATTTCATTTACTGTTGTCATAATATGCATTTTTAATCAATATTTTAAATACATGCATGTTTTCCTTTCTTCTAAAAAATTCAACAAAAAAAATAATTTCAGACTGTTATTTTATATCTGTTGAGAATAAATACGTTTATGAATGATAGTCTTTATTAATATGGATTCAAATGTTTCAGTCAATAAAATTTATAATTGCATGTAATCTAATTAAAAAATCTTACACTTCATACGTGTGGGCTAGGTCAATGATGATAACATCGGCTGGATTTAATACACTGGGCTCTCTAGAGGTGAAGTGAGCCAACTAGTAAAATGGTAAAACTTTTTTCTTGGACATTTAAGTTCAATCACGTCTTTTATTTGATGTTTTGGCGAATTGTTTATTTTTATTTTACGAAGATAGCACTATTGTAATGTGTTTCAACTGAGGTTACTTCACTTTTACGATACTTTGAGATGCGTACAATATTACAACGCATCTAACTTATTTTTTTTCTTAATTATCACTTGGCACAATTTACCTCTAATGAGCCCATAAATTTATCAGAAATGTTTTTAATTTTTTATTCCCCGGGAGAAATAAATTTTGAAATCAGCAAGTCATTCAGTTAAATGTGATTTTTTTATTTACAATAAACAATGAATGCTCTAAGTTTAGTTAATTTTAACAAATTATATATGGTTTGTTAAAACATTTTTTTTTGCATGTCCGCTCCCATTACGGAGCATATAGACATCACAGAGATTTATGTATTTTAGAACAAGTTCTTAAATTGATTCAAAATTAAATTGCATCCGTGGTGTTATCCGATCAGAGCATTGACGTTTGTGCAACATGCTCGAAATGAAAACAATAAAGAAAATTAAAAGCTTATTAGTATTGACATTTTACATACTCAAATCTTTAATTTCAATGATTGAATTTTTAATCTGATGTTGGTTACTCATTTGGAAAAAAAAACACAAAAAGTTAAATATTAATTTGGATCTCAAAATATATTTTACATAAAATATTGGAGATAATATATTTCTGCCCGTAGTTTATGTAGTAATTTATTTCTTCATATTGTATAGAAGCACTTAGTGCACGAGCATAGACGACGATAGTAAAACTTTTTCCGTGATAATTTTTCTTCAGAGGGCCTTTAATCTCCTCGATAGGCGGTCAGGTAGCATGTTGTTTTTTTTTATTCGATAAATAAATAGAGGGCGTCCCAATACGGCCCTCGATATAAAAACCTAATATCCGCAATGTTGCCAACCTTAGTTGGTTCCGACTACAAAAAAGGTCGCCGTAAAACACGAGCACAACAAGAGCCACTTACGCATAAAAGGTCCTCTTTCCGATAAATACGTTGCCGTAACTGCGTTTTTCCTTAATATATTTACCAACTGTAACAATGGGTAGACTTTATATTCCTCTTTTTTTGAAAAAAAAAAACCATGTCTGTTCCCAATCTTGGGCATATGGTCTTCTAATGGTGTTTTTTCAACAGAAATTTTTAAACTAGAATAACTTGACTCTCAGTTGCTAAACCTCTCTTTTTTCGAACAGAGTAGAAGGAGAAACAATATGATTATGATATGGCTAGTAATAAAGTAATCGTTCTCGCTTTGCCCCATATCCTTTACTTTAGATCTTCATCTTATATACCTTTACTTTACTCTCGCGTTTATTCTATATTAGGATAGTACTAATGAAAAAAAAATGGCTAAAGATTTCAAATGCAGAAAACAATTTCAAAAGATAACACTAAGTTATACTGTATCATGGTTGTCAATTAACAAAAGTGTTACCAGAATTCTTTGGTATACAATATTAAAGTGTAAAAGCTCCGTTACTGACTTTCAAGAGTAACGTGAATTTGTTTCCATCACCACTCATCATGGCTTTATGTCCAGGTTTACGAGACTTGAAACGTTTTTCAACTGTGCTAGAATTGTTCCGAGAGCAATTGATTTAGACTTGGCGGTTTGCTTTTGTGTGCCAAAAATTTCGAATGAATTTAAAGTGGATCTTTAATTTTTATCTATCCAGTCAGTGTGGCCTGTAGGTTTGACAGCTGGTCGGACCGACTTAATTTATTATTTCTGTTCAAAAGACATAAAAAGACAATCTTAGAGGATGTGGTCAGCATCCTCCATCACGCCACATATCATGTATCTTCTTCTATCCAGCCAGCTTGGAGAGATTTGCAGTAAAACTGCTGTATCCAAATATAAAATGACTTATTCAAAATTTGGGGATGAGTCCCTTTTTACCCCTTTTCGTAATTCGATCAATTTTAAGTATGACAACCGCTTCTGTTAGGCTTTACCTGATGCATAAGTGCTGTATGCAGTCTACCAGATTATTTTAAATTAGGACTTTATTTGCATCGATCTTCTTATATATTTCTTACAAACGTCTTTTTATTAATGTGTTACAGTTAGAGTAATTCATATCATAAGATCTCTATTACACGTATTACCTTGTTGGACAAATTGGTATAAATCAACGACGCTAATATACTATACAGTTAAATAAATCAGTTACGATACCTTACCTCGCTACTGTCAATTTTATTCGAGGAAGGAAGCAACCCCGAACTATCATCTTTTCATCGACGAGTATAAAACATTATTACTGAAAATATCTATACATACACACATGTATGGGTTAGAGTCCTTAGCCAATTTGATGATATTTTTCATCCCGGCCTGATCGGCTGGAAAAGCCGTTGGATAAAATTTATGTGAAAAGCTTAGGACTCACGATACATTATTTTGATAACATTTAAAAAATGTATTCGTATACACATTTATTACGAAGTAGCCGCCAGGGTATGCCTTATTATATCACTTATAAAATATATTTCTTACTTATTTTGCTTCCTACTAACAATATTAATAATTTAAATAAACCTTAACCAAATCAAATATGTAGATCGTTTTACAACCTAGCCACTATCAGCCAGTGGTTTATTTGCATAGATTTAACTGCTCCGTGCATCAATCAAAACGTTTCCAGTTAATTTTAGTGCTAGTTCAAACATAAAATGATAATTATTAAACTATTTTGAATCTAAAATAAGGACTTTTACGAAGTATTTTTTATTGAGCTACATACTTTATTTGTCGTTTTTTTTATATCAACATATTGTAACAATACCTTACAAAACACCGGGCAGTGTTTAATTGATAGTTCTGAGTAAACAGCAAATAAAAAAATTGAGCTTTTGCAATACAGTCTCTAGCTCCAATATAATATATAATGTTTCATAGATAATTTATAACGGTAAAATATATATGCATTTATGCCAACCTGACACTGTGTATGTTACAAATTATAGACAGAGAAAATAATTGGATACCTTTAAGTATGTGTTAATAATAATAACTGATAAAAGTGCTGTTATTTTAAAATTTGAAAAATTTTCAGACAAAGAATTGATATCCAAGAACATCATTGTGTACTTATCTCATTTTTATCATTATTTTTTAATTATCAATTACTGCCAATACGGTGATGATATCTATAGTTGAATAAACTAAATAAAAAGATAATAAGTTGCAAAAAATGGATATACAAATCGTACATTTATGCCAGCTCAAATTTTTTATTTTTTTCATATCTTGTATTGAATTGTGAGTATCATTTTATAACAGAAATTAAATGTATTATTTTACTTTTTCGAATAATTTTAACAATAAAACACGTCATTTAAACTTTACTGTTAATATATAAAAGAAAACAGTGTGTAATCATTTAAAGTAAACAGTGCGTTACAAAAATTATGCCTACAAATTAATCAATCCTACAAATTAATCAATCGACTGACAATGTATCCAACGTTGAGATGAAGATGATATTTAATCAATCAATCATCATTCTAAGAGTAGTAGCCGTTTTACGTTCCAAAATAAATAACAAAAAAACATTTCAAAACTTCATAATCTGAGAAGATTTCCGTCCGGTGAAAACATTATGTCGAAAAAAAAAATTGAGTAATTGTTATTACCAAAACATTTTTTTTAGTTTTTCGTACATTGCGCATGGATTAGTTTGTATTTAGATCAAGAAAATATTATTTAACGCACAATAGTTCCTTTCTCTTAAGGGTGAGTAAGTGCTCTACAGTAGGGGTTCTCCACCATTTTAGTTCCATTCCCCTTTACACATTTTGTTAGAATATGATTCCTCCCTTACCCAAGATAATATAACTCAAAATGTATATTCGAAGTAATATACAAATACATCGTTTTGTACTCTTTTTAATATATTGGTATTTGTTTAAACCATGTCCGCTCCCAATGTGGAGCATATGGAGTCCTAATGGAGTGAGTGTTCCTTTAAACGAAATAAACTTTAATATCGAATTGAAAATCATCAAACAAATCGCCATAAACAATGGATACGATATGTCTCTTATAGACAATCTTTTATCAAAAAAACAAACTAAACTTGCAGAAAAAATGTTATTTAAAGGTATAGTGTCAAAGGACATAGATCATACTAGGTATTGGCGTAGAATCATTTTTTTAGGAAATACAAGTCTTAAAATTAAAAAAACAGCTAGCTGATAGTGTTTTAAACCATGTCCGCTCCCAATGTGGAGCATATGGACTATTAATGGAGTTTATCTCAACAGAAGTGTTTCTACGAGAACTGCTTGTTACTCAGTTGCTCAACCTCTCTTTTTCCAAAGAGAGTAGGGATAGAAGGACAGGGGCTAGGACAGGATTAGTGGTAAGCTAATCGCTCTCGATACGCCCCGTTCGTAGGATAGGATGGGTGAGAGAGGGGAATTCAAGACATCACATACACCAATGCCTTTGAATAGAAATTAATAAATCGATTGAAAAATCAATTTATAAAAACTGTCCGTACCGGGATTTGAACCCGGGCCCTCCGTAGCTGAAGCCAACAACGTTGACCACTCGACCACACAGGCGGCATTGGTATTTATGTGAATAATATTATAATTTTATTTAGATGATTTCATACTTTTACTAATTCCTAAAGCATATTTCAATGAACAAAAACTTATTGAGAAATGAAAAAAAACTGTTTTTTCTTTCACCAGACATTCATTGCAAATTAAGTGCTGAAATAGTATCTGTCTAGTGGAGAGCTGTGAAATGTACATATAAAGAGTTACAATGTTTATTTATTACTTATTGTTAGTGATTAATATATATTAATAAATTTAAAAGTGGGTTGTGGTCGAGGTGAAATAGTTTATTGAAAAAATATAGAAATCACTTTTTAGGTGCGCCACTAGCTCCCTGTTGATTTTTTACAGTAGAACGTTAGTGAAATAGAATGATAACTAATGCTCTACCGAGTGTTTTTAAATCCTATTTAACTATATTTATCAATTACATAAATGTTTAAAAATCAAGTCGTTTTACAATATTTTTTAATTATAGGTGGCGGTAAAAACTGTTTCACTCAATAATAAAATAAACATCATGAAATATCACGTAAAAATTTGCTGGCTCGCTTTACAAGACCTTTGGTAAGAAAAAAAAATTAAACGATGGCTCGTAAAAAATACATGAAATGATCAAATTATAAATCATTTTATATTACATATAAGGCTGTCTTTTCATACTTATACCAACTAGGATTTACACGTTTTCAATGCCTGGGTAATATCGTCTCGATATTCTATTGAGACGTTATATTTATGAGATGCAAAGCCTATAAGGTTATCAGACATCAGGCTTGATCCTGAACACGAGTCATGAGACGGCAGATAGCCCTGATTATAATCCCCAAAGGACGTCCTAAAAAATAAATCCAAACGCTCGGATCGTTACCAACTTAACGCCATTGTAATCGTAGCAAGCCGAAATTCCATTTGTCATAGTGACTTGTCATGGAACAACTCTATCTGAGCCGTATCCAACAAAAAACACACCGGCCCCAGAGATCACCAACTAAGTTGAAACATCTTTTCACTTTTAGATTTAGAGTTATTGTCAATATAAAACTATATCTGATACTTGATTATGGATCATTTTTTTAAACACTGGCTTTATAAAAATTTACTATCAAATATTTACTTGATTAGTGATCAAAGATTATTTACTGACCAAATAAAAATAAGTAAGATTTATTTTTATTTTGAACTACAGCTAACGCCAATGCGCCAAATATTTTGATATAATAAATTCATATGAGTTAAGCTCGATGAGAATTGTGCACCAATGTCTAAGATGTTAAATTTATATTGAAAAAGTTGACGTTCTCTTTACTGCGATTTAAGCCCAGAACCAGTTAGATGGACTAGGAAAAATCTTTAATCATATAGACCAGTGGTCACCAAAGAACGGCCCGCGGACTGGATTCGGACTGCCGAAGATTTTCATCCAGCCCGCGAAAAGTTCTGGATTTTTGCATAGAAATTATTCATATAAGAAATATAATTTTTCATGATTTAGTTGTGAATTCACGACAACTATTTATTTCAAATCATCAATTGTCATACAACTATCTGGTAGGGGACTCAAAGTGAAGGAAGTTGAATAGAAATTGGATGCGAGACGGCCAGACGTTAGTTCACTCAAAAAAATCTCGATTATTCTCATTTATTGAAAATCTAAGAAGGGCAAACATTTGCTTACATTCTAATTATTATGTAACCAGATAAAATAAAATAATATTCTGATTGGGTTCCAATAAGAATTTATCTATCGTCCGGCCCTCTTAGTTTTTAAAAAGTTCAATCTGGGCCGCTTATCAAAAGTTTGGTGACCCCTGATGTAGACCACTGAGAGTAATATTGGTTCTTGTTTATAATTTGTGGAATTAAAAAATTATCCTTTTTTTTCAAGCCACCAATTTTTGTTTAATTTTTAGTTAATTGAGAAATATTTTATATTATAAAAAATATAGTTATTTTTATTCCAAAAAAAATGTAAGCATATTCACATTGATGAAAAGCCTTAAATAAATAACATAAAAACAGGCTGGTAGGTATTTATACATTGACAAAAGGTACGAGTAATGTTTATGGAATTGTAGATATCAAGAATATTAAGAATGGTTGACTAGTTGAAATTATGACGAAATTTCCAGGCTCTCGCGGACGGTGAGCGGACTTCCTTTCTTATTCCAGTACGAAGAATTTCGATCGATTCATGATTATTTTTCAATTATATAAATATCTAATGTGTACGCTCCTTCCTATTTATCATATTTTAACAACAATACTTTACGAAAGTGATTGGCACTCAAGTTAGCTAAACTTGAGAGACAGTAAAAATATTTCAGGGAGATGCTCCGTTCAAAATCTGTACCTCCAAATTGGGAAGGGATGTGATTAAAAAAAATACTCTAAGTAGTGTCTTGCTTTGTACATCGCTATTCATACAATCACGTTTTCAAAGTGACCTAACAAAGCTATTGGTTTTTATAAATTTCCAAATAGTTAAAAAAAGACACAATTGAATTTTATTATATCGCACTATTAAATATAATTTCATGGTTTTCGATTTCTGAATATTACTGGCTCTACTAATCAAGATTTAGAGAATTGCTTCAAGAGCATTTTCCTTTTCATCAAATTTAATGAAAAAGAAAAGGACGACCCATATTTGGGCACCGACCGACCTAATTTTGTAAGTATCTCCATTCCTCTCATTCTAATCAATTCTTTGACATCACATTTGAGACAGCTAGACATAATATCAAAAAACAGTTTTTTAATATGACATTTTTTCATACATGAATGTCTCTAATATAACGTGAATTACAAAGCCTTTTTATCACAATAAAAAATATTTCCAAAGCCACTTTTGATAAAAGGTTTTTAAAATTATTACACTTTTAGTATTTTTTTTGTTTTTGATGTCAACCGAATATTAACACAAAGCAGTCCACTTTATTTATTTGATACCTAGTACATTTAAGCAAAAAAATAAGTAATATTTATTTTTATCCTGTTGGCAACTAAAAAGTATTTTGCGGTTGGAATAAGCGGTAAGCTATTTTACATCATAAAAGTTTGATTTCAAAATTCTTATTAAATTATATATGACAAATGCCGAATCTAAAATTTTGTCCCAATAAAGTGAAAAGTGGGTAGATGACTTAATGGTTGTTTTGAGTAATAACGAGCAAATGAAGTTTTCCCAAAATAAATTGGGTTTTTTGAAAAATAATTTATATGTTTATTGAAAACTGGACAATTAAGTTATTCACTATTCCCGAAAACGTAATTCAATTACATTGTTTACTTTTCTGTTCCGAGAAAATGGAACAAGTTACTTATTATTATTATTTCTAATTTATTGAATATACATATACATAGTACAATAAATTTTATACTTCGTTATATCTTTTTCCATGGTCAGAATATCACTTTTTGAACTGATAGAAAACCTATATAAGAACACTTAGTAATAAACAACTCATATTTGTAAAAAATCATGTAAAATCTTATATATTATAATATATATGAAAGGAGAACTTGTGAGTGTGAGTCCATTTCTGATGAAAGAACGATGAACGCGTTAAAATGATCCAAACGTTATCAAGCTATTGAAGCTGGAAAACAACAAAAAATATATCTTTGAATAACTTTTAAAAATATATAAAAAAATAAATACCCACAAAATTATCCTTAACTCTATCTCACGTAAACATGAGTGTAAGTGGTATTATGTTTTTAATTTCAATAAAAAAATATCGCCCTGGCCATATTCTTTGTTTTTAGTATAAATTATGTTTTTAAGCATTATATTTGCTGACATAATTTCAAGCTTTTAAACTTACATTGTTTCACATTTTTTGCTCTCATGGACTTTCAATAGTGCTTCCCATATATACTTAGAAACATAAATTGAGCGTTTCGGTTAAGATTAATTAATTTATTGAAAAAAAAGGAGTCCCTTGACACTTTTTAATCACACCATTGGTTCTTTGTTAATTTTATTCTACAATAGAAACTGTGAATTAATTAAATGATAAATTATGCCTAATTAATCTAGAATCTTTTTAAAATCATATTTAGCTCAACTACACAAATTGTAAATAAATCAATGAACATTTTTTTACTAATTTTAGATGTCGCTGTTGGCCGTTATACTTACCCATAAACTTATTTTCAAAAGTTCGTCCTGCAGAGATATATTTATAAAAGTTTAGGTTGTTAATAATAATTTCTACCGCGGAACTTAGACGAGTCAAAAAATATTGACAGCCATCAATGCCATCTGCATTTTTAAATCACAAGCCTAATAATTTGAATCATTGCGTAACTTTCCCGCCTTGGATCAGACAAGAAAAAAACAGTTCAAATGAGTGTCACATTTTTTTATATATCGTGCTTTCTTAAAGAGCAATAAAGTGAAGCTATCTGATACCCTTTCCAATAAAATGACATTTCTCGTGCTACCCTTAAGTTAAAGAATGTTCTACCACCCCGAAGCCGATATCTTTTTGATGAAAAAAGTTCGATGTTCATCAGGAATAACATGGCAAATCAACATTAGAAAGAGATGTCCATCACTCGTGTTTGATATAAGTGCTCCAGATCGCTGGACATATTGTCGCTGTAGAAATGGTTTTTCGAATATCCATTATTAACAAACAAATGTTTATATTTTAATTTCAACATGATTTTTATTTTTTCAATTCGCAAAATGACTACGATTTGTTGTGACATATACATTTCTAATGTGGAACATAGGCTTATTAAATTATTTTGTGAAGGCTGCTTGCTCAGTCACTTAACCTCTCTACGTAGGAACGTTACGGAAATAAATATGGACTAAACAAATGAGTATTTTATTTCTAAATAAAGTTTCTGCCGTAACTATGTGATAGCTTATTTTTAATATACTATTACTTTTGATATTTTGGTTACTCCACTTTTTGTGTTACAAAATATGAAACGTCTTTCTCTTCATTTGGAAGCATCGTCAGAAATAACATCGGAAGAAATGAGTAGTTGTTGACTTATCCCGCTGTATACCCTATTTTTAAGGATCGGATTAAGCAGAAGTGGCAAACTTTTTTACTTGCACGTGCCAAATATTATTTAACAAATTCTCAACTTGCTAAGGAAACAATAAATACACCACATTCACTATAGTTTAATCATTTGCAATTGAAAAGTAATTTTCCTTAAATGTTTTTATCAAGCTAATATTTTGAATATTGGTTACGAAAATGCAGAAAATCCTTCTTTAAAAAAGATATTTTTTGCTACTAAACACTAAATTTGTGAATTGACCACGTGCTAATAAATAATTTAAACGTGCTAAGTCAGGCATGCGTATTTTAGGTTCACCATCTCTAGGGTAGGTAGAGGATTGGTTATGGTAAAAATCCAAAAAAATATTATATTATGCAGGTTTTCATGTGTGCCCTTAACTCCACAGTCGTGTCAACTATGCCTCAACTCCTTTGACAACTCGGCCTCAGGACTGACATTTGAAATTTAGTTTAAAATACATCAATCGACTGATTATGTTAGAACTATATTCGGTATTTATGATTCATTAAGTAAAATTATGATTGGCGTTCTCGACAAACCAATCCAGATGTGACGATTCCATGGAAGCAAGTTAATTGAATGTTTTTTTTCTGTCAACAGTGACAGAGTGGTATCTGACAAATTGACCCATTTTACCCATATCTGAAGATCGAATCGTCTAACTCTAATTCATTAGTTGCCAACCACTGGGTCAAGAACAAACCTCTGGATCGTGAGGCGTAATTAGGTCAAGAGTTAAATGGTTCAAAAGTTTTTTTTGTTATATTACGCGTGTAGTATTTGATTTCTTTGGACTTGTATTTTACAGTTTTATTTTTAAATATTACTGTATAATTTGACTCGATGGATATAAAAATCACCCATTGTATTCTCATCGCATTTTCGCATGACCGGTTTTTTTTACTATTTCCGCTCCCAATGTGGAGCATATGGACTCCTAATGGAGTTTATCTCAACAGAAGTGTTTCTACGAGAACTGCTTGTTACTCAGTTGCTCAACATTTCTTTTTCCAAAAAGAGTAAGAATAGAAGGAAAGAGCTAGGACAGGACTAGTGGTAAGCTAATCGCCCCGTTCGTAGGAAAGGATGGGTGGGAGGGGGGAATTCAAGACATCACATACATCCATGCTTTAGAAAAGAAATTCATAAATTGGTTGAAAAATTAATTTATAAAACTGCCCGTACTACGATTCGAACCCGTGACCTCCGGAGCGGTAGCCAACGATGTTGACCACTCGACCACACAGGCGGCAAAAAAAATATTTCTACATTAATTACCAATAAATAACATAGGAAATGAAATTTTCCGATATTTGCAGTTGTATTTAAAATTGATTATCACCAAAACTGGTTGAAAACCCAACACTTCAATAACCTATAGATTTTCTAATTACAGAAGAAGAAAGACTTTTAAACTAACACTGATGAAATAAAATCTTTGTCATAGTTATATGTACAATTTAACTCCGTTGATCACTGGTTGAGTTCAATTAAATAACCATCGACTTATTTACATATTTTATCAAATTCACTGCTGGGTGAAATTCTTCCCAGTCTCTTTAAAATCTTCAACCGTTTATATTAAAAAATATGTTAGAAAGTCTTGCACTACTTTTTGAGCCCGTGTAAATGTTACCAATGAGGATAACGTTGATTAGTCGGCTAAAAAAATTACAAATTCTTAAAATAATATACTTTATGTTTTATCGCTTTGATTTAGAATACTCTTTGTTTTACCGTTGGGAACGTTTTAAATTGATTTACAATTTTGTAAGGTAGTACTATAATTCGTAAAATGTTGAATATTAGTGATTTTCTCTCTTATAAACTATCTCATTATAATCGAATCATTGCAAATTTTACTACAGCGTTTCGCTTGCATTGAAAACGGTAGCAGTTGTAAGTTTTCAGATTTATAATTTATAGCTTGCAATATTGTGCAGGCATTTCGTATGCACAATATCATAACAATACACGCCTTTCAGAAACGTGAAGTTGCCGGAAGTTTTACAAGTGAGCTATGCATTATTCATTATTACATGATTAAAATTAATAATAATGTCATACAAAGGATACATAAGTCACGCACTATTCAAAAAAAAATGTTTTGTATTTTTTTTTTTTTCAAATATTTAATGCGTTTATGCTTTATTATAATAAGTTACACTATTTTTTAAGTTTCATTGTCAGCTGTCAACGTTTTCTCAACACTGTCGATATCTCTTTCTTTTTTTTGCCATCTCACACACGCACAATCTCTATTTGTCTGGCAATCTTAAATATTTTTATATAGATAGTTAAACACGAAACTAAAAATCAGAAAATCGAAAATCAATAGATATTCAAATATGAAACAATATACCAAAATAAATATTTTCATAGTGTCCAGGCTTCGTATCGATCAGCCAGACAGCTCTTAACACTTGCATATTCTACAATTGCGGAGTAAAAAAAAATGAATTTTAGGGATTTTAATCGGTACCATACATATTATATAACAGTCGCAAAAAGTGCGTTAATTTTAAATTTTAAATTACTCGATTCATAGACACAAAAAAATAGAAGCGGATAACAGATATAATAATAACAATAAATTCAACTGCACACGATAGTAATGACAAACAAAAAGCTTCATTAGATTCTACCTCATTAAACGTGTCAGACATTTATTACGATGAAAGCAGTTGATTTCTAGTTCCTTATGAAAGCAAGGCTGTGGAGTCACGTAAAAAAAAGACGACTCCGACTCCGAGGAAATTTTTCAGTAATTTCATTTTAACTTATATATATGAATACCATCAGATCATCTTTAGTCAGGCAAGCATGAAATGTTAACACTTTTGAATATTTTGTTTAAATAGACATCATTAAATATATTTTTCAAAATTCGACTCCGACTCCGACTCCAACTTCACAGCCCTGCATAAAAGTCCCCGTATTTAATAAAGTTGCGATGAAACGTATTATTTTTTCATAATTAAAATACAAATTATGAATAATATTTTATGTAATTTACTTATTATCTTTTTACACTTTTTTCTATACTATAATGTTCTTCTTTTTCTACACACTCTATCACTTTTTACACGGTTTTTCGTGGAACGTTTTTACCGAGTAAAAAAAGAGTTTAGTGCTCATTTTATGCAGTACTATAGCCAGATATCCCCTGTGTTGTGTTGTCATACAATACAATAACGACATTAATATTGAATAATAATAAAACAGAATATAATTTTAGAAGAATTATCCTCTTGGCCCCGTCGTACTCAAGCCTTTACCATGCGAGAAAATATAATTGCCAAAGTGCTATATTAGGTCAAACGACGACATTATAAATTTTATAACTGTAAAGCGTTCAAAAGTTAGCCAAAACTTCATTATACGCCAATAAGAAATAATTACCCAGCTAAAAGCTTCCATGAGCCTTAATAATTAGGTTATTGGTATCCGGAATGAGACTTCCAGTGCCCGAAAAGTAATTGATCCATGAATTATTTGAATCCAATCTTCACATCTTTCTGACCTCTTTTAAATGCAATTTATAACAAACGATATTGATGCTTTCTTTGAAAAGTTGACATATTTTATGTTACCAACACTATTATTTTTTTTCAACTTAAAATATCGGCCGAAGAGTCAATTTAACGTTAAATGACATACATGAAATGAATGAGACAAAAGAGAATCTTATTTTTTTATGCATATGATTTTACCTGGCTTTCTCTGTCGAGTTCTTTTTTATCAATTTTATTATTATTTCTTTATTACTTCTAAAACTTCTATCATATGACATCGTAAGTCAGCCGCTGTGCTTAGAGCTTGCTCTACCGACCAGACAGGTTTGGGCTTAATTTTCGGCTTACATTGATCTTAACCAATGTCAAATTTAGATTTTTCAATTTTAATTTAAGATCTAAGACGTGAGTTGTTTGTGACGTCAATTTACCTCGAGTTGATTTGAGTGACTTATGACAATAAATTCTCATCGAGTTTTTCTCGTATGATCTTTCAAATTTAAAATTTCGCATTGGTATTAGCTGTAATGCCTTATATATTTTTAATTGAAAAAATATAATTATAATTAATTAATATTTTTCAAACGTGATTAAATTTGTCAAACGACATTTTCGTTCTTATATTTAAATTACTCATTATTAAATCCAGCCATACTCAACCTTTTTTTCCTCCGGGCCGCATTCCGATTTTCGCTTCTCTACGTAGGCCGCAAAATATTTACAGTAAACTGTAAACATAGCACATATTATACTGCACACCTATGTATGTATTATGATATCAAAATAAAACTATTTTATATTATGTAAATATATACATATGTATACATTTATGTATTAATGTATTTTTCATAGTAAAAAATAACAAAGAACAACAAGTAAAAAATACGTAAAAAGTACACAAAAATACCAATGTATCCAAAATATTATTAATAATACAAGGCACAATCTGGGAAGTATTTCGGTTTTTCTCATAACGAGCATTATCAACAGCTCTTAACTGATAATATAAAAGGGGATAATTAGAAAAAATGTGTTTTTTATTTTTTGAAAAATTAAAGCGTTTTCGACGTCGGTTACAGAGGTCACGTGTTCGAATCCCAGTACGGACTGTTTTTTTAAATTATTGTTTAATTGATTTATAGAATTATATTCAAAGGTGTATGTGATGTCTTGAATTCCCTCCCACTTATTCTATCATAAAAAAACGGACGTAGCGAAAGCGATTAACAAGCAGTTCTCGTAGAAACACTCCTGTTGAGATAAACTCCATTTGGAGTCAATATTGTCTATATTTTGAACTGACATAGCTTAATAAAGAAATATAATACTTTTCATAAAATTAAGTACATCGTGATTAAAATAACTTATAATTCAATTTTATTTTCAAAATGAATTCGTAGCAGATATTGTTAAAAACGCCCCGGGGTGTAAAAGCATAAATTATGATAATATTTACTAAATTAATTAGTAGTTTTATCCTACACGTTTTCAATCAGTAATCTATGACAAGTTTCCCTTATATCTAACCCTTATTTTAATTAAACATTTTCACATCCTATTTGAAAATAGCGTACAATATTTATTAAACTTATAAATTGCCGACATGTACTGCTTGGATCTGGAAATTTTGTAACAGGCAACGAGGAATTGGCCTTGTAAGCTCTGCTTAGACTTTTGCAAAAGCTCCAAATTTAATTTTGTTGTTTAAAAGCTTTCCTCCTTCAAAATTATTAAGTTACTGATTAAAATTTCAAAGATAGAGAATTTAATATTTTTCGATACCACTTTAAAAATAAATATAAAACATCAAAGAAAACTTTAATGATAGATTTTTACAAGTTATTTTAACTAAAAATATAAATATTATCCTTCTCAAGTTTAATTAATAATCAATATTTAAAATTATTTTCATCTGCACACCGTCACGCATATTAATGAAATCAATAGGAGTATAAGGGTCGTTGCGTAAATGGAGGAAGTGTAACTTTGAATCATAACTTTTGTCCAAAAATAGCTTAAGTACAGCCATATACGTTTAAGTATTGTTATGACTTGTCTTTATCCCCAAAGGGTAAAACTTACTTACAAATGGTAACAACTATAAAAGGTTCTATTCTGCTGAATGAAATGGCTTTGAACATAAATGTTTTCCAGATATGTGAGCTTTATTTTACAAAGAATATCCTGGTTTTTTTTTCACACATACTTTTCTGGTATAATATAATATAAAATTATATTAAAAGTCTTTTTTCTTGTTTATTTTTACTTTACTTAAAGATATGGTTTTAAAGCAGACATTTTTTGAAATTCTAAATCCAACTAAGATTTTTTCTTTACATTTCTAAATCGAAATTTTCGTATCGATAGTTTATTATCAAATAGTGTTTTTAGACTTCCTGTAATTTATTTTCTTGTAATATAAGCGTTCATAAGTATGACATTTTTATAACATTATACAATTCTTTATTAAAATAAAAATATTACATGTTATATTTATGCTAAGGGTACCTTTTGTACCAAATAAGGATCAATAAATACACATCGTGTAACTTAAGTTTTTTCTGTAATTTTGTGTTAGTATTAAAATTTAGCCGCCTGTGTGGTCAAGTGGTCATCGTCGTTGGCTACCGCTACAGAAGGCACGGGTTCGAATCCCAGTACGGGCAGTTTTATAAATTGATTTTTCAATCGATTTATGAATTTCTGTTCAACGGCATGGATGTATGTGATGTCTTGAATTCCCTTCTCCCACCCATTCTATCCTATGAACGGGGCGTATCAAGAGCGATTAACTAACCACTAGTCCTTTCCTAGCCCGTTCCTTCTATTCCTACTCTCTTTGGAAAAAGAGAGTTTGAGCAACTGAGTAACAAGCAGTTCTCGTATAAAAACTTCTGTTGAGATAAACTCCATTAGGAGTCCATATGCTTCATATTGGGAGCGGACATGGTAAAAAAAAAAAAGTAATACACAGTATCAAAAACATTAAGCTTCCAGTTCATTTTAACCTGAAACCTAAGTTATAGTAGAGAGTTGAAATAGTACAATTTCTTCCATCCCCATCTCTTCGACAAAAAATAGTGTGACTTACTTTCCAACAGTTCTTGTTGAAAACAATCTCTGTAGAAATGCTCATTTTCTATTTTTTGTTAATGATTTTTTGTTTGTTTTTATTAATATGAAGCCTTTTCAGTTTTCCTGGAAGAATTGACAGTTAACACCGTAATAGTGTTGAACAAAACTTTATTTTGTGTTATATTGTTTCCGATTTGGCCCTGCGCGATCACATAAGAGCTAAATTAAAATGAGTAGCACGGAAGTGCCTACTACTTACCAATTATTACAAAAGTACTAGAGACCAAGAGGTATTAAGAAGTGATGTTCTCCTACACAAGTTTCTCCCCAGCCCGCAATCGTAAATCATATCGTTTACGACTTGGAAAACTAAATTTCCCAGCTTAGAAGCGGCTGCCTGCGAAGTTGGGCCCGGAAGAAACTTTTGTGCGAACTGAGACATTTTCAATTTTTGCTTACAAATTTAACAACACTTGGAATTGGAGCAACGATAAGCGATCAATTTGATGGATGGCTTTAGAAACGGCGCAACGCAAGATTGCGCTGCTTCATTTAACATTTAATTTAAACTCTATTCAATTATAATGAAAATGAAATGTGACAAAAATTTTACTTGATTTTTCCCTGCACTCATGTACAGGGTTTGCTTTAAAAGAAATGAGCTTCATAACTTAATAATAAATAAAATTTCATTATCTATAACAGCAATTGTTGAGACAGTAATTTGTGCATCTTCACTTTTAACATAAATCAATCTCGAATAATAATTATTCCGCCTGTGTGGTCGAGTGGGCAACGTCGTTGGCTACCGCTACGGAGGTCACGGGTTCGAATCACAGAACGGAAAGTTTTATAAATAGATTTTTCAATCGATTTATGAATTTATGTTCAAAGGCATGGATGTATGTGATGTCTTGAATTCCCCCCTCCCACCCATCCTATCCTATGAACGGGGCGTATCGAGAGCGATTAGCTAACCACTAATCTTTTCCTAGCCCCTTCTTTATATTCCTACTATCTTTGGAAAAAGAGGGGTCGAGCAACTGAGTAACAAGCAGTTCTCGTAGAAACACTTCTGTTGAGATAAACTCCTTCGCGATTCCATATGTTCCACATTGGGAGCGGCCAATCGGAATGCTAAGCGGAATGCCAATTCGAAATTTTTTATCATATTCCATAAACTTAACAATGATTCTTAGTAAACATCTAAAAACGATATAGCCTCACTTAATTGGTTAGTCGAACGCGTCGATTATAATTTTTAGAAGTCCTATATTGATTTATTATTATATTTACGTGTTCTGACTAATTTATAATTATCAAATAAATATTTATAAATCTTATATCAACTGCTAAATATGCAGACCGGCTAACTGGAATTATTTTATGTCCAGGAAACAGAAAAACCTTCATAAACTGTATCATCTAGCGGAATTTATATAAACTAAAAATAAAATACTAACTTTTTTCTCTTACTATTAAAAGTAACAAAATGTATTTTGAAGTTCACTTTTAGGGTGTTCACTGTCAATACTTGGTGGAAAGGCATTATATTAATAAAAACACAATAATCCTTTGTACTTCATTCCACTTTATTTAATATGTCAGGACCGGTTTCTCATATTCATATCATTAAGCATATTCACATTATTAATGTAGCATTTTATCACTTTGTCAAAAATTTCCCAAATTTTAATTATGTTTGTAATTACTTTCAATCGCATTCTGAATTTATTAATCTGGGATGACTTTTTAATTATATGTTAGATGTGTTGAACATTTTAATTTTGTGTTATTTTAGAATCACTTTAATGTAATTGGCAATTTCTTTTCAATGCCAATTGTTGTGTATAACTTTTCAATTTTGTATAAATAGCATTGTTAAATTATATTTCTTATCAGTTGACAATGCTCGCAATGAGCGAAACCGGTCCTGACATATTAAATAAAGTGGAATGAAGTACAAAGGATTATTGTGTTTTTATTAATATTTTGAAGTTGTTAAATTCCGCTTGGTAATAAAATTATTAAGTGAAGTAAACGAGCTTACAGATGAAACAATCATTATGTAGTATTACGTTCCTCAAATTCTTCATAACGAGATATACCAGGAAACCATTCTAAAACGACGATATTATCATAGAACAATATAACGTTATGTTTAGGTACAACAAACCTTGTAAGTTATATTAATAATAATATGTAAGTTATACAGTAAATTATTCTCTACACACGCCTCTGCAATAATTTACATAGATATGTTCTAAGTTTCATTTGTTGTTAAAGGTTAAAACATTAACCTACGCTATTTGTTGTTTCAATTAATTTATCTAACAACTACACCTCTCCTTTTATTTACTCGGTTTCCGTTTGAATTTGGATCTATGCCTTTTAGCGGACGATTCCTTTTAACAAGTTTTTCTTCATTATTGTCAAAAAAGTGATATTTATTAGATTAAAAAAAACAGTTATATAATATTAGTGATTACTGTAAGGATCTTGTGTTATACTAACTCTTGATCACAAATCACGGCTTCAAGAACTCAATTAAAGAGTTTCGTACATTAATTTATAAATTCGTATGGAAATTGATTGGCTTGTGCATTCTTTGCATTTCTCACATACTCCATTGCTGTTTACACTATCATTATATATCTGCAAAAATTTGATGTCTGGTATACAACTAATTATTGTATTCGGTACGTCTTCGTATAACTTTTAAGAATCATCAAGCTCTATACCAGGGTTGTTGTAATAATAACTTGAAATTTGTTAATGTTCATGTGCATGTTCAACGAATTTCCACAGATTTTGTAATTTGTGTTGATTAATAGCGATAGAGCCGTCTTACTTTAACTTTGTCCATAAGAGCGAGATAGCAACTGGTACTATATGTCTTGCTCAGTCAGCTAGCGTTGTCCCGCATTACACTTCCTAGGTCCTACAAACGAATGTCTGGCACCGGCAAGCGACCATTCTAGTTATACTTTTTCAATCAAAAAATTAAAGGATACATTTTAAACAAAAAAATTAAAAATATATAGAAAGTTGAACACCTCGAAAGAAAAACACAAAATCTTAAATTGTGCCACGAGTTGAACACGCCTGCTCTACACTGTGAGCGAAAATTGTTTAAAAAGAAAAAAAATGCTTTAATCTGAAAATTGTCATTTTAAGTTATCTTGATTGTATTATTTTTTTATAAATACAGTTAAACTTGGTTATTGCGATCACAGAAAAGGCGAGATCTCGGATGTAATGAAGAAACATTCGTTGAAACTTCTCGGACATACCGAGCAAATTTTTCTTAAAATGTCGATCGTTTAAAAACATAATTTTGACTCTAAGCAATTAAATTCAACCGGGCAGTTTACTAGAACGATTAGAAAAAAAAATATATTTAACCTTAGATGAAAGGGAGATTGGAGCTTGGCTCCATAGTTCCCCGTATACAGATGAAATGACACTGATGATTACTAGAACGATGAAACAAGCACCAATTTTTAATTTAAAAGAAAGTGAATTGACAGAAAAACGTAACGGGTGTGTAAATAAACTCTTATTACGATTTTTGTTTGAATTGCAATTTTTTATCATGTGACCGCTACAAATACTTCATGCCTTCATGTGAAAGGTATGTTTGTACGCATTTAAAAATACATATTCTCTGATATAACGAATAATGCTTATAACGAACAAATCCAGTCAGTCCCACCATCCTCGTAATACCAAGTTCGACTGTTAATGGCCGTAGTTTTTTAACTTTATCATTGATAGCAATGTTATTTGTGACAACAAATCTGGATCAAACCAAGTGGATGGATAAACTTTGTATGTTATAAACGTCCTTGCATAAGAAAACTCTATACAATTAAACCAAAGTCATTTAGAAGTAATAGCAAATTTACAACAAAAGCGGCAGCACCGGTAGCCATTATCTTTCCACTGTCTGTTTATCGCGTGATAATCTGACAAAATGCACTTCGATTCCCGCTCCAGATTTTAGTGTGCTCCAGTTGTTAAAGTTGCGGGTAAACTTTACTTCAAAATGTGGAAGCCTTGAAAGTTTAGTGAAGCTTTTAAAACTTAAACCAAAAGTCGGTCAACTAGAACCGTAATGAATAGAATTGTCAATAGAGGGCGGAAGCCTGCGATTCTAGTTAAATAAATTATATTATTTAACATTTGATTGCGGGTCGTTAATGCCTCCTTAGGGATTAACAATTCCCAATTTATAAAAATTATATACGAAAGTTTTATCGGTGACTTAACACTTCTTTTCAAAATAAACTTTTTTTTTCACTTAATCAGTAGTTGTAAATCTTTGGAAGATTTTTAACAATTAACAATCTTAGCATATTAGCATAAAATATCCAATTTTTGACATCCGCTTCAATAGAATGTGGAATGTTTTACAAATAAGAAAAAAATAAAAACGTAAATTTTACTTAAAAATACATTAAAGCATACTTGTTAGGTGTTTAGTGTCAATTCTTACTAGACAAGCATCATTGTATTTATGAAAATAACACACAATTTTTAAGAAGGCATAGGTTGACCTGAAACAAATCCCACGGGTGGGACTCCCATCCTTGCAATCATAAAATTAACTGGACAAAGCTAGAGGGATTAATTAACCATTAGTCCTGTCTTAGTATCGTCAGAACTATGCTGAAACCTATATATACTGGCTCCGAACAGATACACAGTAAAATATTTTATATATTCTAACATCTTAACTTATATTGAAAAGTACAGTTTTAATTGAAGTAATAATTTTTTTGGGGCTGTAACAAATAAAGGATGATTAAGTAGTTTAGTGTAAATTTAAATTAATGTGAATGATAATATTTACTTCTTTTAACAATATATATAATAGATGAAAAGATGTATTGTGTATGTCACTTTTAAGGTGTTCACTGTCAAGACTTGGTGAAAAGCATTATGTTTAAAAACACATTAAATAGATGTAGAATTCACACAAAAGAGTGTTTTATTTTTTGGATATTGTGTTTGTACTCTAGACCACGGTTTCTCAACAGGAGGCCACAGCATGTTCCAAGGGGGCCACAGAAAAAAAATATTTTAGCGGAACCACAGCACAGTTTGGGCCACGAGCAAATCCCGAAAACGTTCAAAAAAGAAAAGGTCCCGCGCCTTTCCAAATTTGGGAAATCCGTAAATTCCTCGGTAAAATCTGCCAGCGATCAAATTTTTCAAAGAATTTATATTTTTTTTTGAATCTTTCAACTTCTCACTACAAGACACGCTGAAAACTAGGTTGTAGAATCTAGACCTACATGTAAAGCAAAGTTGATGTAAATTTCAACTTAACATTTACGATAGCGTACAGTCATTAAAGCATTATAAATATAATATATAAAAAAAATGAATTGAACTGAAATACATTGACATTCTTTGACCTTATTGTCCCTTAATAAATAAAACGTATATATTTTTTAATAAATTTATTAAAAAAATAAAATTATCGACAACTGAACGCGAAAACAAACTGAAGATAAACTATCAAATGGCAATTCATATTATTCGAAAGAAAATGTTTTCAGATTACTTAATACGTTTTTAATCTTATTCGTATCACAAAAACACAGTAAAAAACTATTTGAGCTGTTAAAATAAGCTATTTTGTCAGAAGGGTCAAAGTTTTTATGTTGTTTTCGTGGATTGTTTTTGAGACAGTCCATTTCAAATGGATAGAAGGACCTTTTAATGACTTTGTTTACTCATTTCATGTTAATAAATCAATTAAAAGCATCTTCAATAATAAGTAGCCAATTCGTCTGCGTTTTAAAAAATAAAAGGCAATTTTTTACACAGCTTATAAGCATTCGATACAAGTATACAAGTTAACTTTCAAGGTTCAACACAAGGGCTCTTTAAGAAAATTTATTAGTGGAAATATTGCCACGTCTAGACTGAAGCAATAGTCAGAAAATGAAAAGGCAAAAATTTTCGTGCACTATCGCATGATCAAACCAAACAAAATTATTTTTACTAGGAAGCACTTGTTCGGGTAACCGGTATTTTACGTTTTTGTAGTGTCCATTACTCTCTCAATTTTTAATTTTAAAAAATACCTTAATCAAAAAGTATGGCTCTATTATGGTTTATTTTCATATATCATAAAAAAATCATACGTGACTCAAAGTGTTGATTGTCAATTCATGTATTAGAATTGGGTGTTTGATTCAAATAAATCGATGCTTCAGATACAAAATACAGGTTTACGAAACTCCAGTCTGGAGATTTTTCACTGATTGATAAACCACAAACCGGACGGCCTTTGGTCTCTGATATCGTCAAGTTAAACGTTATAATTGGTGCCAATCCACGGAAAACCATCAGGGAGATCGCGTCGATGATGTTAGTCAACCAATCAACCGTATTGAGACATTTGAAACGTATGGGGATGATTTCGCGGTACGACGTTTGGATTCCTCATCAATTGTAGGCTGTCAATGCGACCACATGTGGTGACAATGACCCAACAAAAGCTAAACGAGTTGAATTGGGATGTTGTCAAGCACCCCATAAATTTTGCAAATCTTGCTCTTTCTGATTATCATTTATTCAGATCGCCTGCGTGGTTGAATAATCAATTCCGTTGGCTTTGGTTACGGATTTCACGGTCTCAAATTCTATTTTTTTTATAAATAAGTTTTTTAATCGATTTATGAGTTTCTGTTTCAAGGCATGTATGTATGTGTTGTATGGAATTCTTCCCTTCCATACATCCTATGATAAAACCAGGGCGTAGCAATTAACGACCAGTTCTGTCTAAGACCCACCCTTCTATTCCTACTATCTTTGAAAAAAAAGTTGAGCTAATGAGTAATAAATAAGCAGTTCTCGTAGAAACACGTCTGTTGATAAAAGCTCTATTAGGAGTCCAAATGATCCACATTGGGAGCGGACATAGTAAAATAATAGTAAATAAATTAAAAGTATTTTTTTATAAAAACGCCGACTTTATAATATGAACAATATAGCATTGTAAATCTTTACTTATGAGTAAGATTGAAAATTCTTTTTTAATCATATTTCAATGTTAACCGGTTTTAATTTAGTCGGTGACGATGGTCGCCCTGTTGATTGCAATGTACGATGTGTTTTTTTACGACCTTGCATAAAATTGTAGCCATTTCACTTTAAATGGCTCCGATCTGCCGGGCCATTGATTTCCCGGTACCGCCATAATAACAATATATCAATTTCGCCTCATTAGTTCGATGTGAGGGTACCAAAAATTGTTTGAAGGATCTTTTGTCTCAATTTCTCGTCACCTCGTCATTATCAAGAGCCATTTTGGTTGCTTTGAAGTGCGAGCTGGTTTCCAATAATTATTTATGGGCTTATTAATTCTGTGACATGGTTGATCACATCTCAACATCCATTTTCAGCGGCGTGCATACAAAATACAAAAATAAAGTGAAACACTAAACATCATCAATAAATAATTTCAATGCTTTTGATGGTAAATTTGTTTACGTAAATGTTTAATATAAAATTAAATTTGATAACGGTACCACGTGTTTCGCAGCTATATAAGTAATTAATATCTAATGATGATTATCAATGTATACTACTCATTGCAATCAGTATAAAGGAACAAATCCCGCCCACCATTTTGTTATTTAAAACATAGGAATTATGATTATTTTGTATATTCGTAAACCCTGCGATATTCTGTCTGATGATGCTTTTGTAATAGGTGAAACAATTTGTAAAACATCAAGTGGAGTAACAAAGTTATAAATTTTAATCTTATATCAGCTTTTTTTACTATTAGCGCGGTAAAAAAAAACATTTTTGTTTGTCAATGAATTATTCGTATTATTACACCCATAAATTATGACGTCATTTATATTTTTTAATACCTTTTTTTTTAATTAAATACAAATATTTTTAAATTGAAAGATCATTAAGAAAAACTCGATGAGAAGTTTTTATAAGTCACTCAAGATCAACTTGAGATAAATTGACATCACAAGCACCCACTTCTTGAAATTGATTTGACATTGACCTTACCGGAAATCGAACCGAGACCCGCTTGGTCGGTAGAGCAAGCTTTAACCAACTAGACCACAGCGGGCGACAAATTTATCTAAGACCCATTATCATGACCATACAACAAATTGCATTTCATTTATTACAGATACAAATATAATGTCTTTGCGCCTAGAATTGATATTTAACATCACTCGAGTGATTAATAACATTTTAAACTCTCGAAACGGTATTTTATATCTTGCTATTAGGAAGAATAAAGTAGGTACGCTACTGTTATTTATGCCCGTCAACACAAATTAAATCACCACCCACTGACCGACTTTTATCAAGATCGTTTATTTGTCAACACATGCGTTCGCAGTAATCAGTCATTTTGGATCACGGGTATTATTAAATTTCTACAATATATAACACATCACTGTAAACGTTTTCTTTTATAATAAATGCTTTTTTTATTAACTCAAACGAGTGAATTAGATTAAATTATAGAAGTAGTCATTTTGAGTAAGTATGTACAATAGTTTTCAAATTAAGGTGTATTTAGGTTAATATATTTTGGTCACCTCAATTTTTAAAACCCGTATTATTCAAAAAAAGAACAACACTGTGGTACAGAAAATTGTGTCAAATAGGTAATAAATAATGAAAACCCAATAAGTAAATTCAACAAAACATTATTCTTATTATGTATTTAAATAAAGAAAAAAATAATATTATTTATCGCTACTTGATTATATACGGGAACTATATGAGAGACTGGACATAAAACGCTGTTCTCATTAAAAATGTCTTATACGTCTTATGTGTTAGGATCTAATGAAGCCTTTTGTTTTATATTGCTGTATTCTCTTGTTGATTTTTTTTTTATTTAGAAATCCGGTATCCGCTTGTGTTTCATAATTTCTGTAGTAATTGTATAAGAACAAATAATTTGTGTACAATATAATAGTATATTTGAACGGACCGTGTTATTTAAAAACCGTGTTAAACTGTGTTTTAAAGGTGTAATAAAAATAGCTTTTTACGATTTTTCATAGAATCCTACTTACTGCCTATAATTTTTACAACATCTTAGACGATATTTTTTTTAGCATGTCCACTCCCAATGAGAAGCATATGAACTCCTAATAAACATAGTTTATCTCAACTGAAGTGTTTCTACGAGAACTACCTGTTACTGTTTTGCCCAACCTCTTTTTTTTCTAAAGACAGTATTAATTGAAGGGTAAGGCTGAGACAGGACTAGTGGTTGGTTAATCGCTCTCGCTGCGCCCCGTTTTTAGTATCAGATAAGTGGGAGAGGGGAATTCAAGACAACATACAGGCGGTAAATATGACTAGTATAATAAATTCTAATAACCATATGATAACGTAGTATTGAACGGGTTGGATGCAAATGGTGTCTGTTGATTTCTCATTTTAATCAAAGAAATATGGTCTTATAAATTGAATTTTTTTATTTTAAAAATAAATTAGTTTTTGTTACGCCGGTCGAAAAGTACAATGAATGACGTTAAAGCAAGATAATGAATCGTATTCACTACATAACGTTTATAAAAAAAACATGTTCAGCTTAAATTGTCATTGTTATAAAACTGGTCCTACTTTTTGAATAAATATTGAAGAATTATAGTATGTAATATGTAAAAAGTATCATTATATATTTTTACAAAATACAATTAACTACTAAGACTTTCAGAGGTACCTAATTTTATTTAAAAAATATATATAATCGTTGAATAAGTGGAAGAGTTTTGTATTTGTAAATGTATTTTTAGTAGGCACTCTTT
The DNA here is from genome assembly GCA_030503985.1 of Himalopsyche tibetana. Classification (NCBI taxonomy): domain Eukaryota; kingdom Metazoa; phylum Arthropoda; class Insecta; order Trichoptera; family Rhyacophilidae; genus Himalopsyche; species Himalopsyche tibetana. The sequence continues at coordinate 16,787,222 of JAPJYX010000025.1, read as the reverse complement.
TAGTTGGTTTTATTATCTTTGTAACGAGTTGCTGTCCAAGTAATCAAACTTTTCCAAAGATGCTAAAAAGATTGCATCATTGTACATATTCCAAGGATAAACACTTTGTTTTATCGTCTCCGAGAAGCCTGACAACAGCAATAAAGCTTTTTGTAAATAAAGCAAAATCATACTCAGCACAAATTGCATTTTAGTGGTATTTCTAAACAACGAACTATTCGTTAAAAAGTAGTCAAACGGAATAAACTTAATATTATATAAGGGGCTGTTCATATATGACGCCAGGCTCTAGAGGGGGAGAGTGATATTATACAATCTGATGATTTGCGACAAAGTGTAGTTTTATAAAACGATAAGTGACAATGGGGCTAGGGGTTGGATTAAAAGGTGCCAAAGTCGTGTGATGTCATACAAATACAGCCTCTAATAACTTAGTCGGCTAGTATCAGAGTTAGCCAAAAGCAGTAGCGGATTAAGCACATGACAGGCCCTAGGCGCAATGAAATTTGAAGGCCCTGTTTTTCAGATAACATAAAAACGACAGAAAATTCCATGTAAAATAATTAACATCTGAACCAAAAGTATATGGGTTATATAAAACATATACACTATTTTTAAGGCCCTTTAGATTTGGAGGCCCTAAACGCACGCTTCGTTTGCTTATAGAATAATCCACCATAGGCCTAAATTATTCTAATAGATTCTATACGAAATAGAAAAAAAAATAGTTATCCTTCTGAATAATGAATAAATAATTGTTATTTTTTTTTCAAAAAATATAATTCTGTAAGTGAAACAATATGAAGAACGGTAATGTTTGAGATATTAATAAAAATGCTCTTGGCCAATTTTGATACTGATTATTTAATTTGGAGATTTTTTACAATAAATGACAAACTTTTTGCAACGTTTGACACTAATTTGTTCTTAGGCGTCAATGTCAGAATATCTCTCTTTAACACTCTTTTGTGGAAAAACATTATTATCTTGTATATCCGTGATATTGATTTTTTTTATATTCCTTAATAATGTTGAATTATTAAATATTCCGATATTCAAAAATACTAGAAATTTATATTATCAATACATAATGAATTATATTTAATCAAAATGTAAAAAAAGTAACTTTTGCTACCTTTGATGCCGGTTGATTCAACTATCTTTTATTTAAACATTTTTTTTTGATAAATTTTATAAGATGATTGAATGTTGGTATATCAGACAGGCGAAATTGCGAATTACTGGTTATTGATCACTAAATTGTACAGCTATTTCGTTGTGATTTTTTATCCTTAATATGACATACTGTATTTTTCAAAATAATATATTATACTTCAATTGGTTCCTACACTATCCCTTTCTGATACGATAGTGATGCAGGTTCCGAAAATTAAAATAAATTTTGATATTAGCTTATTTTAAGGTACGTATTAACATCATTTGTTTTTCGCCATGAAACGAAGGCAAGACGATTTCAGCAACCACTCTTGTTAATGACATACTGAAAAGATTCCTTTGACGTGATTTAAAATTTTCGTATCTAATCATTAAAAAATGTTTTACAACTTCAAATTTAAAATATGGCTTTAAGAATCTTCTGAAACTAAATGTGTGTCAAAGAAAATTCAAAGTGTAAAGCGACTTTTTCACTTTCAAAAAAGATATAAAAATTTGCAATTCTGTCAACTTCAAGTCTTTTCGAGCGAACTTTTCGTGTAGTTATTACTCAAGGAAAAGTAAAGTTTACACTTGCTCTGTTTTTGATAGTATCGCTGAAATATTTTGAAACGGTATTTTATGATTATTTCAATAAATGATTTAATATGTATTATAATATATCACATATCTTCAGCTTAATTCTAACATAGCGTAAGTCAGTTAAGTGTTCAGGAGACAGTTTTATATTTCTTCGTTGGTAGTGTGGTACTACAATTGTTTTTTTGAAAATAGTTCCGGCTTAAGCCGATTAGCCGGTTTATTTATTTAAAAAAAAACCTTAAACCGATTAGTTGCTTTGGACGGTTAGTTGAATGCCCTAGTTGGATTCTTTGTCCACATTTACAGCTTAAATAAGGGTGTAAAGATTTTATCACGAACATGACAATTTAAATACCCAAAATCAAAGACTTCATTTACAGATGACGCTGCTTCTTTATTTCGATCTGAAATAATATTTAACACATTAATTGTTGTTCAATGTAAGTCCGCGAATAAAAATAGAGAACTGGTACAGTAATATGAATGAGTATTATTTTGATATAATAAGTGTCTATGTATTATGATTAATGATTAATGGCATAGACAATATTGAAGTAATTCCCGGTTGCTAGGTATCAAACCTATAAATAGATTTTCGTACATTCTTTTTTTTTATGTGCGATTTTCCACCTACGTCAAAAAGTATTCATATTTTAGTCAGTGTGGATGTACTTTATTACATTGGTTCTCAAAGCGGATGCTGCCTTATTTTATAGAGAAACTTTAAGTGAAGTTAACACTTAGCACCTTTAATATATCAATGGTCTGCACTGACAACCCATATCGGGTATTAACATTTTTTTTATTTTAAAATGCAATCTGAAATATTAAGATGTAACTTTATATTACGAAAATGCTTACTTAAAATTTAACTGGCTCAAAACTCTAATTTTGGACACAGGCCGTTTGTTTGTTGAGCCCCATAATTATTGTTCTCATATTCTATAGCAGCCATACTCAACCTTTTTTTCCTCCGGGCCGCATTCCGATTTTAGCTTCTCTACGTGGGCCGCAAAATATTTACAGTAAACTGTATATATAGCACATACTATACTGCACACATATGTATGTAGTATGTCAAAATGAAAATATTTTATTTTATGTATATATATGTACATATGTATACATTTATACATTTATATATTCATGTATTTTTCATAGTAAAAAATAACAATGAAGAACAAATAAAAAATAAGTAAAAATCACACAAAAATACCAATGTATCCAAATATTAAATCGTTTACAAATTAATGTGAATTTTGATATTGAGTCAAACTTTTAACTATCTTTTAAAAATATTTGGTGACTATAATTATTTTGGGCCGCACATAAGAGGTGATTGGGCCGCAGGTTGAGTATGGCTGATTTAATCTAATATCTTCATTATTTAATTTTAGAATTTAGGGATTTCAAACGAACATTCGAAACATAATTGTCTTAAAAATATAAACTGTCTTAAAAATATTTGGTGAATATAATTATTTTGGGCCGCACATAAGAGCTTACTGGGCCGCATGCAGCCCGCGGGCTGCAGGTTGAGTATGGATGCTCTATAGCAAGCGTCGGCAACTTTTTGTTGTAAAAGTGCCAAATATTTTACGTGGGTATTAGTGCGGGCCGCACTTGGGTCACATGTCATTACACTGTAATGAAATGCGTAAGCAAATATTTTAATCTAGAGAACTTTGCGGGCCGCGGGTTGCCAACCCCTGTTCTATAGAAAGCTCTCTGGTAACAAATCTTTGTCCTATAAGGTTACGTGTTCAAGGAATCTAATGATTAATGCCAACAATCCTTTTCTATCGATTGTACTTACTTGTTTTCAAATGTATGGATGTAGGTATGTATATTATGTTTTCATTTATTAACATATATTTTTTTAAAATGAATCTTATAAAGATATATACAATACCATAAAACGATCTTAGAGAGGGAGTAACAAAACAACTAGCCTTGTTTCTATGCTATGTATAATTTATATGATAATCTTTTCTATAAATAAAGATTAAACGACATATTTATAATGAATCCTTTTTGAACGCATACCGCTTAAATGTACTACTAAAAGTTTATATTTTCTACATTAGACGTGAACGAAACAAACATGCAGTCGCGGAAAGCTGAAATCGTGATTTCATTGTAAGGGGTCGCAGTTGGAAAAAATATTGAGAAGCGCTAAAGTTATAAAAAACAACTCTCTCGGTAGATGGTAGATGGTTTATTATTAAAGCGAATACTTGTATAAAAAGGTTTTAGATGGATTGGATCAACCCATTCCCAAATACCAAATAATGGGTTTTCTCCAAGCGAATGAAAAAAGTTCCAGGATGAGGGAGAGAATGTGAGCGAACAAACGATTTCTCTAATCCCAAAAAGTTACTTCTGCGTAATTTTGACTTATTGATTCCCTATGATAATTCAATTATATGAGCTTCATTTCTTTATTACACGAAATCGACGCTCGCAAACAATCCGACCAAGGATTTGGAAATATTAAATAATCAATGTATTTTCATATACGAAAATAATATAACTGGTATATTTTAGGTACCAATAAATAAGAAACATGTAGGTACTTGTTGATTAACAGAAATATGGAGTGAAATTACAAAGGCATGAGATAAATCTTAGCTTAGTTTTCAAAACACTAATAATCATAGAAAATCATTCTATAAATAAGATTTTCTGTTTTTCGCAATCTTTATTTTGGTGAAGGAACTCTTCCGAACAATATTCTTTGGTACACAGAATATTCCGAACACTAAAAGAAATGAATATTAAATATATTGCTTTATTTTAATGTTTAATGTCTGCGGTCAAATGTGCCTACATTTTTCAGGCTGGAGACCAGCAAAAGATTGAATAATAGGCAGTGCTTTTTTCCCATGTAACGCGGTGGAACGGCGTTCCGACATCTTTTTTCTCGATATTTTTAATGTTTCAAATCAATATTGGCAAAATTTTGTTTCTATTTTCCTTCGAAAACTTTTGATTTTTTATGCCGATTTTTGAAAATATTTTTTTAAATCATGATCTTCCATAAAAGTAATAAAATTATCAGAACTTAAATTAAGCATACAAAATCGATTTGTGTTATATCCTTAAATTAGCAGGGCAAAGCGAGATCGATCAGTTAACCACTAGTCCTGTATCAAACATATCGTTATATAATGAGGTTGAGTGACTGACTAATAAACAGCTCTCGTAAAAAACTCTTTTGAAATACCTCCATTAGGAAGCCATATCCTGCAAATTGAGAACGGACATGAATTAGATATAATATTGATATAAATAATAATAAGAGCTTGACAAGAATTGAGTTCTAGCATCTCTTTTTTTCAAAAAAAAAAACACTGATAATATATAATACTTATAGACTCAATGTCAAATCTCGAATATCAAAAATATTAAAATGTCTATAAAATTACTGGAAATTACCAATGATATTTTCAAAAATTTAAAACCTCATAATTTTTTTAAAAGTTGAAACATTTAGAGATCTCCAATCTCGGTAATCAAATATCTGAGTTTATCGAGAGTTTTTATAATTAAAATACTTGGCAAAAAAGTGAGACATCTCTAAGTTATATACTAAAGCTTTATGTTTGTTTATTAAAAAATATCTACTTTGAATACTTTCATGACATTGATTATTAACGGCATCTGTACTTTATTGTAGCAACTATTATAGAAGATTTATAACATTTATTGCCATCTCTTAACATTTTTCCAACATTAAAATGTTTCAAAAAGTGTTGACAACTTATTCCGCTAGGGGAAATAAAATAAAAAAGCGGTATAACTTCCACTTTCCGTTTCTATATTCATTTCTAGTTCTGTTTGTCAGTTTACCGGACAAATTAGCTAACAAAATTTGCAGTAAAAATAATGTGACCTTCTATTTTCAAAATATCACAAGACCCTCTCTTTTTTCTGCGACTAGTGTCGATTTAAATCAGTTTACAATAAAGTGCTTTTGATTGTGCTAAAACAAACACAAAAATGTTCCGACCGCTGCGCCTGTTTGGCAAAAATGCAACGAAAATCGCCACAATCACCACTTCCCGGACGAAAATTATTTATTCTGAGTCCTTTTTGGACAAAGCTGAAAGATTGAAGCTGTGGAATCAAGAAAACAAACAGTTGTATGGGTCTCTTGTAGAAAGTAAAACAAAAATCCGTCAGCCATCCCACAAGGAAAAGCGTAGGAGAGGTATGTTTCTGTGTTATGTTTGATTTTTTACCAAAAATCATATAAATAACTCGTATCCTTATTATGTATGACCTAAGAAATGTATAATTCAAGGTTACCTCGAATATACTTCTCTTATAAGGCTTCAGTGCACTCGTATGAGCTCGATGTGTTTTGATTCTATTTACTCGTGTTTGTATTTTTAGTTGTCACGAGTTTCAAATTATTGCGTCTGTACGTTTCATAAATGTTTACCCTCGGATCTAAAAGTTCATGTGTACATTACTGCTTTATTTTTGTATCTGAGAATTTATTTCGCAATCACACCAATTTAATCAATAGAAGAAATTGACGCGAAGTAAACGCAGTGTTATTTTATCCATCCAACACACTATTTTGCTGTTAGCATTTTGTCAGTGTTTATAAAGCTTTTAACAAAACTGGTTCGTATGAGGTATCATTAACATTCCATGTAAGTTAATTTGACAACATAAATAGATTGCACAACAAAATGTTCTAAAAAACTGCTCTATTTTTGATAATGCTGCCCACCTTTTAAATCTTAGATACAATAAGTAATGCCAAAAAATTAATAGCTTGGCGCCATGTGACAATTTCAACGTCTATTAAGTGCATCCATGAAATATTCGACTTTCCAAACTGTTCATGACATGTCAATCGCTGTAGCCAAAGGAAACAGTGTAAATTCATTGACTCTTTCCATTTACTTTCATAAATCACTGGCCCAATTGTGAACTTTTCGAACTCACATAAGACATTATAAATAATACTTATCTACGAAAGCGAACAATACTTGTGCTCATTCATGAAAATCAAAGTTCTATAATAAATTAACGCTATTTCACATGATAAAACCTAATCTTGAAATATTGTACAAGTTACATCTGAAGTGGGGGAATAAGATTCGCATCGAAACCAGGCTTTTTTCATACCCATGCCCTCTACGTTATCCAAAAGAGCATCTTAAAACTTCAAATACTGTACATGTGTACTTATGTATGTTGTGTCATTTTTATTATCTACAAATAAACGGAGATTTATCCCTGTATATATTACAATAAGAGCTAGGTAATCCTGCTATTAAATTTTTTGAAAACTGATTTAAAAAAAAAACATATTCAGGAAATAAGTAACACAGGCGCCAATCCAACGCTTGAAGTTGATTGTCCTCTCAAATTCGCATAGCTGTTAACTGTGAACACGTAATTCAGGGGTTCAATTAAAATTGGATTCCCTATAGTCATTTGTTTTCTCATGCAACATGCTATTTAACCTTTTCAGTACCGCGATGTTTTAAGCTAAAAAAACATTCACTCACATACCTACCGCTTTTTTAAATAATTTTTGAATAGTTTTAAAAAATAGTACTGAATTTATGAATATTAAAAGTTTACTTATAAAATAATATATATTGTGTTCTTCAGTGGATTTAAGGTATTCATGCCGTTCGTATGTTGCGGCCACCAGTGTCCTTACGGTACTGAAGCGGTTAAGAACCATTGTTAGAGTGAGAAAGCAAGTGAATTACAACCATTCCAAAATTTCCTTAAGAGGCGAACGAGTGACTGTTTTGAAGATTATGTTGTTTTTTTTTCATTCATTCGCAAACAGTGCATGTTTACTACCAGCCATAATTTTTATTTTTTACTTTTTTACTTTTATTCAAATAAAATTTTTAGTCCGTGCCTTATTATTTATAATTCTGTATTTGTTTGCCGTAATCAATATTTCATTTTTTTTTCAAAATAACACATGTTGAGCTGGTGAGTGACATCATTGTAAACCTTATAAATCACTTTTTTGTCTCTGACAATATATCAAATTCATTCTTTGACCAGAAGACCTTGCTCTTTCTCCTTGAAAGCAGAATGTAAAATGCTGACATTGAAAAGTTCATGCTAGGTTCATTGCATTTTACATAGGTATTAATTATGTGTACAATTATCTTTATTTTTACAAATATCATTCATCTTTGAAGTAATGTGAGAAAAATATGTATTTATATATATCATCTCTCCAATGACAAATATAATTTGACACTCATCTGACTTGAACACTACAGCTTTTGTCAGTATTGGAAACCAACATCTACAATTATTTACGTGCATTGATCAATCAGTGTTAAAACCCTCACGCACCCATTCCGGGTTGGCGCGCACTCCAATTCAAATATTTTTTTTTAAATTGGAATAACCCTAATTGACCGAAATAAATTAAAATTTTAACATTGAGGTAATTTAACTAGAATTCAATTCGTATCTATTATCAGAACATGAAATTGATTTAAATGAAGTATATACTGTAATACTAGACGTGTCATGAGTAACAATGCGAAAAACTAGAAAATTTTAAATAACTTCATAAAAGACTTCTGTTATTTTGCTTAATACAATTATTAGTAAAAACTTTTTAAATGATTAAATGATAATTGGAGCTAACCTCTCTTCCTAGAGGAAAAATTGGCATTGATATCACCTACAAATTAATATCTTTACAGTAAAGTCTAGGTTGGTCATGTCAACAACTTCAATTACTGGTAAAAATAATATAATAATTTTGAAGAAAGTTCTTTGAGAAATGGTCAATACGATTACAATTTCCACTGTATAAATAATAATTAACAACTGAATCAACTGAGATTAGTTTTTGTGAAAACAATGCCTCATAAAAAATTGTTATCGACAATCAATTAACCAAATTTATTAAATATTTTTTATCATTGAGAGTTCTTATAGAAATTAAATTATGGCATTATCAAATTTCCTTTATGATATCATATTATTTCAACTTATCGATTGCCTAAAAAAATTGCAGTAACTAATACTTCAGTGATGTTAATGCTGATAAGTTTGAAACTAATATTAACTTCCGTGTCCTTGCCTCATGTCTCATGTTGATTTTGTTAGGTAATTATTTTTTATAAAAAAATACAAATAAAGCTATTACATTGATAGTGAAACATTGGCAAAATGCCATGGTGTGTATAGTGAAATAAGTTCTGAGAGAACTATTTTCACTTGAAAACATGTTTTTGTTTACAATCAAATGCACTATTTTTTTCTCTCTGGTTACCGAGTCTATTTTTATGTTCCTTTCAGTATTGCACACTCCTAATGGTTATTGAAAACAGTAAAGTTGTTTTGCTCTCTCGTAATAAATAGAAAATGAATAACTTCCCACTAAGTATGGAATATAATTATTTTCATATATATCCTTTGATGCTTTTATTATTTATTTAGATTATAATGCTGTGTGTAATATTCAGATCTACGATATGAATTCAAAATCAAGGGTGATGGATTATTAATTGAATTATTCATTTGACTTAGGTCTTAATCAGACACTTACTTATCTTCGATGACATTATTCATTTTACAGTGTTAAGCATTCCATACCAAAATGTCACGATGAACATCACTAGCAAATAAATAACAAAATTCTCTCTTTTACAGTGCTGAAAGCCAAGATTGACATGGCTACTTCCAGGAGTCTATTAAATAGTTCCCTTAAACAATTCGGTAAAACTAGAAGCATCGTCACGAGTAATGTGCGATTTGACACAGGTTTTGGAAATAACAATGAAGTTATATGTATTGAAAAAGAAATTTTACCTGAAAAGAAATCTGTTTTGCCTCTCACGAATCTAACAAAAGATTTTTCCAAACTGACCACCTCTAATATGCTGGCCGTATGCAACAAATTAGGAAAACATAGAATAGAAATCGTCACACCGAATATTAAAAATGGCATTTTGGCGTCACCCCATTTTAACACCGTCCCGTCCATCATAATTCGAAACCTGAAAATGTTTCCTATGATGAGTCATCAAAAGACAGGCACTGCCATGGCTGACAAAACCGATGAGGTTGTGGAAGAAAAGATTCTCAGAGTAGTTTCGGACAACACTGAACATATTAAATTCCCTTCGGTAACTAGAATACTCGACCAGACTATGTCGCCCGAATCGAGAGAAGCTCTCGAGAAATGGAAGCAAGGAAAGATATTGGAACTTGGTCAAGAAGGATTCGAAATTTTCCATAAAGGTTTGTATTAAATTCCCTATAATTGAGCATTTATAACCAGTTTGCTAAAAATATCTCATAATAATGAAATATTTTCATGACTAAGAACTTGACTATTAATTAAATCTCATCTCTAATTGCTGCAGTTATTAAAATATCATTAATTTAAAAAGCAATCACCTCTATGTATACTGGGGTTTTGAATTAAAAAAGTAAATCAGAGTAAACCTAGGATTGTCACTGTTATCACCAAAAATCTATTTTCATTTTAAGTGCAAAATGTTTGTTCCTCATTACTGCCTTTCATTGAATTACAGTTTTTCCTATTCCTCTGATGTTGGAGGGTTAAAATTTATATTTTTGTACATATATGAGGTATATACAGGCACCTTAAAATTTACGACACCTAAGTATAATTGATTTTCTTAACAATCATATTCACCATCAGTGAAATCTTAAATACAAAGACAATATGAATGTTGCTTAAAAAGATTACAGATTGTCCGTAGGAAAGAAAAAGTGCATAATATTGGTACTTGCCAACATGAGCAAAAGAAGATTCACTTTTATAGAAACTGATGAACAATTTAATAATTCAGCAGCTTTGATTTCACTGTTTTCACTTTTTATTTATTAAGACCTAGCGCCCGTTCCCTTTTGATTCACATGTATGTCTTAAAAATAGTAAAAATTTCTAATAATTTGAGAATAATTAGGCACCAAGAGATTTCTTTTTGAAAAACCAATTACCAAAATACAGTACATACTCTTATGATTATCTGCACTACTTAGTTCATCACAGCGAACTGTCAATATTTGTAAATGAAGTTTATTTAACATGTTGGTCTGCCGAGAGCAGATATATTGAAATTAATTATGAGAAACATAGATTGCTGTTGTAAATTGGTCTCATATTATCATTTTATTAATTGCTGTTGACTTTATTGGCTCAGGTGATAATTCTCATATGATTTCAGCTCAACTCAATAGCGGTTCCAAATTCCATGGCCTGATCAGCGATCACATTCTGGCTAACGCAGTTTCCATCCCCACTGACAAAGCTGTGGAAGGAGCGTGGGCTTCAGTCTCGCACGTACTACAAAAAATACACACTCCTAGAGCTGTAGAATCGGTGGTCGTTCATCCTGTTCTGAAGTATAAAGGTGTCATTGATTGTATTGCCATGTATCAGTAAGTATTTTTTAAATATTCAACATATTGATTGAAATGAGTCAGACATATCACATTTTATGAGATAGAGATTAAAAAGAATTCTGATAAAATTTTGTTGGAGAATAATTAGTATTGTTCCATAACCCTTTGAGTATCAAGTTATTTTTATCGAATTAGGCTTATGAAAATTGCAAATTTTTAAGTTAACTATGACAAAAGTACTAAAATTGGTCAATTTATCCAATGAAAATATATATTAAAAAATAAATATTCATATAATTTTTTAAGTTACAATGAATTTCAGTTTTGTGGTAGTTGCACCGAAATCGATTATAATTACCAGAAATGACTAAATTGACAAATTTGAAAATATTACAATTTAGAAGCGATAAATAATTTTACAAATCCATCTACCAAAAAATGACCTTGGGAAAGCTTATTCCACAACAATTCAATTGTATGAAAAGAACTACATCGTAATTTCTGAAGAAATTTCAGATTACGTTTAGTAGTATTATGCCAGGCTTTTAGCCGAATGGTCAACGAAACAACATAGGCGCACTCACTGGTTCAAATCCCTATACAGTCGGTATAGGGATTTGAACCAGTAAGCATTCAATTATTAATTAATTTAAAAATCTGTGTTTGACGGCATATATGTCTGTTTTGTCTAAAATTCCTTCCTACCTGCAATGTTCCCTCTAAGGCAAGAGGTTAGCTGCGCGGAAATTTCAAAGGCGGAGATTGCGCGGACCGTTTAAATATTAATTGACCAACTGTATTGTAGTGCGCGCCAACCCGCAATGAGTGCGCGGGGGCTTCCCAACTGCTGCGCGGCCGCGCACAGCTTAGAGGGAGCGTTGCCCACCGGATCTTAAAAACAAGGCGTAGTGGGAGTTACAAGTTGAACAATTGAGAAACAAGCAATTCTCTTAAAGAAAATCTGCTGAGATAACCTCCATTTAAAGTCCTTATGCTGTCCTTATCAACTAAATATTTCCACGTTTTTAATCAATGTTACCTGCCAAATTATGTATGTTTTTTTAATGAAGTTTGTTATGGTATAACGACAACAATTATTTGATTTTTTTTTATATTCTAGGGACAAGCCCACCTTAATAGAATGGAAGAAATCTGATCGACCAAAACACGCTCTATCTGCGACGTACGACAATCCCATCCAGCTCGCCGCTTACTTTGGCGCCATTAGCCACGATGCTAACTATAAACCCCTCAACGTGCGCGACGCCCTTCTCGTCATAGCATACACTGACGGCACACCAGCTGACGTCTTTCAGCTGAACACTGACCACATGAGGCAGCATTGGGCGACCTGGCTGTCCCGCCTCGAGCGCTACTGGACAGTGACGGACAGCAAAAATACCGAAGCAGCCAACAAAACTGACAAAGCGCCGATTGTCAACGAATGAGAGATTTAAGATTATTGTATTAGGGTTTTGTTGAGTGTTTTTCGAATGGAGAATGATGTCGTGGATAAAGGGTTGCGCCAGCTGAAATATTATTCCTTCGGTGGCGCTGTTGTAATTTGCGCCACCCACTTGGCAACACTGCCGATCAAAGTTTTATTTGATTTATTTTCATCTTCGTGTGCCTAATTCTTGTGTTCTGTGTCTCAATTACATGAATCTTTATTATTTTTATATACCCTTCGTTTGAATCTTTATTTTTTATCAGCACCAGATATCAACTTATAGGGGAATATTACTCATAGTTTATTTGACCATACGTGATTTGAGCCATTATGAATCTTACTCATTTTATTATCTACCATCACATTTGTCTGTTTGATTTTCAACAATTTAAACCATGTCGTTTATGTTTCAATAATGAGCTAATTAAAAATTGATTTATATCGCTAATCAGTACAGCAATAGGACAAACTCAAAATCTTAATTTAAGGACAATGACAGTTAGTGTTTTGAAAATCTAATACATACAGTTTTAGAATAGTACCATTCATTTGTGACTAATATTTAAAGAGATCATAATATTGCATCGATAAAATTAAAAACAATCTAGTATTTGACTATAAATTATAGTGTTTTGTGTGACTCTTGCATTAATAGTATAGTAGTGTCACTGGTCGATGATATCCCTTGCGTTGGCCGTATTTTAAGGCATTCGTATCACTAAAAATTATTATTTTTTCGATAGTCCTACTGTTGCATTGATATAACGATATCGTAGATTCCTTGCTTACCCTCATTAGTGATTGCATTATTCTTAGTTAATTTAAATCGGTTTACCACCATAATGTTGTTGCGTTAAAAGTGCTCCATAGAGCGAATCATTTCAAAATACATCCTCATTTTTATAATTTTTCTTTAAATTTTAAGAAGGTTGTTTGAATCAATATTATAATGTAGTGTTGATGTATGTTGTGTTCATAACTATTGTTTGTTTTTACGTGATCCTGGTAACTTCTATATCTGTCTCTTTTTTTTATTACACATTTTCCATACCATATTTTATAGAAAACTGGAATTGGGTGATAAAAAAATATTTAACCCGTGATTTCGGTGCAAGGTGCGTTGGCCAAATTCAGAGTTGTTTTTGTTTAGATATTTGCTTTAAAATGCACATCTCTTAATTTATTGATGTGAAACCACAATGTTGTCAAACTACATGGATTCTACATATTAGTTAGCTCTACTGTATGTATGGGACAATAGTTGAGGCAAAGTTACATCTCCGATATTTGAATCCATGTTACTGATATTTACTAAAATATAACCTCTAATAATCGTTATGAGGCATTAATTGAATATACACTTAATATCTGGATGTATTCATTTGTTTTGAAGCGGTTCGTTTGATTTTTCCGTGTTGCAATTTATGGAGAGATGTGTCGGTAATTTTGACATTGTTAATTCTATTAAACTCATTAAAAGAAATCTCATAAATGTTATTGTGCATACTGGACATCGAGGTGTAATATATGTAAAAAACTGCGACATAAATCTTTGTCATTTCATATTCAAAAAACCCATGTGTTAAAACAGGGTACATAGGTCAAAGTTTCGTGTGATGAAGTCTTAACAGTATTTAATTTTTTGTTTCCGTCCAATGGAAACATACTATACATTACTCGTATTATGAGAACTAACAGTTATTAATAAAAACAATAATCCTTTGTACTTCATTCCACTTTATTTAATATGTCAGGACCGGTTTCGCTCATTGCGAGCATTGTCAACTGATAAGAAATATAATTTAACAATGCTATTTATACAAAATTGAAAAGTTATACACAACAGTTGGCATTGAAAAGAAATTGCCAATTACATTAAAGTGATTCTAAAATAACACAAAATTAAAATGTTCAACACAACTAACATATAATTAAAAAGTCATCCCAGATTCATAATTGACATTCATAGTTGACAATGCTCGCAATGAGCGAAACCGGTCCTGACATATTAAATAAAGTGGAATGAAGTACAAAGGATTATTGTTTTTATTAATATAATGCCTTTCCACCAAGTATTGACAGTGAACACCCTAAAAGTAACTAACAGTTAATTGAAATGTTTTCTTGCCGTTTATTTTCAATGTGTCTTAAATATACAATTACAAATTTTGGCAGCCCGATGTTTGAAAGTGTCTTAATAAATTTTAAATGTATTATTATTCGTATATACTCTACCCAGTGTTAATTAATTCTACCCAGCACATTGATCTGCAAATATTTCCTGAAAAGAATTTAGTTGTATGCACGTTGTAGGTTTATTTAGAAACAAACAGCATTTTTTACTAAAGGAAGTTCACTTTTAAAAAATGGGTTGATTGTGTTTTTTTCTATTTTTATACTTTATTTTTGTTTTAATTTCATCACTGTTATAAGTACATATTGCAGTATAATTTGATCTATATCATTTTTCTTTTTCTGAAACAATTATTGTTATTAATCAATGACTTAGTTACACAAATTTCTTAAAAATATATTAGTTTACATGTTAATAATATTCCCTTAAAACAGACATATATTGTATAAGTATCAATGTTATTCCATAACTAAACTCCTCTATGTGTACCTAAATATGCCATTGATTTATATATTTCATTTGCTTTATATTTCTTATAACAATAAATATAAAAGTTAGTTTTATTATTCAATCTCTACACCACATTCACTCAATACTTTTAAAATTAATTTCCTTTAAAAATAATTTAGTTATACGATTGTTCCTTATATTATAGTAAAACGTATTATCTTTTCTATTTTGTTTATAAATCCAAGTAACTTATGTATGTAGATATTTCGAAGAAGGCAGGGGGCCCTATATATACAAGAGATAAATTTAAAATTCATCTGTTGCATTATGTAATACTATTTCATTTTATTAATTAGTTTGGCATTTACTTGGTAGGACTCCATTATCAGAGAGAAAAAATAATATTTTTTTTTCTGTAAAAACTGTAGAACTAAAATACTTTGATTTTTTAATTCTATTTCATTTTGTTTCTTTATTCAGACAAAACTTATCGTTGTCATGAGATTCTCTTTTTTTAAGTATACTTGACATAATTAAACTCTAACAGTGCACAGTTGCTTGAAAATAAATATGGAATATAAATAATTTAGTTCCGCTTTCTTCTAAGATATGATAAAAGACTGCTTTCTCCAATATTTAGTCAATTAATGATAATTTTACTAGTCTAAAACTACTGTAAGTTTTTTTTTGTTGTCAACTTATTATCCAACCCTTTAGAATTTAATTAAACTATATTATTACATTTAGCTTTTACTCATACTTGGATTTATGGTTGGCTTAAAATATATTGTATTTGTTGAATGCTATACAGGTTGCTTTTATATGTTTACTCAAATTAAATATGTTCATAACCGAATTTCATATTTTTACTACATCTACTCCCTGTCTCAAGATTCCCTGTATTCGTAAAAGATCCTCCCATGATATATCCGCATCCTTCGTTCTGCTGAGTATATCCTACTGATACTACCCGAAAGTTATACAGGATACTAAATTCACACCAGTTAAAAGAACAGACAGAGTTGAGGCCCTCTGTAGGCAGCTGTAGGATGTAACCCAGCCAGTTTCAACTTCTCTCCAATGCAAGAGAGCACTGCCTGGTCATACATTGTGGCAATACCCCATCACAATATATAGCCTGCTGTCTGTCACAGTCTAGTTCCGAGAAGCCAATCTTCTTTGATTTACTTCTAGCTTGATTCATCCAGAAGGCATTTTCTTGTCTCAATTTTATGGTCAATATTTTTCCTTCTGTGTTTATTCTTTACATGTCAGGCTTGGCACTATTTCTTGCATCCACTCAATGACCACTAGTTTGATTTTTGTTTTATATTGAAATATAAATTTTCAGATCCGTGTTGTAGTGGTCAACATCATTGGCTTCAATGACAGATGTCACGGGTTCAAGTACCAGAATGAACAGCATTTTTTCACATCTCACCCTTCCTATCCTGGATGCTGTTAGAGTACGCATTGCTCGATCCAGACGAAGCGACAATGTATAAGTTCATTTATACTATCATAAATTCAAACAAAGTTCTTAATTATCCAACAGAATTCTCTTTATTTGCCTAGCTTGTCGCCTCACATTTAAACATTGAAAATTGGCCTATCATTCTTCTCGAAACATGACTATGAAACAGTATCAGTCCGTCAGTGAAAAAGATATAAAGAAAATAAATTCTGTTGAACATGACCAGTTCTGATTAGTACTGCAATATTTATATACAGGTAATCCTCAATTTACCACGGTTCAACCAAAGAGAAAATATATAATAATATAATACGTTTTCTCCTCCACTCCAATCGATCCTGCGCCCTCCAACGCCAGTCACTGACATCCAGCACTCGCAGGACTTGTGACACCCATCCATCCAGCGAAGTTGCAGCCTTCTAACATTTTGTCTTACGTCAAGGGTAATAAATATAAGACATTTTGCTATACGCGCTACATGTTCGGCCCAGCGTAGGTGTTGAGTTTTATCAAATCTGACAGTGTCTGGCTCACCGTAGAGGTTATTAAGCTCATGGTTGTTCCGACTTCGCCAAATGTCATCTTCGCAAACAGCATGGAAAATCTCTTGCAGGACCTTTTGCTCAAACACTTGTAGCTTCTGAGAGCCCTTAGAACTAAGCGTCAGGTCTTTGACCCAAAAGCCAGGACTTTTATATTTCGTGGGAGGATTTGAATTGTTTATACAGTCCATAAAAGCATCTATTACCGCTTAAAATTCTCCTTTTGATTTCCTTATTTACACTGTTCTGGACATTGACTACTAGAGATCTTAGATGCATAAACTATCCAATTTTTTTGATGATTTGGTTTTCGAATGAAGTTATCCAATTGTAAATTATTTTACAGACACTTGGGCTAATTTGTGAAATATAATTGCACTCACCTTATAACTTTGAATCTTTCATCAAATTAAAAAACAGCTCGTATCTCTACGTAATGCTTCTAAACAAAAAATATGCCGACCATACATTAAGGAGCAAATAGTTCCAGAACATGTCTTGGAACACAAAATTCACCTGTTCACGCCGTATCGTGGAACATTACACGTAGGGCATCCAATCCCGGGATTCAGGATCCCGTTCAATTTTCTGATTGCGGCCATCTCAATCCCGGAATTTCGGGATTGAGAAATTTTGAGCAAATTCTCGAAATTTACACGAAATTGGCAAATTGAAGATTTCAAATTCCTCGGTGGGCTAAAAAAAAAAAACGCGTTTCTGTGAGATTCTGGGAAAAAGTATACCAAATCGGAGATTTCAAATTCTTCGGTGAGCTAAAAAAAAAAACGAGTTTGCGTGAGATTCCGGGAAAAAGTATAGCAAATTGAGGATTTCAAATTCCTCGGTGAGAAAATCTCAATCCCGAAATCCCGGGATTGGAAAAAGGCTTCGGGATTGGATACCCTAATTACACGTGACCCGATATAGGTTCTCATGTTCACCGCCTAAAACCGAGCACCAACGAGGATCCTGGGAACATGCATGCGCGCGCATCTGTAGATGAGCTATCAAAGTATTCTCGTATATTTCATGACATCATACCAAACATATGACGTATTGTGGAATACATCTAATAATAATCATAAAAACCGAATACTACTTGCGAGAATATATACGTAGGCAGTATTCATCGGGCGTCATTTTAGAGATCTATTTTCGACTTTGAAATGTCGAAAATAGATAGTCGAAATAAGTGAAATTCTATGTGACAGATGTCAAAATAAACCATAATAAGTTATATTGGAATTATCTATGGTACAAGACTAGTGGAGAGTGGAAATAATTGTATTTTAATTGTAGAAAGCTTATAAATTATTAATTAAATTAAATTAAATTTACTCGCATTTTTATATCCAATAAAATCAAATAATTTTCGTTCGGACGCAGCACTGTACAACATAATCTCAACGGGTGACGTTTCTGAAACCCCTTGTGTGTTCAAGAACATGCTCTGGAACATATTTCTTGGGAAATTACGTAGATAACAGGAACAAAGTTTCTAAATGTATGGGCCCTTTTAAACTATACGAAGTATGCATTTTATAGAAGAAAAAAATTAGCGGTAAACTGTTGAAATAAAGTATAATATATAGTAATGTAAAATATATGTGTCTTCTGAAAACTTTTACTTTTTGAGATACCAGGTTGTGGAAAATTACAAAGATATTTTGTATGAAATTCGACATAAGATGTAAGTAAGTTTAGGAACATATTTCGGTCGTAAATTAAGGACTACCTGCATAGGTAAAGACAAACAAGGTTCATGGTAAAATATTTTTTCATGATATTTATTCAATCGCTTAACTTACATATTTAAATCGATTAAATGAGGCCTCTCTGAATAAACTTTTATTAAATATTTCTATGAATTTATGCACATGATTTTTTTTAATTAATGAAAACAATGAAATAAGAATTTGATTTTTTCATAAATAACTACGCACTTGAAGACCTAGAAGGCTGCAGGTTTTTCACCAAGAAGTCTGAATGAATTATGTGACTCAATCAGTTGAGTCTTAAAATCAATCCTACACTTTTTTCTTTCTGTCGATTTATGTTTCTGTCTATATAAAGTTACTATCATGAATATAATATATGTAATAAAAATACTATTGATAGTATTTCCATGGTTAAAAAAAATATTCGTGTCTATCTGGAAGAGAAAAAAAAAACTGTGTTGTGAGTTGACACATACTAAGCAATCAATATATTATTACCTTATCACTTAGGACTTCTAATTTAATACCAACTCGATCTATACTATACTAACCTAACCAATGAGACGAAAACATAACCAAGATTGGTTTGTCATAATTTCTTAATTGCTTTCATGTCAGCCAATATGGCTAGCCATTTCGCCAAACTGTCAAAAAAAAATACAGAAGAGTACCTAAATGGTATTATGACCAACAAAACTGAAATAGCCTACGTTTTATCAGCCTGTACTAGATTTTAGACAATGACATAAGTTGTCAACAAAGCAAAATCTCTCCCCAACCGGTCATTGCACAGGCGTTCTATATTTTTTACAAAACTAAATCATATCAATCAATTACTCAGGTTCACTGTTTTAATGTGAAAATGGTGCGTGAGTGGGTAGTTGATATTATATCATCAATCACAGACAAGCTGCAAGACTCGAGAGAGTTTCTTCCCAGACCCTGCGTCAAATGTCGATCACGAGGATGGTGACACTTGAAAGAAATAACCAATGGGGTCATATACAGCAAAAGCAGTGGTATATTTTTGTTATATCGAAAGTTTTACAAATATTTTTTAAGCAAAACATAAATATCACTTTTAAGGTGTTCACTGTCAATACTTGGTGGAATGGCATTATAATAAAAATAATAAAACATTTTTAGTACTTTTTCCACATAAAATTTATTAGATCAGGACCGGTTTCGCTCATCGCGAGCATTATCAACTGATAATGCTCGCGATGAGCGAAACCGGTCCTGATCTAATAAATTTTATGTGGAAAAAGTACTAAAAATGTTTTATTATTTTTATTACATAAATATCATATCAACTGCATTATTTGCGAACCGGCTAATTCTACGAAGGGACTACAGCATTCAGGAGATAGAAAAACCTAACCATTGAGTGAAATTCAACAATTCCAAAATGTATCTACTTCGTTACTTTCGTTTGTAAGTAAATATGTTACGAATCGTATTTTTCGATATAAATAGATTGGCCTACAGCTCCTTTTTTAATTTACCCGTATACCCGAAAAAAATTTATATCGATTGAGCGATTGAATGATTATAGCAAGCGAAAGTTAATTAATACTGTTAGGGCTCACCGACAGATCCTGTCATTACAATTCTTATGAATTAACTTGGATATTAAGCACAAACGGCATACATCGAATAATGAAACAAAACAACTTCGATTTCATCCTAAATCTGTAGTATCTGTTTTTACTTAGTTCTAGGTTATTTAAATAATTTGAAAAAGACAATAAGACAGAAATCGGTTCATGTTTTATAACGTACATGATGCATTATGCTTATGCCTTATGCAGCAGTAGGGGTAATTCTACTTATGGTGGCAGCATATGGAATTTTTTAATCAATAAGCCGGCAAGTACATAAAAAAATGACTTAAACAGGTCTCTCTTTTAACTCGGTGGATGGGTTTCATTGTATAAAAATCAATTAAGGATATCAAAAAATACTAAATCATTATTTATTAATGTATCTTAATTTTATTTTAATTAAATTCTTATGCAAACAATAGACAAACCCGTTTACGCAAATTTGTGTTCGTGTTGTTGTCATCGCTTTCATCACTTGAGATTAGGGTATCCAATCCCGGGGTTGTGATTTTCTTACTTTTTTTTTAGCTCACCGTGGAATTCAAAATCTCCGATTTGGTATACTTTTTCCCAGAATCTCACCGAAACTCGTTTTTTTTTTTTTAGCTCACCGAGGAATTTGAAATCTCCGATTTGGTATACTTTTCCCCAGAATCTCGCAAAACCTCGTTTCTTTTTTTTTAGCTCACCAATTTACCAATTTCATGTAAATTATCGGGTTTTCCTCAAAATTTCTCAATTCCGAAATCCCGGGATCGCGGCCATCTCAATCCCGGAATTTCGGGATCAGAAAATTGAACGGGATCCCGGGATTGGATGCCCTACTTGAGATATCCAGAACCCGTGTAATATTTCTTTCCAGATTTTTAGGTTTTCAGGAATAAACCTCGAAACCGTGAAAAAAGAGAGTGCAGTGTATTTACAATTATTGCTTTTTAGTTTCCTATTCATTTAATGACGTAAAATAATAATAAAAAATGATTTGTTTATATTATAATTGAATGTTTGACAAAAATTAAGTCAGGCTACATTTTAACATCGAATTACGATTTTAATTCACATTCAAATTTAAATAAAGAAAACATTACTGACTCATAAAGCTAGGCATGATTCCGAGGTAAGCTGATACTTTTACGACAGCTTTTGACAGTATTCGATTAAACATTATTATTTGAATCGTTATGGGAAACGTTTTATGGACTCCACTGGACATAATACAAATATACAAACCTACTTCTTCCTTCTTGGCATGCGTGGGTCAAGCACTATTTTTCATGCGGACAAGTGGCACGACAATAAAATGTTCGGAGTAGGTTTCTATCTATCTATAAAGCAAATAGACGATGAAAGTAATGGATGGCATAAAAAGAAGAGAATTTAACGGTAAGCGTCGGTATAAACTTTTCGAATAACGAAGTCGTTTTTGAAGACAATTGAATTCTTAGATATCGTTTGCTGTAAAAAGAATATGTCGTTGATTTCAATTAACTTTTTCTCGACATAATTTTTATGAAAATGATCGCACATCGAAAACTCAAGTTTGAAATTGATATGTGTTATTTATTGATATGGTTGGATACGTGATATCCGTTAAGTTTATTTTGGTAATTTTTGTTAATATTTATCAAAAATAGTGGCACAGACAAAACACGCAATTTATTTGTTTGTATTTCAAATCGAAGCCGAGCAGTGGGGGATTACTCCATGAGAGCAAGAGACGCGCGGTCGGGGCATCTGAATTTTAGGGGCCTCAACAAAACATGTATTATTATGTAAAATCATTCACTTTTCAATATTTATTCCTGTGTAACGTAAACTTTTGCAACACTTTTATCTAAATCTAACAACTTTGTCTCCAAATTTTGTTGCGACCGGGTCTCCCAAGTGTGAAATCGACAGTAAAGTTTTAATGAAAACATTAGTTAATTTTGTAGAGACATAATGGTTATTTTACAAAACCGTCTTCTTTTGTAATAACAGCTTATCTTTGAAAAATTCAAGTTGCTCTTCTGCAAAATGATATACATATACAGAAATGTGACTATATTGATGGGCTTTGATTTTCATTCGTATGAATAAAAATTAAATCCTCAAAAATGAAATAATTTTAAAGTAAAACATTTCAATATATTTATATCACCTGTAATTCTATTTATTGTCAATTTATTTAAAAATAAACAACCTTTATTCTGACAAATAATTAAATCTGTTGACATTGTTTTAAAGCATTCCCAATGAATAGCGTTTGGATTTATTTTATTTAAGTATTTCTAATTAACTAGTTTATTAACGATATTTACACGATTAAAAATCACATCGGTAGCAGGAGAAAATTGAAAAAAGAAACACTGTCATTTTCTGTCGTAACTTTTTTCAACACTGTAAAAAAAATGCAGGACTTCAAAGCACTGCTTTGGATTGCTTGCTACTAATTAGACTGCATAGAAAGTGTTATAACAATAGCATTGAATACTTTCTTATTTACAGAATAAATCTAGTTGAAAGTTAATGTTTCCACAATTTAATAAAAATAATTTAAAAAAAAATTGTTTGAATTGATAATCCTGCATGGCATATTTTTTTTGCTATATAAAATATTGAACATAGTTTCAGCAACTAATGAATAGTTTAGTTTTCTAACTTGAATAAAACCTCTTTTTCCAACACGATTATACATACATTTTCACATGCATTTATGGTTATCGCTTTATTTAAAATAATGAAACGTGTCCACAAAGTTTTAAGTCGAGCCAACATTATTTGTTATCGCATGTTAACCATCTTAACGTGTGTCTTGCGACATAAAACCTACCCTTGTAGTATTTTTCTAGTATGGGTTTATTAATTTTCTTTTTGTCTGGCGTAGAAGCGTAGACACGGCGCTATCTACAAAGCGTAGGCCATCAATAGATCACACAAACTAGCATAGTGCTAACGTGATATTGATTTTCACTTAACAAATAATCTCTGGTATACATTAAATAAACACACAAAATTCGATTAGTTACACAAATAATAAATTATTCGTTCAAATTGGATAAGAAACCTTTTTTGTTTGGGATTATCGGTGTTTAATACATCACACTCGAATGATGTACATACAGTCGTTAATAATCAATAAGTATTCAGGCTTATGCAAAAACCGATAAAAAACTGGTTTTTCAGTTCCAATATTTCCTAAAAACCCGGATTAGCGCGGTTTTTCATTTCTTTTAAATGGATAATTCAATTATAATAGTAAAAATACTAAATTTTTTTTTAAAAAACTAAATAAAACATTTTTATTCAGTGAAAACACAAAACGTTCACTGATCTATTACTTAGTAACCTTCATTTGTCAAATAATTTTTCTGAAATAGAAAATACTATATGCTGTTTCATAGTTTTGAAGTCATCACATAAAAGATTCAAATCCTTTTGTTATTTTATACTCGTTTGTGTATGTATGTATACGCTTGAAATATATCCGAGTCAAAATCAGCATTTTTTTTAAAAATAAACCTAAATATAATATTTGCAACGTATTCATTGATCACTGACTATTGAACTACATATTTAAAGTAATTTTATTTGTAGCTGTGTCAGTTACAAACTTACACGGTTTTACATAAATACATGAACCGGGAAAACCGACAACTTCTAAAACTTCTAAGTATGTTTTTATTTTAGTAATTTGTCTTCGCATATTCAATTTTGGTTACCTGTTTCTTTATTTTGTAGCCGTTTTACCTTTTCGTTCACGACTTCCGCTTAATCACAGAACGCCAGTTAAGAATGTTAAGATTAGTTCTTAAGTAAAATTCTTTATTCGCAAACTTCCTCAGCTTTTACAGAATGTAGCAGTAAAATTATATTTTGAATAAAAACCACAGCAAATAGAATAACACAGTGTGTATAAAATATTATTATATGGGTACAACGTAATTTAATAAACATATTAAATTCTATTAGAGAATTTTCATTTACTTGTTAGAACTCAAAAAAATATCAATGTATTTTAGTTCTACAAATATTTTTTTATGTTAATGATGTCATTGGGCTAGTGACCAAACAATCGTCATTGCTAAACTACTAATTATAAATAATCACTTAAATTTAAGCCAATTTGGTTTGAATAATCCAATATTTATTACCGTCCCAAAAAACACTGAATTGAATTCATAAAATATAACATTATATTTTGCGATATAAATTAGGATGTTAGAGTGCGTGAGAGGATGTATTGCGTATCTCTTCTAAGCTAGTGTACATAGCTTAATAATGTTTTGTTTTATCTATGTCTGCTCCCGATTTGAAGCATACGGCCTCTCAGATAAAGATATTTCAACAAAACTGTGTGTTACTCAGTCGCTCAACCTCTCTTTCTTAAAGAGAGTAATAGGGATAGAAGGATAAGACTAGGATAGGTCTAGTAGTTAACTAATCGCTCTCGCAGAGCCCAGTTATTAAAGGATCGGAAATAATGGGAGGGAATATTTAGACATTAAAAATACGCATGCCTTCGAACAAAAATCGAAAAAGTTCATGTCGATTAGAAAATCCCACGAATTTACGGATTTCCCAAAATGAACAGCGTAAGAATTTTTTTAGCTCTTTCAGGATTTGCAAATTGAAAAAAACCCAGGAATTTACGGAATTCACAAAAAATACTAACATTTTTTTTACACCTCGCTCAACTTTCTGCCATATTCTCAATCACAGAATAAAACGGGATCCCGGGATTTAAGACCCTAATCAAAACTATGTTTAATGTTAATATAAGTTTAAATGTAGTTCTAATGAAGGCATTAGCCGAAATAGTTTTGAATCATATATAAAATAACATTCGTAGAACGAAAATACTTTAATGTATTTCACCTTATCTATAAGAGAATTCACGAAAAGTTTTAAATGTATTTTTAGTATATTTCAATAGCAGCGCTCAGCTTACAATGCCCCCAATGATGTAAATGATAATGTATATGGTAAGAAGTCTTTTGAAAAACCCACCACATTATGGAAATATAGTGGGCATCCATCAAGCTTGTCTATGGCCGCAGGCTATTTTGAAATTTGTCTTGCCACTTAAAAAAAGAGACAAATCCATTATCGAAGGCTATAACGGTGATCGGTATTTTGAACCACAGTGGTTTTATGTAGAAGCGTAAAAACTTACGAAAAGGTTTAAAATACAATACACTGCAAATGTAATAAAATAGACAAATAGGTATCTGTATTTGTTTTTCTTGGAAACAGAACTTCATAAACTAAACAATATCAGAATGCTGTAAAAAAGAATAAACATGATACATAGTTTCGTCGTTAATCAAAAAAGGAATTCCTTCTTGGTCAATTGTGTATTCAAGAACATGTCAATTAATGCAATTCGAATTTAAGGTGGTTGATGATATTTAAAGATTTTATAGATAACTATTTTTTTTAAAGCCCACATTGATTGTTTTACTCTTGGTCTACAGTTTTTTTTCTCTCCTAAAATTTGATTTCGATGAGAACCAATTTTTGAAATAAAGACTTTGATTGAGGATAACATTACATGTTGACTGAAAATTAAAGGTAAGGATCAATCATGCAGGCCGTGATTTAAGGCAGTGTTTAATGCACAATACAGACATTTCATATTTGTAATCTGTGTCTTCTCAATTCGATTGTAAGTGAAATAATCTTATATTTCATTTCATTGTTTCAAGTTGATGAATTTTCTTTGTAATACTAAAATGGTATATAAAAAAATAGTATTATTTGTTTATACTGACCAATTTAACAATATTTCTTCGGTTACCAAAGTTTAATGTATCAAACAATTAAATACAAAGTGTATAACGTAGATAAAAAAGTATGAGAAAAATCATTATCACTTCGATAATGTTTTTTTTACGTTGCAGTATTTTATTCTTATAAGCTTATTTATTTGTTTGATAATAATTTTGGATACTTTTCCAATCGATTAGCCGAAGCATTTTATTTTCAAAATTATAAATATCTCTCGAACTTAATGATTCGTGATATTAGGTTTACTGCGATAGATTATCAATCAATGTCATTATTTTGACCTCGGACTAACTGAGGAGCTCAAATATTGCTGTGTACTTAGAATATAAACAATGTATTGATAATTACTTAGTACAATCAATTTGCAGTCTCGTATTTCAAAAATATATCAGATTATTATTCACATGACACTTGATAGAAAACTATAATTCCATTAAGGCATAGAGTAAAAGTGTTTTTTAGTTTGTCGACAATATTTAAAAAATGGATGTCATTTAGAAAGATAAATATTTTTAACCAAATCGTTTGGTCAAAAGCATCAACTTCTTGCCTTTCCAGGACTGTGGTAAGTAAATTCTTAAATATAGTGGTGTAAATTTTGATGGAACCTAAATACATGTTCTAAAGATGAGAAGTTTACTTAAAAATAGTTTTAGTTAAAAAAACGGGACGCGTAATGAAATTAGTATTTGGCATTTTCACTTACAGTGACAAAAGTGATTCATTATGAGCCAAATAGGTAAGTTGACTGAAAAGTTCACAGAAATAAATTCATTATAAAGATTCTCTTTAAATTACAAAAACATCCTTATAATATCTATGTATTACATATTCTAATTTTAATTCATGTATAACATACACAGATTATAGCAGCGATACTCAACCTTTTTTTGTTCGGGTCGCATGCTGATTTTCGCTACATTACGTGGGCCGCAGTGTATTAATATTAATACGTAAATATACCACATACTATAATAATATAGTGATATACCATAAATTTAATTACACAAAAATACAAACGTATCCAAAATACTCTATCAAAATATCTGGAGACTATAATTGTTTTGGATCTCATAAAAACCTGAATGGGCTGCAAGTAGGGCATCCAATCCCGGGATCCGGGATCCCAGGATTGAGATGGCCGCGATCCCGGGATTTCGGGATTGAGAATTTTTGAGCAAATCCCGAAAATTTACACGAAATTGGCAAATTCAAGATTTCAAATTTTTCGATGAGCTAAAAAAAAAACGAGTTTCTGTGAGAATCTGGGAAAAATTATACCAAATCTGGGATTTCAAATTCCTCGGTGAAATTCTAGGAAAAAGTATACCAAATCGGAAATTGCAAATTCCTCGGTAAGTTAAAAAAAAACGAGTTTCTGTGAGATTCTGGGAAAAAGTATACCAAATCGGGGATTTCAATTTCCTCGGTGAGCTAAAAAAAAAACGAGTTTCTGTGAGAATCCAAGGAAAAAGTATAGCGAATTGAGGATTTCAAATTCCTCGGTGAGAAAATCTCGATCCCGGGATTCAAAATTAATCAATCCCGAAATCCCGGGATTGGAAAAAGGCTCCGGGATTGGATACCTTAGCTGCAGGTTGAGTTTCGCTGGTCTGTAGAATTATATCACCCCTGAACAAAAACTTATTTCTTGTTTTGGTTGAATCAACCCGTTGAAAATAATATTATATTTTATACGTTATTATTAATTATTAATTTGCGGTAATGTGTTTAAGCAATGCTTTTAAATAATTAAATGATCCGTTCGGTGAATAGTTCCAAAGAAAGATGTGATCCCATACTGGATTAACTAGACTTAGAAGGCTTAAAACTTTTGCTTATATTATATTTCATGACATTGAACCGTGTTCAGACGGAATTGTTTTAATGCTTAAAGTTTTGGCACCCTATTAACATCTGTCAAATTATTATAGAGTTTTCACGATGATATCCAATAGTATCAATATACTTTAATGATTTAAGTTCCGTTAAGTCTTAGGCAACTTATAGAAATCAGTTCACTATAATAATATCAATTTTAAAATATACATATTCAATGGTTATTTGTCAAACTTGTGTCGCATTAGTTTTCAGGGTTGTTTATGTAATCACTTTTAATGTAATTTAAGATTTCGACTGAAGGTGCTTGGTGGAATTTCAATATTAAATTTGAATCGTTCAAACTATGTACATTCTCACAAATTTTGTCACTAACGACCCGGGTTTCGCCTTTCGGAATGCCTGAAGATGCCGAAAGGCGAAACCCGGGTCGTTAGTGACAAAATTTGTGAGAATGTACATAGTTTGAACGATTCAAATTCACTTTTAATGTGTTACCACCGTTATTTATACAACTCCCAACACCATCCACCACGGCCATACATCTGAGTCCAACAGACGTTTCCCGTAGCGTAACAAAGGTTATTCGTTGTTCAGTTTTTTGCTAAGATTGTCTTGGGAACAATTGACCAAGATTTGGCGGCTTGCACTTAAGTGTGCGAAGAATTGCCATATAAAAATGTCCGGAAGAAAATGTACTCTTTTTCCGTATGACGCCGCAAATTTACTGAATCCTAAATAGTTTGCCTCCGTAGCTGCCAAGTCGACGTGACCGGTGGGTCCGACCGCTAGTCGTACCGACTTGATTACTTAGAACCAGTCAACTATTGTCAAGTCTTGTTGGAAGGCATTTATATTTACCACAATAAATCACAGTTTTGTGCTGATTATGATTTTTTTAAAATTATTGTCAGCACCAGTTTCACTCATCGCGATCATTTCTATAATATTAAAGAATCTATGATTGATGAGAATATACACAAAACATGCTAACTGTATTATATTTTGCTTTTGATAATAAATCTGTCAAGTGTTTACAAATCGACAAAATATATTTTTTCGTGGCGTATTTTTTCATGGATTTTGTAAACTTACAATGTGGGGGCGTTCAAGCGAAAACTGTCAATTAGATTTCAGGATTTGAATCAGCGGACGGAATATCATTTGTTTTATTGTATTAAATGTATAAGCTTAAATTTTAATAAGTAGATATTTAGTGTTAGGGTTTTTCGTAGTTTTAAAAGCGTATTCGCATTAAAATGTCGTTAAAAAGTAATTAAAAAAACTTTCAGTTCTCTTGAAAAATAAAATGAAACTGCGAGTGATACTGGACGATAATAAATATCGTAATTTTAGTACATGGGTTTTTCTTTTTATTTTACTGACATACAAATTCAGCAAAAAAATATATAGAAATATGGTTTAAAGTTTTTCAATGATCTAAAATTTCCGATGTACATAGAAATATTGAATCGAACAATATATATAATATGGCTGGATTTTTTATTACAGTCATAATGTGAAATTCAAATAAAATAATGTGACCTTGTCGTCAAGGGTTGTTTGTTATCGCCGCAATATAGTCTGTTCATTTCGAATTCTGAGAGATAAGTTTATTAAATCTATTATGCTTAATGAAATAGCCTATTTGTACGCGGAATTTGTGAGACCTTGAAATTTTCACGGTTTCACATACGTCGCTGTTTGGTGAACTTGAAGCATTCCAATATTGTCGAGAAAATTGACGTAGGGATGTCGTTATAAATGACTCTAACATAGGTGAGTGATGTCAGATAATTTTTAAAAATAGTATATTATATAAATAGTTTGAACAAAGAGAGAAAAGTAGTAACAATACTGCTGCTATACGTAAAATGACAGTTTATCATAATGGTGACGAGATGAATAATTAAGTCAATCGAGGAAGCCTCACATTCACTTTCACTAATGCGAAGGACAGATCCCGTTCCCGAAACATAAGAAGGATGTGATGAAAAAACAGGAGTGAGTTTTTCTTTTTCACAAAGTCACACATTGAATTTACATTATGTTTTAATTACTTACAAAATGAATGATGTAATTCAAGACGGATAATAGGAATAAATTTAAATAACATGTGACTTATTTCGTTGACACACAAACTTTCTGTAGACAAGAGAGCCAATTCTCTGAGTGCACAATCTAGCAAAGAAGCTAATTATTAGTTTATTATTACAATGTAACTCGTTGTTTGACTATAAGTAACCATCTCTACATTTTTACCTTGCGTTTTAAAGGCTTTTAAATAAATTAATTTAGTGTAGTGGTCAGAAGTTATCTTTAGTTTGTGTTATTAAAGATAATCGAGCAGTAAAAAAACACTATTATATTTATTATTATGTTTACAAAATAAATATTAACATAATACAAAATTAAGAGTAAATGAAGGGTTCAAAAGATAAAAACAAAAATAAGGTTGTAAGCAAGCATTTTTTGCTGCATTTACTGCTATAAAACAACATATTTTCTCTGCAAAAAAATCTAACCAGAAAAGACTTTTAGTTTTCACCCATTAGACGGCTCTGTGAGATCTGTCAAGCTTGTCATAGACAAATGAACAAAGCCACGAAGGTCCCGGTCCGGGATCCCGGGATTGGGATTTGCTCACCGAGGAATTTTAAATCCTCAATTCGCTATACTTTTTCCCCGGATTATCTCCAAGCCTCGTTTTTTTTTTTAGCTCGCCGAGGAATTTGAAATCCTCAATTTGGTATACATTTCCCTCAGATTGTCACAGAACCTCGTTTTTTTTTGCTCACCGAGGAATTTGAAATCCTCGATTTGGTATACTTTTTCCCAGATTGTCACAGAACTTCGTTTTTTTTAGCTCACCGAGGAATTTGAAATCCTCGATTTGGTTTACTTTTTCCCAGATTCTCACAGAACATCGTTTTTTTTAGCTCACCGGGGAATTTGGAATTCTCGATTTGCCATGTCAATTTTCGGGATTTGCTCAAAACTTCTCAATCTCGAAATCCCGGGATCGCAGCCGTGTCAATCCCGGAATTTCGAGATCAAAAAAATTTACGGGATCCCGGATCCCGGGATTGGATGCCCTACTCGTAATCTATATGGAAAGTTGACTTAGGCTATTTTTATACTTATGAAATGGTTGGACCGATTGCCATTCGAGCACTTCACATAATTTCTCTATTAGCATCACCAGCTTCAGGATGATTATTTATTTTGACATCAAGAACAAAACATAACTTTGCCTCTTCATATAATATAATCGAAAGCTGGCTTTCAAATTTTTTCAAAACTTCTGATTATACATGTATGCATTTATTCGTTGGTTAAACTAACCAATTTTAAAAAACCTATGATTCAAGTTGCGCGTTTTGGAATTCGACCAAAAAAAATTATTTACATTAGTTAGTCATTTGCGAAATGATGCTATTAGGCTATCGGTCATCTTCGTTGGTATGATGTGTGAATTAACATTAACGTGATTATGGCAGCTTGGCAACTACGTGATGAGAAACTCAAATGACTCTCTTTATATCAAGACCTCTAAAATATCAAATGAAGTGATGCTTGATGAACGAAAAATTACTTTATATATTAAAATTCACAATCTTGCTCACATAAAGCTTAATTAAAATGGAAAATAACAAGATTGATGAATGAGCACAAGCTTGATGAATCTCCCCGAATCCATTTATGAATATATAACGTTTTTGCGTAAACAAAGTTTTCTAATAATCGAGTTGCTGTTATTTGGTCATGCATCTTACTCTTTGATCTTAGTAAATTAGAAAAAAAACTGTATTCTGCTATATTTATATAGATTATATTATGCACCAAATCCCAGTATACGTACTATCCTTTTTACGCGGTTTATTTTTACAAGGTAAAAACAAATAAAGCTTAAAACTTCAAAACTCAAAAAAGGAATGGAAATGTTCAATTTTAAAGGATTTATATTTTATCTCTAATATATGTAGAAATATGGATGTTGAAGTTTTTTTTCTCAAAACTCATCCCAGTAGTGACTTTTTTGAACTTAGTATAATTTACACTAAAAAATCGTCAGATATATTGCGAGAATAAAGTATTTTCCTGTAAAAGATATTAATTATATAAATATCATGCTCGTCGTAAAAACATGGCAATTTTTGCGCTTCGTGTAAAAAACAGTTTTTTTTAATTGGATTGGAAAATCATGTTCATATTTTGTTTCAACATTTCTTTTTTCATTCATCATTGAGGTTTACATATATAATGCCGGTGAATAACGTTTAAATTGTAATTTTTATGATTTGATTTGTTTCTCAGTCCATATTTAGAGTTTTTTTAATATGAACCGACACAGGGTTGGTAGTAGGACCGAATTTCAATATTTCCTAATACCGGGTCCAGTTTTTAAAGTTTCACAAATAATGATAACTGAAGTTTGTATTCGCTTACACAAAACATTTACTGAACAAATACTTAACAATCTAATTTGTTTACAAAATATCCTAAAATAGAAAATAATCTTTTTCTGGGTAATGAAGTCAGTCATATAGTTTTTAAGCCATCTAATACAGTGGTACTCAGATTTTTTTCGTATGGACCATTTAATATGTATCAATGTTACCTGGGGACCGGCTTCGTTCTATAAGTAAAATAAATAAGTAATACATGTGTACATAGAAATCTATATATTTCAATTGTTAAGTGTGGGCTAGTTTTCACTGGCCTATGGACCGGAACTGGTCTACGGACTTTCATTTGAGTAACTCTGATCTAATCGACGATTAAAATTTGTTATACTTTTAATTTCAGTGTTTCTCAGTGTGATATACTTGTATGTATCTGAATCAAAATGCACAGCAAAAATGTTTTCATATAAATCGTAAATGTTTTATTTTCAACATAATCATTTACATTCAACTACATATTTCATGTCACTTAACTTTTCACCATGGCAGTTTCAAATAAAAATATTATCGTTCTTAAATAAAAATATTTATTTTAATAATTTTATTATAATACTGAATTACTCAGTTGAAAAAACCGACATTGAAACTCGGTTTTTGAGTACCGATAATCCCTTGTTGGTCAAACACACTTTTGTCTGCCATTTTTCCATCCCTTGTAACTTGTTCAATTTCCCGTGACGACATACTCATACAAAACATGACACTATTGACAAAACGCTACCTTATCCTCTTCAGAATAAGAGCCTAGTTCTGAAGCCCGAAGATAAGAACTCTTCAATGGTAGTGGAATAAGTATGCCATTTACTAGCCTGGTTGGCAATATAGTGATTAACCGTCAAATCCCTCTCAAAGTATCAATAATGCGTGGCATACAAAGGTATCTGATTTTCATACTAAGCTCTATTCAGAATAGACTTTGCCTATACGACTATATTAACTATACCATACCATATCATACCATGAACACGTTACGACAGATAAGAACTAAATAACTATTTATTTATTTATATAATTAAAAATAATTGACTTGTCAACTTACAAAATATAGACGGCGCTTAAGGAGAAAAGCGCTATAGAAAACTGCTCTATAAGAAGTATTACTGTAGTCAGTGTCGCCTGCTGTAGTATAGTTTAGTTTATCTCAACCTTTTTGGGCCCGTGGCCCCTTTTGAGTGACTATATTTTTATGTGGCCCCCGTACCATTGTTTTGTCTTCCAATAAAAATTCGAATTTAAAAAACCCAGAAATTTGCGGATTTCCCAAATTTAACAGCGCGGGAACTTTTGTTTTTTTAGCTCCTCCAATAAATTCAAATCCAAAATCACAGGAATTTACAAATTTGCCCAAATGAACAGCGTGGGAGGTTTTTTTGAGGTCTTCCATGAAATCTTTCAAATCCAAAATAATATTTATGGATTTCGGAAAATTTGCCTGTTGCCTCCCTAAACTGTGCTTTGACTCCACAAAACAAAAATAAATCTCTGTGTCCCCCTGTTGAGACATCGTGGTATAGTTGGTGAGAGCTTGGCTCTACCGATCAGGTGGTTTTGGGTTCAAGTCCAGTTGAATTAATCTCTAATCTCACTTTTAGGGTGTTCACTGTCAATACTTGGTGGAAAGGCATTATATTAATAAAAACAATAATCCTTTGTACTTCATTCCACTTTATTTAATATGTCAGGACCGGTTTCGCTCATTGCGAGCATTGTCAACTGATAAGAAATATAATTTAACAATGCTATTTATACAAAATTGAAAAGTTATACACAACAGTTGGCATTGAAAAGAAATTGCCAATTACATTAAAGTGATTCTAAAATAACACAAAATTAAAATGTTCAACACAACTAACATATAATTAAAAAGTCATCCCAGATTCATAAATTCAGAATGCGATTGAAAGTAATTACAAACATGATTAAAATTTGGGAAATTTTTGACAAAGTGATAAAATGCTACATTAATAAAGTGAATATGCTTAATGATATGAATATGCTTAATGATAGTTTTATGTTTTCCCCGCTTCCAAGTAGTTGGTGTGTTCATTCATCACTTAAACAAAATCGACAGCCAGGAAGATTCTGAAAAACAAATTTTTCAAAGACCATATCAATTCTAACAAAAGAAATCTATATTTATTTATTATTTTTTTTAATTTATATAAAATAATAGTTAACAAGGGCTAATGCAATGGATAAAGTAACGGGGAACTAGCAAAAATTATTTGATCGTTTAACAGATCTGAATCAGGTAAAAATTTGAATCTATTGATTTCTAGGATTTCTTGCTTGTCTAGTTTGACAGACTTGTTATTTAAAGTTCTACATTTATCATCATTTTTATTTCGTATGATATTTCAATTTCAAGACATTTGGCATTTAGCATTAGTTGAAATGTCAAATATTTTTTTGATTCAAAATACACCTATCCCTCGATTTACACGGTAGATAGGTTCCTGAGAAAAACGTGTAAATCGAAATTGTATATTTTTTAATGTAAAACCGTGTAAATCGAAAAGTACATGAAAAACGCATAATTTGGGTGTTTTCTAAGATACATAAAAAACAAAATTATTAAAAATTATAAACATACGTATTCTTTTATTAATTAAATACAGGTAAAGCTTATAGAGTAACAAAAAAATGAAATCCAAAAGATTCATTAAAAAAATATTGCAACGGTTGGTGGAGTTTTTATCATTCATCACTATCACAAATCACTGTGACTTGACTTGATGACTTGCTGTGAAAGTATGCTTCTTTTCAGATGAAGAAGAGGATGGTATTTTCTATTTTTTTTTTAATAAATCCGCAATGCTTTATTTGTAATAGCATTGGTATCAATTGGCATCCGTTTTTGAGTTCAGTCCTCTATCTAAATCATTAATGCTTTCTCCATGTTTTCCATTGCAATATCTCTGATATATGAAGTTGTGCTCGTACTCGTAGTGCCAGCTGATACACTCTTTCTAATTGAGTTTTCATTTTTTCTAATGGTTCTTATTGTAGCTTCATTCATGCTATAATAATCTAGCAACATCTATTACTCTTTCTCCGTTTTGTAAAAGATCCAATATTTTTATTTTTTTGCTAACGAAATAACTTTTCTTTTTACTTCTTTCGACATAATAAGGCTACAAATATTATTCAAGATATAAAACACGTAATTAAAAATTATGTTCTCGTTTTTTACTTACGAATATGAAGAATTAAAAATTTCAAGTTAACTTTTTTAAACCGTGTAAAAGCGAAAACGTGTAAAAAAGGTACCGTGTAAATCGAGGGATAGGTGTATTAAAAAAAAAATAAAGTCTTGAATTTTTTTTTTTTTTTTCATTCCTTATGTCAATCGTCATTATTAGATACGGGTTTTATGCTTCAATGCTAGTTTACTTATTTTTTTATTCGTCTTTATCTCAAACGGAGGGCAGAAATTCACGCTACATTAACCATTCTTGTACTGCAGATATTTATGGTTCAATGAAGTTATTGCTCTTTTATTTACTTTGCAATAAAGTTTATGCTGTGTGGGCATCGTAAAATTTTGATCCTCGAAATGTAGCTAAGCTCAAATAAATATTTTAGTTATGTTCAGAAATATGATGGGACATTGGTACAATATTTTTTCAGTATTGGTTGACCTTTGAAAAAAAGTTTATTTTTGTTTTGTGATTTTAAAATTTCAAAAGGTAAACGTTTATTATCCCACTTTGAATTGAACATCCAGTGATTGTGTTAAGTATTTCAGACCGTTTCAAATAACATCCATGCACGCGGAAACAGCATTATAAAAATAAAATTTATATGCGACATTTTTACGATGAAAATTTAAGCATTGAAGCTTGTGTGATCTTTAACCCTTTGCCCGCGTCACAAAATTTAGCAAGCATGCCCTGTACGCGGCTGCTTTTTTGCGGATTTTGTTATTGCGTTTTCGACTACAAATATAGATTGTAATATATTTTCAACTAATCAAATATGTTAATTGACACCCAAAGTAACTTTTTCAATAATAAAATACAATATATATTACTTGTATTTTCGGTTTAATTCAACGATAATCATTCTCCATACAACTGCGGCGTGATGTCGCCATATTGCAAAATACCGCCACGTGCGACTGAGAACACTGCGCTACCACCATACCATGTTTAAAATATTAAATTCTCGGAACAATTTCAATTTCACCTGCACTCGATCGCTTGTTTGCACTATCCAAAATCTTGCATTGGTGACGTATGTTCACGGCGTGTTCCAGAAATAAATTATTTTAGCCTATATTGAATCTTTTTTGACTAATGCCATCTATTGAATTTGGTAAAATATACATTTAGTAATATTTTCAACCAAGCTATACAATTTTAACACAATAGATAGCTCTTATGGGTTTGGAGTTCCCATGACATTTATACGTGATACGCGCGCTGAGGGCATGTTCGCTAGGACATGCATAGCGGTCATACGCGGTGAGAAGGTTAAAGCAGGCTTTATATCTTGATAAAAAAGACAAAATTTGAAAAAAATATAAAACGTTTTAGTTGGGTCTTTGGTCTTGTGTTCTACGTCGTTTGCTAAACCTATGTTGTACACATGCTTAAATCCTTTTACGGACAGTTATTATAAACTGTTTTTTTTAATCGATTTATGCAATTCGAAAGAATGGATGCTTGTATTCTGAGAAACTCTGTCCTAATTATAAAATCCTAAAAACTAGTCATAACTATAGACATTTATTAATAAGCCAATAAACAAGTCCTTCCTATCTCGATTTATCACCTAGTCATCGGAAAAGAGAGGTTGAGCAACTGAGTTACAAGAAGTATATATTTTTTTTTGCAATAATCTTCATTATGGGTCCACACTAGGGTATCCAATCCTGGAGCCTTTTTCCAACCCAGGGATTGGGATTAGCTCACCGAGGAATTTTAAATCCTCAATTCTCTATACTTTTTCCCTAGATTGTCTCAGAAACTCGTTTTTTTTAGCTCACCGAGGAATTTGAGATCCTGAATTCGCTATACTATTCCAGAACATTTTTTTTAGCTCTTGCAATTTCAAAATCGTATTAATTTTCGGGATTTGCTCAAAATTTCTCAATCCCAAAATCCCGGGATCGCAACCATGTCAATACTAGGATTTCGGGATCAGAAAATTTAACGGGATCCCGTGATTGGATGCCCTAGTCCACACACTTCACATGAAAAGTCAACAAGGCTAAAAAATATTTTTTTAAAGTAACGAATGTTTAATATTTGCTAATAGAAAAGTTGATCCTTCATGAAGATATCAGTTTATACATAGATGTCATAGTACAAAAAAATAATTAATAAAAATCAAAACTCACAGTGCTGTTTCTGGTAGTTGCTTATTCTTGGAAATAAAACTACTCATTAAATAAATTTACACTGCAAAAATTATAGCTGGAATACAATTCACTAGAACAGAATGTTAGAAATGTCACGGTGTTATTTATTTTGTCACAACGTTTAAGTCTATTATTGTTTTGAAGATAATGACTTTGTTATGCCAAATATTTAAAATTTTCTACACGGCATAATTAAGTAAATATTAATTAAATTCTGATACAAAAATAAATAGTTTCAAGGCAACGCCGCATGTTGTTTGTATATACATAAAATATGATTCAGTTTCTAAAAAAAGTTCCAAATCGGATAGTTAAATATGCCCACGTAATGTGGAAATTATTACATCCGCAATGTACGTGAAATTCAAACACCCTGGTATGAATAAACTTTTTTCCCACTGCCTCTTAAAAATACATTTAATGGAGCTTTTACAAAAGATTATTTACTTGAATTACACATATTTTATGTGTATTTGCTATCAATAAATAATAACAAAACGTTATTCATATTTGTATTATTTCCTTCTATATGAATATAAAAAAATGTATTTTAAAATTGAATTAAGTGTGAATATGTGCGCTGTCAATTTCAATAACAGTAATTTAATCATATAACTTTGTGATTCATTTGTATGTCGCAGTGAAAGCGTGAAATCTCTTCAATGTATACATTAATCAACAATTTTAGTTTAAGATAACATCGTGACAATTAACATTTAATTTAACTAGTTGATATACAAATTTGATAGTAAATGAATAAGTTTACCGACAAAGCTATAGTTGCGCACGTGTTAATTGTAACTAGGGTATCCAATCCCGAAGCCTTTTTCCAATCCCGGGATTTCGGGATTGATTAATTTTCAATCCCGGGATTGGGATTTTCTCACCGAGGAATTTGAAATCCTCAATTTGGTATACTTTTTCCCAGATTGTCACAAAACCTCGTTTTTTTTTACCTCACCGAGGAATATGAAACTCTCGATTTGCCAATTTCGTGTAAATTTTCAGAATTTGCTTAAAATTTCTCTGTTCAACCAATAAATGTTATTTTCCATTTCAAATCAGCTTCCATTGGAAGCAGCAGCGGCCGGTCAATGTGGCATTTGATCAATGCACCTCTTGTATATGCAGGAGTGGCTATATTTCGTGAAATAATATTCAAAAATAACATGTATACCATTCCCTCATTTTAAATTCAATAAAATAAAATTTTAAATTAAATAAAATATTTTTTTCTAAAATATTTATTATATACAATAAATACATGAAGAATTTAAAATGAGTGAAAGGTATAAATGCTATGTTTGAATATTATTTCATGAAATATAACCGCCTCTGCATTAACAAGGGGTGCATTGATCGAATGCCACATTGACCGGCCGCCACTGATTGGAAGTAAAACTTTCTATTTAGTCTTTCTATTTTTACTAAAAAAAACTTAAAAAAGGTGTTGGAATTTACTCCTCATCAAGCTTTTTACTAAAGTTTTCTTTTCTAATCCATGTCCGTTCTCAATGTGGAGCATA
Organism: Himalopsyche tibetana; assembly: GCA_030503985.1. NCBI lineage: Eukaryota > Metazoa > Arthropoda > Insecta > Trichoptera > Rhyacophilidae > Himalopsyche > Himalopsyche tibetana. Next base: position 16,747,737 of record JAPJYX010000025.1, on the reverse strand, counting down.
TAGCTTTCTTATGGAAGTGTCTCAACAGATTTTTTACGAGAACTTATTGTTAGTCAGTTGCTCACCCTTTTTTTTAATGAAAATAATTTTGGTTTAGTAGGGTCGAAGGATATATTTTAAATATCACAAACACCCATTCCTACGAAGTTACCCGATTTCCAGAAATCGATATATCGATTGAAGGAAATGCTGTTCGTACTGGGACTTGAATCTATGAGATCCGCCATGGAAGTTTTGTCTTCCTTTGAGAGTGACCACCGATCAACGTATTTGAAAAGATATACAAGTGTTAAAAGTGCTTCTTGAGAGCTGTTGGGCATGGTCACTGGTCACAAAGTAAGTCTGTGAACCTAGTATCCAACATAGAGACAAACAGCTGACTTGTTTATTTAATTAATTAATCAATCAATTTAAAATTTTAAAAATGCTAAGAAACAAAGAAAAAGTCGTTACACCGCGTTACACGGAGAAAAAAGCACTGATTAAAAATAAAAGACGGTCATGATCTTTTATTTATTATAATATAAATGTAAAGGAAAATTACTAAACATTACATCTATTTTCTAGTGTAGGTGTCTCATCGTATTCAAGGCACTTACCAATATACGTGATACGAACCATTTTAATATCTAACGGAGGGTATTTCTAAAGGCGCAAAGAAAACAATATTTGATATTAGTTGAAGGTCTTATCATACGTTTAGTTCAGTCATAAATAAATACGTCATATGTAAGTTAGTACTTTAATTGAAAATTTTGACAATAAATTCACGCTGGTGAATTCTAATAAAATTTTTCCGGGGCTGTGGAGTTGGAGTCGCAAGAAAAAAGTGACTCTTTTTAATTAAATAAAAATAAATATTTAAATTGTAGTAGATATTATCGCTCGAGTACCGAAACGTCGAAAATAAGATCGAAGACCGGTGGGATACAAAGTGACACCAGACAAATTTGTGTAATATTTGCATTGCAATGATTATTGTAGATTACAGTAATAAAGGAAACAAATTAAATGGTAAAATTTCTAATCAGTTTTTGGTCAGAATAAAAATATGAACGGTCAGAATAAAAACATTGTACGGTCATTATATTTTATATCCATTTTGATACGGTTAGTTAAGGTTTTTTTTTTTAAATTTCATTTAAATTATGACTAGTTATTCTGACCGATATATAATGACGACCATTTAATACAAATTCTGACCGGAAAAATACGAGCTTACAATAAATATCAACTAGATATTATTAGTATTTAGCGAATGGTTGAAATAATAAGAACATACACGACGAAACATAAAATTTTGCATCGTTTTTCAATTAGATTCGAACAAACTGTAAATTTCACAATCTACGCGCCTGACAGTTTATTTACAAGGACACTTAGCGAAAACCAATACAGATTACAATCGCTGTTTTTTTTTTTAAATTAATAAAATTCTTATAAATATTTATCATGACATGATTTGATGAATGGCACTTATTTGGCTAACACTGAAAACATTTCAAGTGTTTCGAGTTGCTATCGGCATGTTTTATAAATTCGCCATGTCAACTGAAGCTACATCAATCGTCAAGTCCTCGTTGACAGTTTTTTCATCATGTTTAATATACCCACCTACCAGCGGTAGGGTGTAATATATTAGCTGGAGTGCTCAACTCACCTTCCTGTACCCATCTTCCAATATATACGATGTAATCGTGCGGAAACTTCACATACTGTTGTATTGAAAAAGAAAAATGGACGTCGTTACAGCTACAGATAGCAATACCGGATTAACCGAAACCGGCAACTCAGTATCTATTTCTTAGTGCTTTTTTTTTCAATAACAAAATACCGGGTTAAAAATGAAAAACAAAACATGAAATTTCGGTAATGAAAAATAGCCAAATTCGAATTTTAAATATAAAAAAGCCATCATGTATCAATATTCACCGGTTCCAGAATTGATAAACCTTATTTTAAGAAAACTTAATATATTTATTAAAATTATCCGTTTTTGATATATTTAGTAATGCGGTATTTTATATGAAATATCGAAATTCGCTCGGTGGTTCTCATCCTTTTTAGTAAGAATTTTTAGTACATTTAAGATACTTTTTTTTGTTATGTCAAAATAATTTATAATTTTACAATTTAAAAATATTTTTTTAAATAAAAAATATTTTTACAGCTAATGCCAATGCGCCAAATATTTTATCATACGAGAAAAAACTCAAAGAGAATTTTAGTAACGCGGGTCACTCGAGATAAACTCAACGTAAATTGATTTAGGTCTCAAAATTTTTTAAAATTGAAATTCTAAATTTGACATTAATCTTACTGGGAATTGAACCCAGACCCACCTGGTCGGTAGAGCAAGCTCTAACCAACTAGACCACTGGGCGATATAGAAACTTTACTCGCACCTCAGGAAATCTTTTCTCGCACCCCCGGTTAAGAACCACTGCTCTAGAACGTCGAGTAGTTTTGACTCGTTTAAACAAGAAATAGTACTACTTAAAGTACCTTTACGATAGCGATAAAGAAAAATACGATTAATTTGATATAATCATTAAAACCAAACTCAATCGTTTCTTTGTGAAGTGTTACTGTACGTTGATTAGAAAAATATTTACAGAGGCTTTTCGAGTGCTTTATTGGTTCACGCGACACCCCCTATCTGTTCAAAAGATCGATAAGCATTTAATAAACGATCAGAAGCAATATAACTTACTAAATTAATATTGATAACATCCACCACTATTATCTGAATAATGGGATAAATATTATTTAGGTTAAAATATTTATATTTGTAATAAAGTGTTTTATTTGATCTGAAAGACGTCACAACTTTTTTTTGGCTTATTACTATTCAATATTAAATTAAAAAAGTAAATTACTAATTCATATTTTTATTACAATTTTAATAAATTTATCGAGCATAAATTTCGGTTCGGAAAAATACTTTTCATAAAACTTAAATATAATTCAGTTGTATGTATGTCATTAATATATTTTAATAATTGTGATTACTGCGTACTATTTTGTATGTGTTCTTTTCTGTATAAATATTATGTAGTTTTTTTTTTATTTATTGTAATTCAATTTCAATTATATTTTTTTCCAAATTTATTTCTTCTTTTTTTATCGTTCGAAATAGTAAGTGTCCCGATATTTGATTTTTAAAAATCTGGCAACGCTGGTTGATAGATATTAAAATAATAATTCAAAATTAATAATTATCCAGAATTATTAATTACCTCTTTATAGCATCCTTTCACGTAGGCTTGAGGTAAACAAATTTCAAATTATTATCAAGCATTATAAAAGAACTCAATGTTTAAAAAGTTTTCCAAGCATTACCTGAACTTTCCATTTCTTTTGTATTTATTCAGGTATCTTTATAAACATAAGATTCATAAAATATCCCTAAGCCTCGACCATTATGCTACTCGATTGTCTTGGGAATCGTTTTCTCGGCTTATCTAGAATAACAGAGGTGAGCAATGTTTTCTTACCAACTGTTACTTTCTTGATTACGTCAATAATTATCCTTCTCACCTAAAAAAATGTTTATTAATTCGTAAAATGTGAAGAAAATCTTATATATATTTATTTTTTATACGCGGTTGCAATATGCAGCATACCAATAACTTATAATTGGGAAAGAAGCAAGAGAGAGAAGATTTATTTAAAGAAAATGCGTTCAATATAAAATTGTGAAACCTCTTTCGTCGTTTTGAGAACGATCTTCAGTCTTAATTTTTCGCACGATTTTTAATGATAGAGCAGATATTGTTTCTAATACTTATATAACTAAGGATAAATTAAGAGTAGGATTTTTTTTCACTAAGCATGTCGAAGAGAAAGATACGAAGAAATTGATTGTAACCAAGTAAAAAAATCGTCTATTTTATTGAAAATGGCTCATATTAACAAAGTATAGAGTGTTGATATATGATTTTGAAATCTCTTAAAAGTTTCACTGCTATATAGGTAAACACCTAACGGTCTTTTACTTTCGTAATTGAGACGAGACAATGCCTTCAAATCGTTTCAGACTGAGAAGAGTGTTCGACTCTAAAAAATCGTAATGTGATACGAGAAAACAACATCATAAAAATGTCTGACTTCGGTTTGTTTCTTTGTGTGTTGTATGAGTGTATGCGCCATCTTTGTGTGTTGTATGAGTGAGTGCGCCATCGTCAGAACTATGTTTAAACTAATATTTTGCTCAGCTATATATACTGGCTCTGAAGAGATACACGATGGCGCAAGCCGAAATAGCTATCAACGAATAAAATTATTAAAAACTGTAGAGCTAAAATACTTTGTTATTTTAATCTGTTATAAATGGAGTTCTACCAAGTAAATGCCAAATCAATTAATGAATATATATATATTTATTTTACGTGTGTTACGTATGTTTGTATAAATCATTTGAATGCATATAGAGTAAACATGAAATAGTGTTATGTTTACATATGTATCACCTCCGTAGCAATCATACCCTTCGTTCGACAACGATGGAAAAGAATGCAAGTACACAATATAATCATAGATAAAATCGATACCCAAAGAAGGGCTTAGTTATATACATTTAAATTTTAAAAGTTTGACAGACAATAAAAACACATTGTAACAAAGTCATAGGGAATAAATGTCCTTCATAACAATTTCGTGAAAAGTACCAATAACGCTCGGATGCAGATGGCAGAGAGGTATTTTCTTGAAATGCCTATGGGCGTTTTTTGAAAGTACTCTTTTTATCTTTATTTGCGGTCTGTCAGATACCGAGCCTATTCCGAGGCAGTTTATTTATACAAAGGGAAAAAAATACAAAGTTTTTTAGTGCTGCAGATGTATTTACAGATACGTCGGATATTCGACGGTTCCGTAAAAAGATAACTTTTTGTTGTGGCAATCATGGACTGTTCGAACTTCATCGATTATTATTTACAGCGGAAGAATATTTACAATATTTCATCACCTATGCCACTTTATTTTTCCGGCAACAAATGGTGAAGTGATATGGAATATTAGTCAATACAGTTAATCATATATGTATATGTTCATTTCATTTCGCGTTACAAGCTTAAATTTAGTATTTAATGTCACACTATTTTTTAAAGGATGAGAGCGACACCTTTTAATAAGACTAATTACTAAGTGATTTATATACAAATATTCGTGTAATCGATAAAATCTTATTTAACTGATCATTCAAGACTTCCCAGTTGAGTTAAGCATTCTTTATTATTTAATTCAAATATGATTCATTTCTAAAAAAATGAACAGGGATCCAGTGGAGCAATAAAAATCACATTTTATCGGGGGCGGGGACCTTTTTCATTTCAAGAGGCCACATTCATTTATCTGATTCAACATAAGGCCACAGTAAAGAAAACGTTGACACCGCCCTCCCTCATTTTCGACTGTGGAACATACATATAATGGGTTGAATACGCTCTTTTTTCAAACAATTGGGTATAATTTTTGATCAAATCAAGAGGCCGCATCAGAGTAGCCAAAAGGTCGCATTATGTCAAGTTTTACATTTTCATTAACAGACAAACGTCAAGATTCAAATATAAATATTATTTTACTGTCTTAAAAATAAAAAAAGAGAAAAAAGTGGCAAACATAAAATTTGATACTACATTATGTTTATCATTAGATTGTTTGAATTCTAGGGGGTGGATGTAAAGACTGAGATATAAAATCATTATGTCGCCGCTAACAACCGCCGATGTTCTTCACTGAAAACGACGGAGGGGGCCGTTACTCGTTAGTCTTGCTGTGTTTTTTGTAGGGTTTTCAGGGTAGAAAAAAAATGTTCAAACACATTGAAACTTCACGCCAACTGTATAGAATATAAAACTTATATCGTACTACCAAAAAGATTCTCTTAATTTTAATACATTTGTTTAATGCCACTTTGTTATTTATTTGGACTATAGAAACCAAACAGTCCCCTACAGATTTTCTGTCACCCACTAATAATATATAAATTTTAAATTATATTTATATATAAAGCCATACATTTCCATATGTTCCAACAAACAAAACTGATCGATAGTATTTAAATCACAATAAATCGTTTTTTCTTCTTGTTACATATTTAAGTAAATTAAACAGTGGTATATTATTGTGTTATATCAAACTTAATAAGAATATATTAATGTTAATTTATATATATTCTTAAATACATGTTCTTTCCTATTGTGGACTCTTAATGGCGGTGTCTGAATAGGAATTTTTCTACGAGGACTGCATGTTGTTCAGTTGCTCATACTTTTTTTTTCGAAAAAATAAGGTATATGAAGGATAAGGTTTGGAAAGAACTAGTGGTTAGCTAATCGCCCATGCTAAGCACTGTTATTATATCGACTGTGGAAAGGAAAAAGGACGTAACCCACAATTTTCCAAAACAGCTTTTTTTTCGATAATTGCAACTTGACACACATTCTATCAAAAGGATGGAAGCTGAAAATGCCGAATAAGTATCTAAATTTAGCTTTTATGTTTGAAAAAGTTGACCTTGTGAAAAATTTAAACCAAGAAAAAACACTCAAATAAAGGTTTTTCCGAGACAATATCTTTAATTAATATTAGGTTATGTCAATTAAACATCATTTTAGAAGTATCCGTGCACTTTAAGGTTGTGTATAATTCATAATTTGCATATATCACAAAATCATCAAAACAAGTTTTTAGCGCCTCCTGTAAAATTTGATATGTGTTGGTTACGTCCTTTTTCCTTTCCACAGTCGATATGATTGAAATGGGTTATTATATTATACAATGGATTTTTATACATGTCTTTAGAAATTTAAAATACCATTACCATTGCTGTTATGCTTGATATTTTTTTTGATAATTCGGTTTTTAAAAAAGAATTTAAATTTTTATAACTGTATTGTTTTTCTTCTTTACAACATTTTCGAGTATCGAGTTTTTGTATACAAAGATTGGTACATTTTTGTGGCCTCCTGATTCAATAGAATTTTCTCAATAGAATGTGAGAAAAACACAATAAATCTTGAGAGAAAACATTCTACGAGAGCTGGATGTCATTCACTCACTTATCCCTCTATCCTGAATAGATTAATAATATAAGGTTTGAACTAGGCCAGGCTGGATGTGGTGGTTGTTAAGAAAAATAGACACTAATTACACTCATGCTCTTAAACACAAAATCGATTACAAAAATAAAATAATGTAAAGTAATTGGACTCAAACCTGTGGATCCTGTAACCGAGGAAAACGACGAGCATTACTAAATATGTTTACAAAGTATCTGCATCTCCTGCATACACGGTATTAAAAATTTCACATCTAAGACATCTTAATTTTTTAAAACTAACTAGTTAAACTTAAAATTGATTACTCTGGTATACAATGCAGAGTTAGGTTTTCGATGTGAATTTAAATATTAAAGCAAAAAGCCAATTTAAACGGCGTTGTGCGTAATTTTTGCAACCCTATTTCCGGAAAAAAAAATGTTCGCTGAATCTACACTTCCTCTTTGCGGCAAGACGATTTTATCGCCAAGGCTGAAAAATTAAGGTGTAATGAACCCTGTAATTAATTCGAACCGTTTAATTTGGTCTTTATTGGGTCTAAGACATCCAAACCGATTTTTTTTATTTTATCTTTAGCGAAAACAGGCTTAGAAAAAAGGAATTTATGTTATTACTGCTTTATCGGGAGTTTTCATTCGCTGTCTGTAATTTTCAGTGATATACTATATACTATACGTGTTTGTCTGTGAACATTTTTCAATTATAAAATTAATGATTGTTCATAATAAATTTCCTTACTAGCGAAAGAAATTTCCTAGCTAGAAACATGTAAATAATATTACAAATGTTACGTTCGGTTCTCATAAAATTGGACAACTCTTTACCATTAGGTAGTGTACCTAAAATAGTTAGTAAAAAATGTACTACACGAGAAATAGTTGTAACGAAAAAATGACGATAGTTTTCCACATATAAAAAAAACAACACCGTATGACTTTTACTATCATTGTTTTAATCCGTGTCCGCTCCCAATTTGGAGCATATAGTCCAGGGATGGCGAACCTATGGCACGCGTGCCCAAGGTGGCACGTTTGAAAATTTGGATGACACGCAAACGATTTCCAAGTAATTTTTTTTTTTAAATTTCAAAAGTTAAAATTTTGATTAAACAATCCGTGAATTATTAATTTTCAAATGTTTCCAAGTTAAACGACAATTGTTTAAAAAATCCCTTTTTATTTTTTCTATTTTGTTAATTTTTTTACTGCTTGGGCACGCCGCACAATCGAGAAAAAATATTTGAAGATTTTTGGCACGTGGACCCAAAGAGGTTCGCCATCCCTGGTATAGCCTCTTAATCTCTATATCTCAAAAGATTTTTTCTACGAGAATTGTTTGTTACTTATTTGCTCAGCCTTTAAAGAGAGTATTGATAGATGACTAGGACAATATTAGTAGTTAGATAATTACTCACGCCACGACCGTTATTCAGGATTGGGTGAGTGAGAGGGAAATTAAAGACATCACATACATTTATGCCTTCGAACAGAAATCCATAAATCAATTGAAAAATTAATCTACAAAAACTGTCCGTACTAGACTTTTGAACCTGTGACCTCCGTGTTCTAAGTTAACAATGTCGACACTCAACCACGCAGCCGGATACTACTATCAATATCATCCCCTAATTGTAGATTTGCCTAATTTGATGCTTTAAGCGAAAATATTTCATATATTTTTAATGTGATCATTTCTGGTTAATAAAACAAGCGGATAAAGTGCCCGAAAGCTTTTAACTTGAATGTTTGTCCCAGACGTCACCAAAGTCATAAAAGAATAACCATTTTGCAAATCGTAAAACTTCAGCATATATCTTAATAAAAGAAAAAGAAGCTCAACAACTACGCTAGGATACGTCTATTTATAATTCTGTTGAAAAGTTTAATGTCGTGTCAAAAATAATGACGTAACGACTTAATGATGGTATCGTTTGATTCGTAGATATGAGAAATGGATATTGAAAGATAACTGTGAAGCCAGTAAATTAGATCTCTCAAATGATAAGTAAAGCCTTTTTGCAGAACATCTGATGGTGTTGTTTGTCTCTTGATATGTTACATGTTGATTAAGCCTTAATCTAGTCATAGTAATATCATTCCCATATACAATTTGGCTATGTTTTCATACAATGGCTATTTTTTTCCTACAGTCTGTCAAAGTTCTACAACAAATGTATCACGAAACAATGCGTCTGTAAGTTTGACAGTCAATTGTAGACATGACTTGTATGCTAAATTCTACAGTAAACAAGTTAAAAATGATTATTACGACGTATTTCGCTATACTCTTGCGATTATGTAACATGATTAATAATTTGTATAATATGGGACTTGCTACAGTAGTAAAATTAATATAATTTATAAATTTATCGTTTTATTTTGTCTTAATATTGGTTATTTTTAAGAAAAGAGTAAAACAAAATGTTCCAGTTTAAACGATATGCATAAGGCAAAGGTCTCACAATAAATTTATACGCTGCACCTGTCTCAACCAAGCCATGAGAAAATCATTTGCACAAAGTTTTTCAGGATTTTTTTTTTCATTTTCCGAAATTTACATAGATAAGTGCTTATAATTATTCTTCTTTTTGACCCTACTTTGCTCTTTATGATAGAGTATAAGGCCACGCTGCTCCTCCATGTTTCTCATGACGTGCCAGCATTCCCTAGTTCCGTTGTGAACATCCTATGGATAGTACGCGACGGTCGTTCAAGACGCCAGTATCTCACTGGTTGAAAGAAGTGGTAGGCAGAATCCGTAAAAGCATCCGCAGCACGTTGTGCCAGCTCCAACTTCTTTCCATAACCCCTGACGTGACGACTGACGGGGCGCTGTCTCGTGCGTTCCCATAAACATACATATATTTCGCCCGCTGTAGTCTAGTTGGTTAGAGCTTGCTCTACCGATCAGGTGGGTCTGGGTTCGATTCCCGGTAAGGTCAATCTCAAAATTGGATGTTTTAAATTTTAATTTGAGATCTAAGACATGGGTGTTTGTGAAGTTAATTATCCTCGAGTTAATATCATCTGACTTACAAAAATTCTCATCGAGTATATCTCGTAGGATCTTTCAACTTCAAAATGTTGACAGGGAAACATGGAGGTGCCGCGTGGCGGCCACATGCTTCACATAGGGAGCGAACATGGCCAAAGAAGAGAAGAAGAAGATATAATTAATTCACATAAAACTGAACGTTATAATTTCTTTGGAATTATATTTTTTTTTGTAATACGTTTCTGGGATCTGCTTAAGGATTAAACGTTTGCATTCAATTTATTTATTTATAAAAAATGAAAAAATGTTATCATTTGACAGCATTTAACTTGTTTCCAATATATATTTTCTTACTGGCACTTTATGAAGCCTGCTAATCGGGCTCTTAGTTTTCTGGATATTTTAATTTTTAGTTGTGGGTGAAGACAAAGTTTTGTTTATCTTTGTCAAAATTAATTCAAGCCTAGAATCTACCACTAAAGATTCTGTCAGCTTTACTCAAAAGATATAAATTTATATTCAGTGTTTTCATTTATGTGCAAAATGTTTAAGAACTTTACAGTAAAGAAAATAATTTACAAACACTTCTTTCAGTCTGATTCTCTAGCGTTGCGCCTTATCTTTTCGATTTGTTCTTAAAAGACTTAGCTTATTTTAGGTAATTGAATTTATTATAAGTCTCAAGAAATTTTAAATACCATTTGCATTATCATTGCCGTTATGTCGAATATATTTCTTAAGTTCGTTAAATTAAAAAAACCGAATTTTTCAATTCCTGATTTTATTCAGTCTGATTTATACTGACAGTCAGTTCAAGTTCATCCGTGCACTTGAATGCCTGAAGATGCCGAAAGGCGAAACCCAGGTCGTTAGTGACAAAATCTGTGAAAATGTACATAGTTTGAACGATTCAAATTTAACATTGAAATTTCACCAAGCACCTTCAGTCGAAATCTTAAATTATATCAGGTATATACATAAAATGCGCTTTGTTTTTTTAGAAGATGTTGGATATATTGGATCCAGATAAGAGTTTTATCGAGTTTTCTATTTAGATAGTAATGTTTGTTACATTTTTTTATAATGTGTATAATATAATATTTTTTAATCCACGCCTGCTCATTATGTGAAGCATGTCGCCTCCTAATGGAGCTAATAGTCAGATTTTTAATAGTCAACGAGAATTGGTTCTTACTCAGTTTGTTCAACTTCTTTTTTCATCAAATATAGTAGAGATATGAGAATATGGCTAGGAAGGGGACAAGTGTTCTTGATATTTTAGGAATGTAAGGGTAGGAGTGAGTTTTTAAACAAAAAATGTTATTCACATTGTGACTTGAACCAGTCAAATTCGTCACGGAACCCAACGACGTTGACCACTGTGCTACGGACATGACTTTCACGTCATGCATTATAATATTTTTTATGGGTTCACTGTCAATTCTTGATGGTAAAACATTATACTACAAAATGTAACACTTTTTTACTAATTTCGCATTGTTTATCAAAACCTGAAGAAGGCTTTCAAGACTAGTAAATGTTGACAACAACTGGTTGTTCTTCTCTGTGTGACTCATTTCAAAGATTGGATGGTAGTTCATAAATCAATTGAATAGTAAAAATATAAAAATAATACCTTTGTCATTGACCTCGCCACACCCAATTTCGTCCAATGTCGTGAGAAAAAAACACAAAGTGTTTGCTAATATATTATTTTATTAATAATTAATCACATCTATAAGATTTTACTTGTTTTGACCAATAATCAATGTACAATATGATCGTTCAGTTAATCTATACATGAATACACAAATATCTATTTAAATTCAATTCTGTTTTGGAGTAGCCTCATAGTAAAACATAAAAAATCAGATGATAATTTGACTATTGTATACATTCTATAAAACGTTACTCATCCTAGTTTATATGTTTATCTTAATACATACACAAATATTAAAAATATTGACCATTTATATTTAATTGTTATTTCAACAAATTACACTTGATAAGAAATTGTTATTTTATATTTTAATATTGTTAAGTCAAAATGGCGTAAGTAATGACACCATGACCTAAGTGAATATATTTGACAATTATTTAACCCTTCAAACGATACTTTAATTAAGTCTTCATGTATTTGATATTTGCAAAAATTGTTCTGTGGCAAATAAATATTACATTTGTTTCAAATAAAAATATTAATACTCTTATTTTATAATTGAGTAGCATAGAATCACAACTCTCCAAAAATCGAGTTTTGATAAAATCGTAAAAATAAACACAGGATTACTGTTATTCGTAATTATGACAAGAATGTATAAATAATCTTGAATTTGTATCGCAAGTCAAAACTAGCACTTTTATAAGATGAAAAATATACTATTACGCCGATTGGTTCTTTTTAACTATTCATGATCATAAAATTTATGCTTAAACATCAATTTTTAGGGTATCAAATTTATGGACCTTTAAGTACCAGGACGCGCTAGCGTCAAGGTTCTTCTAGTCTCCTTCATCGATAAAGTTTTTGAAGAATTGTAAATTGTATCCCCTTACCATCGTTTGCAGACGGAAGAGCGTGATCACTACAGAGATAAGAAGTTCACGGGAACTCCATATGCATTATTTTGCAAATCACATTCTATATGCTTCCCCATACTGTATCCGTACATGTACACACACATAAGCATACATACATGCACACATACAGTACACAAAAAAGTCAAACAAAGAGCCATTTTCGTGATGCTAAGTTCGTTCTAAAATTGCCAGTAAAATCTATGGAGGGCCGTCGAGCAGAATTGCTCTAGGTCTAAAACGATTGTGATCCTTGACAGTGGTTTTGAAAGTGATTTTTAGTACATGTATTGACGCGCTTAAAATCACTTGGCATACTTAGCTCAAAAATCTTAAAAAAGCAATATGTGAGTTTTGATTCTCGGCGTCTCAATTTTATTGATAAAAATAACTGCGGAAAAAATAATGAATTTTCAGAAATAGATATTTTTATTCATTTTACGTTTCAAGAGGGCGTAAATAATTACAAATTGTCGAAGTTAACCGGTTCACTGGTCAAAAAAAGCTAAATAAATCTTTTATATTTTTTTTTTGTAATGAAGAATATTATTTGTTACTCCTTTTTGGATTTTCAATTTCGTTTTTATGGTATACCTAGTGTAATTAGAACAATCAAACATTTTATATATTTTTTCATGCATTCAGGTATATTTTTTTTCGAAAAAACACTTTTTTGACTCACATTATTTTACTAGGTTTATCATATAACAATACAACAAGGCTTCAGTTTAACGAGATATTATAAAATACAAATTTTTTGGCATCAGGTTTTTAAAAAATTATTCTATGTACACTAGAAACATTTGGTCGTTTTTTAATTAATATCTACAACGATTCAATAAAAAGCAATAGTTTTCGCATTTTAGCTTGTTGAACGCCACAGACATCTCGAAAATGATAGTGCGATGATAATTATGTGTTTAATTTTTTTTTATAATAAAATGTATGTTTTATTATTTTAAAGTAAAAAGCATTGTAATTAAAGCAAAATACAGATATTACTCTCAAAAAATAATCACAAATTTTGCTTAACTTTTTTTAAAACTGAGGGGCTAAGTATCAAAACTCATAATCTCTATGTTTGATGTCTTTTAGATAAGTTTGCCAATTTTACTGTATACCAAAAAAAAGTTAGGTATTAAACTTTACTTTGAACACTGTTAACGCCTCAGCTTAAGATCATTATCGGTGTCTAAGCTCACATTTGTAAATTTGTCATTTGACATGATTAGTAAGAATCAAACGGCGATCAGTTTTTTTTTCAATAGTATATTTTACATATTAGAAAAGTGCTACTTTTCACTTTCGATAAATGTTCGATATATATATTTTTTTGTGGTTATGAAAATTTTTATTCTTGTGGTAGTTTTTGTTGGTGGTTTTTCGTGATTTTTTCAAAACTAGAGTTTTGGAGATTGTGATTTATGACACAAAGCCCCTTAATTCAGAGTGAGATGAGAATATATAAATATCATAAATTGAATAAAACATTATATGGGTACTAAGTGATATTGATCTTGCGAATGATGCACGATGCAAAGAGTCGGACAGTGAAAGAGAATTTGTGTGTTGTGAGCGAATGTTTATAGTGGCACTGCCACCTATAATGCTAATTCTAGCCAATAATAATAACATTCTAGTATTTGGTTTTTATTGTGCTATTTTTATCGAAGTAAATCCAAATGTTTCCAGTGCACTAATAATAAAATTATCAAAATAAAAACGGCTTTATAACGTTTTATAAGTTGCGCCTTTATTACAGTAAGATTTTCTTTATCAAAAAATGTATTTACAATAGAAAAAATCATATTTCAACATTAATTTAAGCATCCTATATTTTATCAGTTTTTTTTTTAAATTCCAGTTTTTAAATGAAGTACTAGGTAGTTTAAATAAAATATTTTAATAATATATAAGTGTTGATTATTTTTCATTTTTTCTTAGACACACTATGTTTTAAAACATCTATATCACACCTCAATAGTGCTGAGCCAAACTGCATTGATTTTAAACGTCGATTATTTAATATTTAAAAAAAAAGATATCGCCAGACATTGAATAGAATAAAATAAATATAATACTTAAAACAATTACATTTTTGTGGTATAATTAACATCCAATTGAAATGTGGTTTACCTCTAAATAAGTACAAATGTGACTAGAACTATATATAGTATATTTATAATTGATATTAATTACTACTTTTAAATATGTTTTTAATAATAATAAAATAAAATTCATGTGAAAAGGGTTCTTAAACGATATCATTAGAAATTTATTTTATTTTGATATCTGACGTTTTTTCACGTCGCCTTTTGGTCAACAAGAATAAAAAGGGCTTTTTGTTTGTGCTAGAGATTTGTTATTCAACATTTTTATACCATGCTCAGACTAATCCCACCGTGAGACGAATCATTAGCTTGGAAAATTTAATTGTATGCACGTAATTCAAAAAAAAATACATACATAATAATTTACATTGATATTAAGACTGCAGTATTAAATTTAATAATTTATGCACGATATATTCATTGTTATCAATTTATTATTTTGATAAAAATTATTGTTGATATTCTAAAATTTACGACACTTGCCAATGTGATATTTTGAATTGTAGATGAGAAAAGATTAAATAGAAAAAATATAAATAAATTTAAAAAAAATATGAATGAAAAAATCTTTTTTTTTAATTGGTTCATTCCATTTTCAAATGTCAAATAATATTTATTTCGGGCTAAAAAATATTTTCAAAACATATAGGTAAATATCAGAATGATGTATAGCGAACAGAATAAGAGAATTCAAAGCATTTAAGAAAAAATGTATCTGGTCCCTTTTAGTATCTATGTGTGAAAACCAATATATTTAAAATGATATATAAAGCACAGTTGTCTGTAAAACAAGAGATTATTCATTAGATTCAAAGTATGTGGATATATTTAAAATTAACTTTTGATATTTTCACAATGAACTCTCGACGAAAAAGTATTGTATTAAACATTAAATACTTTTTGTACCTCTTCCACATTTTTTTAGTTAATTATGCTCGTTATAAGCGAAAAAATTTTCAACTTTAGTATTAAAAAAATGTTTAATCAGCACACAAAAATGTGATTAAATTATTAATATTTAAAACAACTTAACCCTTAATATAAATCACTGGTAAACTAATATATATATACACTTATTTTGAGTGTAATAAATAACATATTCTGATTTAAATTTAATAAAGTTGATGTATTTAATATGTAGGTATCTTTTAAAAGTTTTTATAATCAAATTGAAAATTGTTGGTATTTATAATTGTGAACTATTTTTTTCAACATAAGTTTCAACGTAGAAACAATATACCTAAAAAATAATTCAGAATTTTTTAATCGTTTATCCATTGTTTTGAAACTGATTTTAAATATTTTATTCTTAACCACTATCTTAATACAGAAGATTTTTTACAATTCCATCATTATATCTTATCTTAAAAACAGTGAAAACTATTGCAAGTACGTTTAATATATTCAATATAAATGTCCACTTATTCTATTGTGACCAGTGATAAAGTTCTGCATTACATTTTTTAATTCAAGCTCAATTTAATTTTATCATTGAAAAAATTCAAAGTCTTCTTGTTTATATAACAAAATCTATTTTTGTGCGATTTTCAAAAAAAAAATGACAAAATAATGGTAGCTATATTTATATTCAAATCTGCAAGAATGAAAAAATAGCATTTTAATTTTAATTGACATTTATGACATTACTGAATTTGGAATTATTATCTAACCGGTTAAAAGTTACTACTATAAAATAACGTCATATTCATTTAAAAATAAGTCAGAACAATAATAAAAGATAATTTTAAATGTCACAATACAAACGAAGCATTTAAAAGAGTTGTTTTATAAACATTTTTAAAATTATTCCAAAAAGGTGTTTTAATATTTATATTATATGTTTCAGAGATTCAGTTATATAAGACATTAAACATACGATAAAAATTTAAATAAGGCATCAAAACACATTTAACATCAATAAATCGTTTATATATCATAACACTCACTTGCATATATTATTTTCACACGAACCAAGGAAGAAAATAAGAATAAAAATCACCATTCAAAAGCAAAGCGTTCCCTAATAAATTGACACACAGTTACACTTTTAGGCGGCCATTTTGTATAAAATCGATCGCCATCTTGTTATCGTTTCCAGTTCTTTTGCGCGACTTCAAGTTCACGTAGGTGGCGCTGCATTATTTTCAAAACCTTTGACCAATGTCTCTATGATAAATTTAATGGTAACTTTGTAAATGCTTTCGACGTTCGGCGTGTATCTGTCCCCAAGAGTCGTTTCGACTGCTTCCAAGAATGGCTTCTCGATACGCTGAAAAAGAAAAAAAAATAATCAGGCAGATATTCGTGTTTTTAATTTAAAAGTGACATATCATCTGTGCGATACATTTAACAAATGAAAAGTATTATAAAGTACTGTGATATTTTAATCTGGCCAAATAATTTTTCTCTACAAAATTGTTTAATAGCGCTTGCAGAGTACAATTTATTAGCGAATCAACAATTTGAGTTTCGAAAATGTCTTAATATAATATTAAAATGTGTCCATTTCCAACTCAAAAAAGTCATTTTCTAATGTCAATAGTTTTTTTTCTGAATTATTCAATAACTTAAGACATTCCGTTATTTTATTTTAGTTTCTAGCAATAACTTTACCACTACGTGAATGAATTGTTTCGTCTATCAATGGTTTAGAAAAAAAACCTGCCAATGATGACGAATATGATTTTGTTCCTCTTTCTACTATCTGACACCCTCAGGGAATAAAACAGTAGCTTACGAAATGAAATAAGAATGCGAAAATATTGTCGTTACTGTCGACTTCTATTTTTTATAAATTTCAAATATTTAATATCAATAAATTTACTTCGAATTAATACTTGTTCTTCCTCTTGCAAAATAATCAAAATTGTGGATACTGCTTTGTTTGTTGGGGGTATTATGAATTATTTTAAATATTCTAGATATAGACTTTTCAGATCTTTATACAAGAATGTGAAAAAGAACGATAAAAAAATTATATTAAAAAAAACATTCTTATAAAATTGATGCTTAGAAACATTATCTTTTTTGCCTTTTGTAATCATAAAACTATTTAGTTCCTCTCAAAATCAACGAACCATTTAATTGTTTCCATTATCCTTAAAAAAATATTAATTGAAAACCACTAGACTTCTTAACTGCCTATCCTTTCAGTCAAATATAAGAGGCGCCTATCTGAAGAGTATTGTGATTTATCGATTAATTCCCGATAGATATAGATATTTTTAATGTCCTATTTCGTATTTCCGTTTTAATTCCAATCTTTCCTATACAATTCTCAATTTAAAGTGTTTTTTTCTCGATCACAAAATGTATTGGCCGTGTTTTTTTTAAAAAATATATTTTAAATACTTACTTTTTGAAAGCTATTTCACATGGCTGTTATTACTTCTTTTTCCTATTTGAAATATTGTTAAAACTTTTTAAAGCTCTCAGTATATGGCCCAAGACTAACGCGCAAGTGTGATTTAGTATTCTTAGAGTTAGTTAGTTTCACGCAGAAAGTCTCAAACAAAGGCCGAGAATTGAAAAGTGGAGAAGTTCGTGACTGAAGTTGCAATTCTCCTCTCAAAAAGTTTGTTTTTGCGGCGGCGTAATCCTTTACTTTGTTTTTGCGCTATCTCCGCACTCCACTTTTCGTGAATTCTATTTACAAGATGAAACCCGACGCTAAATTAGTTCCTCAATAATGGTGTTTACGCGGCATCGGTTACTACTCTTTACCGTATAATGTTATAGAAAACCCCCAAGCTTGTTTTCATACTTTATTATAAATATCAACGAACGAAATCATTCCGTGGTACACTAAAGCTTTCAAACAGCTAAGAAGCTATGCTTAAGTATTCGAGATTTATAAAATGAGAATGCAAATGCATAATAGACTATGTGTGATCCCAAAGGAATATTTGTCTCACTGTCGGAAAATCCCCTTTTATATAATTTTCCAAAAAAAAAACATGTTTTTTTTATGTATGAAAGATCTACATTTATGTGTAAACCAAATTAATTTATTATTATCTCAAATACTGCACTTTAAAAAATATTATAAAAAAGCTTTCCGAATTTCGAATCTTCCGCCAACTGCTTAGCTTTTGTTCATGGCATGCCAACACTCCTCAGTTTCATCTATTACATCCTATAGATATTATAAAACCCAACGACATCATAATTTAACTGGTCATAAGAAAAGGCAGGCAGGATCGAGGCTTTCCGGAGGCGTCCGTAGCACATGACCCAACTACTTACAACATTACAAAGCGCTGTCTTGTATTTTATCTAATCTTTGACTTTTTCACGAAATCAAACCACTTTAACCTCATTATTCAATTTGAGAATATATTCTCGAGGCTACGAGTTTTCTGAGTATTTTAGGTGTCATAGTTTGCTACTGGTAACGAGAAAATATTGAACAAATGAAAATTTGTTTTAATAGTGTGCAGCTGTGTGTTACAGGCGGCCTGAATTGTGTCAAATGGGGCTCCATCTATTTCTAAGCGAACAGCAAACTTTTTCTTTGTGCTACCATGTTCCGTGATATGTACACCAAGTTACTTAAAGATGTCGATCGTCTCGATGATCTGTGTCGTTAACTATTGTCATTATTTATGTCGCAAAAATAGGTCTTTCGTTTAATATTTTATGTTTGAAATAGCACTCCACAAATATTTTTAACTGAGCTAGAGCAAAAACTAACCGTTCAATGCAATTTTACTATTATTAAATCGTATTGTGACTTCTTTAAACTTTTTTACAGAGTTCATACTCAATTGGTTTCTTATGTTACCATAGGTTGTTAGGAGTTAAATAATTTTACTGTACAATTAAACTATTGGCATCTCACTAGAATTGAAGTTTCATTTTGTTTTTCATGATATTTCACTAAACAAAATGATGGAATTTCAACTCACAATTTACAAAAAAAGCATACTATACAGAAGCGTTTTGAAAATGCATGAAATATATGTAATGAAAATTTGATTAAATATCCTTTTAATTATTTAATAGAGTTGTCACCAGTCAGAGTACGATTATTGTTTTAAAAGATAAAGAAATACAAAATATGTATTTTGTAATTATATTTAAAGCTATTTTTACCAATGTGTTTATATTTTTTTATTGTGTATCATTTCCAAGTTGACGATTTTTTAAAAATATTTCTCGAAGTTCTTTTTAAGTAATTTGCAAAACGAGGGGTGTGCTTATTTACGCATACATAACTGTCATCGTGGAGGGAAACAAAAGAACTTCAGATTGCTCTACGGCAAATGAAAGAATAAATGTCAAACGTAGTACACTTAAAGAAAAAAAAGTACGAAACTCTTTTAATACGTCACAAAGTTTGCGACTGTTGTTAAGTTATAAAAATGGCCACTGAATTATGGTATGAAACGTTATATTTCTGTATCACACTGTAAACCTGTTCATTTATTTTAGTCCTAACCAAATACAGTATATTATATAGCTGAGTAAATGCAGGTTTAATCATAGTTTTGATGACGGCGCACGATGAAATAGCTTTAAACTATTTTTTATAAAAAAAATGTTTAACTAAATACTTCGATATTTTTGACCGCATTACAATGGAGTTCTAGTACCAAGTGAATGCCAATTCAATCAAGATAGATATAATTTATTTAATACCGCTCACGATGAGCGAAAACAGGCCCGATGTATAATATGTTGTGTTTAATTTTTCAATGTTTTGAATTATGCACAATTATGTCGATTTATTTGGAAAACAAATAAAAAAACTTATATAAATATGTGAACGCCTATTGTACATACATATTTGAGTAAAAGAAATTTAAGTCCGGTTCCAAAGTTAATGCAGAAGAATGTTTTTCCCTTTACACGTAGAGTGGCGAAAATCAATCTTTTAAATATTGAAAAATGACCCGCCTTAGAAAGCGTGACGTTGGGTGATTTGGATTTAAATATAAGCAATACGCCAGTCTTTTATTTACCACTTCACCACCGAAGTTTGGATTTTTTTTTGCCTTTTATTTACAACACCGTAGTTTATGTCGGAGCACGGAAGCAACTTTGCATGCCTACAAAAATGTAACATAAAAACTTTTATATGGTTATTGGGCCAGTTTTAAAACTTGAAAGTTTAAGTATCGCGTAGAACTTCTTCAAAATTACAGATTTTTATACGGTGGCACTTTATAAAATCTATTATTGGTTTTTGGAGTTTTTTTCAATGCGGAATTCGTGAGCAGGTTCTTAAAAATAAGTTATGCCACGAGTCAAAGACTTCTGTCCACCCAAATAATAAATACTGTTGTGATGTCAAGACGGGAATAATTTAACGATTTAATCTATTTTTGCCCCGGCGTTCGCTGAAAGAATCATTTCCCGTGACCACCGTCGTTATATTTAATATAAAAAGTTTTCTTTTACTGCTGTGTAATAGTATTATAATATTACATAAAAAAATAATTCCAAATCGCAGTTGCTGAAACTTTACGTTATAATATGATTCTTTTGAGCAATTTAGGGCTTCTTGTTTTAAATTTTAACAATGCTAACACTAAATCTATCGAGAAAAAAACATATAAACTTTAACTGCAGAGCATCATATGTACATCTAATGTTGCCAATCTCAAAAGATTTTTACTACGAGAACTGATTGTTACTCAGTTGCTCAACCTTCCTATTTTCCAAGAGAGAAGAAAAGGAAAACAATGATAGAGGTTAGTTAATTATTATCACAACGCCACTTTTTTAGGATCAGATGAGTATAAAAGAACTTTAAACAATCAAAAACATACATGCCTTAGGCAGATTTTTTTATCAATGCCCGCTCCCAATGTTGAGCATATAGCCTCCTAATGTAGGTATCTCAACAGAAGTTTTTTCTACGAGAACTGTTTGCTACTCAGTCGCTCAACCTCACTTTTTTCAAAGTGAGTATAGTAGGGAAAGAAGGATAAGGCTAGAACAGGACTGGAGGTTAACTAATCGCTATTGCTACAGCCAGTTATTAATGGGTCAGAAGGATGGGAGGAGAGGAAATAATGTGAATTAACATCACAAACACCCAGTCTTCGATGACAACTTTGAATTGAATAATTCTCATATTCACTGTGATCTTAGCGGGAATCGAACCCAGACCTGCGTGGTTGGTAGAGCAAGCCTTAACCAACTGGGTCACAGCAGGCGACAGAAATTTATAAGTCGAATCTAAAATCAACAAAACTGTTCGTGCTAGGATTCAAACCATTGACCACTGTAACTGAAGTCAACGACGTTGGCCACTATAAAACTCTGTTTAACGTGCTTGTTCGCAAAAACTTTCAAATTTAAAGATTAAAAATAATATATTCAAATTTTGATATGAAAGAGTTTAATATAATTTATAAGGTTGTGTAAAACTCAAATTATTATGGATTAAAACTTTTTCGGCTTTTCGGTAATAATTAATAAAAAATATTCATAGCCGAATATATAAAGGCTCAAAGAGTATATTTTTATTAATCTATTCGTCGAATTTAGCTTGGAAATGTCATTAGGGTTTTTTTTAATACCGGAAAATAAAAAACGACGCGTTTTCTTACGTGCTGCTTTCTATTTTTGAATTTTAACCCTCGCTTGCTCGACTTCCTGTTCCGAAAATAAAAATAAAACAAAAATCGTAAATATGTCCGTCACATATTGTATTTTTGATACTTACTTTCGTTTAATTTTTATTTCGATATTTGTCGTTCAAATATAATACAGATTAATTTTTAATCCTAATGAACTATTTTATATTCCTTGATAAGATCAGCAAATCTTTTTTGCGTTTAATGTGTGCGGGTTAGGAATAACGGAATTGATTATAACCATAATCATATAAAATCGCTTGATTTATTGGCTTGGCTTAAGAAATTATCATCAATATCTTGATTTAGTTATAAAATTATTCTGTTATGCTAATATTATATAACCAAATTCTCATGATTTAAAGTAAACCGACAAACGCAAAAAGTGTTATTTTGGTAAAAAAATCTCAATAAAAATAACCAACTACTAAAAATATAAAAGGAAAAAAGTAAGCAGAGGAAGATGAAAGAAGACTCTTATAGTTAATCAATTATGGTGGGAATGGCAACCGCGTAAATAACTTGCAATCCGATTAGGGATAGCTGCAACAAATTTTAATTCACTGCTTAAAGTCTGGGACTCACTGCTGTACTCAGTCAAAACCAGTGTCTCCTGTTTAACGCATGCATTTTTACAGTGCTGCATTACAGTTGTGAGTCATGGCACCTTACAAAAACACAGACTAATCGTATACTGTTCTTTGAAAACAGATGTCTGCGCTGAATACTGGGAGTGTGGTGGTTTAACTTTGTCAGAAACACGGAGGTAAAGGAACGGACTAAATAGCCGTTAATTACGTTCAAAGTCAAAAGGCGTCGATGGACTTGGCTTGGACATGTATTGCGGAAGCCTTAAGAAAGTCTGAATAATGTTTGTCTCTTCTACCAACCGGATGGAAGGCCACTGATGACCATCTATAGGATGTACTCGGCGAAGTTACGGGACGCTGGAATGACATGGGAGGATGCAAGAAGACTGGCGGGGGACAGAAAATCTTGGAGGAATCATGTCGTGGCCATATGCTCCGACTAAGGAGCGGATATGGAAAAAAACATGACAACTAAATAAATAAGTTATGTTGTGTCGGCTAAATTTTTGAATGGGAATATTGACTGTAAGTGTTTTTTTAATTATTGCTTTTTTTCTTTAAATTATTATTATGTCATATGCTTGTTGGGGTTACCGCACAGAATTTTATTTACTCAATTTTCAAGAAGATACGGTAAATTATTTCTAAATTCGGCACATTACCATTTATTTCGCTTTTCCTTTCGTTTCATTGTGCTGTAAACGGATTTTTTTCGGTTGGGTAAATGCGTTCAACATGTCAATAAATAAGACGTTCTAGAAAAGTACCATGCTTTAAATGTTGGAAAAATAAAATTAATCTCATTCAGCTTTTCAAACAAAATGAACTTTAAACATTTGATAAACTTTTTCCTAAAAAAATGACTACACCAAAGCATTAATAAATAAGAGCGTTAAATAATTTAACATTTTGACTGAAGGTGCTTCATGGAGTTTCAATATTTAATTTTAATCGTTTAAATTATGTAGATTCACACAGGTTTTGTCACTAGCGATACATTTATTTCTGAAATAAACAATATACATTTATTTACTAAGCGTCAGTTCAAGTTTATTCGTGCACTTGAACGCATGCAGATGCCGAAAGGTGAAACCCAGGTCCTTAGTGACAAAACGTGTATGAATTTACATATTTTGAACGATTCAAATTTAAGACCATTATATATAAGAACAAAATATTTTTTTACCAATTATATCGACTGTGAAAAAGAAAAAGGACGTAACCCACACATATCAAATTGTACAGGAGGCGCAAAAAACGTGTTTTAATGATTTTGGACCATATGTAAATTACGAATTATACACAACCTTTAAGTGCACGGACACTTCTAAGCTGGTGTTTAATTGACATGATCTAATATTAATTTAAGAAATTGTCTAGGAAAAACTTTTATTTCAGTCTTTTTTCTTGGTTTTAATTTTATACAATGTCATCTTTTTCAAACATAAAAGCTAAATGTAGATATTAATTCGGCATTTGCAGATTGCATCCTTTTGATAGAACGTGTATCAAGCTTGATAAATTGTGTTTATCGAAAAAAACCTGTTTTGAAAAAACTGTGGGTTACGTCCTTTTCCCTTTCCACAGTCGATATAATTTACACATTATATATAATCGATTTATTGCTATTAACTAATAAAATATTATATAAATCATTATTAATACAAAGTTATGTAACAAAATGTGACAAAAAATTGTTAAAATAATCAGATTTAAAATTAGTGGTAATAAGTACTAAGAATTTTTACTATAGATGATTTATTTTTAATTAATAAATTTCATGCATATTTTATACCGTTTTTTGTAATAAACTTCGCGATGAAAGAAACCGGTCATGATCCTAATGAATAATGAAGTAAGAAGTGTATTTCGAATAATACCTTTGCATCAAAAATAGTTGCCAGTGTACATTTCGTAAGTAATAACGTTTTATCGATATTTTATAAAGTAAACTTTTTATTAATGAACCTTACAGTATTGAATGAATAATACTTACTAAGTGAGATATTTACTTATGGACAGTAGGTACATTTAGTGCGTTCTGTTTGTGATTATTCAGAAACCTTATCTTAGATAAACATCTGACTCGAACAGAGTACGTAAAGCATACCCTCTCGCGGGCTATTAGCAAAACACGTCACGTAAATAATAAATTGTCGCTGAAATTCGACACTGAATTTGGCAACCCTAAATTTATCTTTTATTCCATATTTATTTGTGATATTTTTCAGTGATTTTAATAAAAATTCTTATATTAATTTCTCAGAATTATTCTGCATTTATTCCTATTCTGCTGATTTATTTGTGGAAGTTTTATTTACAATGATAGCAATAATTTATTATATTCAAACCGATTGAGTTGTATTTGTGATTTTAAATACATGTCGGTTCCTAATGTAGAACATATCACCTCCTAAAAGAACTGCTTGTTACCCAGTTGCTCAAAAAATTGGCTACTTAAAGATTTTTAGTTTTCACGATTGATATGGAATTTTTGATGATAATCACTAGTATTTTAAAAGAAAACGTAGTTGAAAAGAATTGTAATAATGCCTGATTAAATTTATACAATATGCTATTTGTGGAATAGGATTTATTTTAATGAATGATTTTATCGACTTGTTGATGTTTTAAAAACTATTGCTTGAAAGGTTTAATGATTTTTACGAAAGCGGAAAGAGCTAAGAAAAATTCTATTCAAACGTGTCGTTTTACTGTATTATAATAATAAATCATGTATATAGGAGTTATAACTAATTTACTCATGTACAAAACATGTTGTAAAATATAAAAATGTTAATATCGTAATGCTCTTATGGAAAGCTGACTTTTCTCCGGTCGATGACATTTAAGGCTCCTTTTAATGATACATAAAGCTCCGTCTCGATATTATAAAAAAGATTTATGGTTTAATGCCATTTTTTATTATCCACCCACTCGAAGTAGCCGATTATATTGAAGGTCTCTCAAATTTACAATTGAAATGAATGAATAATAAATTTATACATTTTTTTGTATCCCCTAAAGTTGAACTATCATCGTAAGACAGATAAAATAGAATTTTACAGTGTAACGAATAATATAAATAAATAAGACTTTTTTGTTGAGATGGATTCTAGAATTCTTATCCCAGAAAAATATGCGTGCTTCATGATTCACGGATCAAAAGCATAGATACACTTTTATAAAATATCTTAAAATTGTAAAGAATTGCAAAACGTATTTCAAATTATAAGTAAATCAATTTTAATTCCAATTCGAAATTTAGTTATAGATTATTTAAAAAAATGAAAGTTGATTAAAATCTTGTACACAATCTCAAAAATAATTTGTCAGATACTTTATTACGACATTTTATGATTGTTAATTGACAGTTCATAAATCACTCGCTTCTCGTGACATGTATCCGGTATTATTCCACAAAAGCCTCTCAAATTCGTTCTCTGATAAATTATACAGAAATGTTACATCTCTGCTTCTTCTCTGCTGGTAATGTCGTTACGTCTATTTGTTCTTCTTCTTCAAAAAAAAGAATTACTTTGACAAACGCAAAAACGAAATTTGCAAATATTATAAGCCTAAAGCAAATATGTTTTCGAAGTCGTGGGCCTTTCATAAAATATATTAAGAAACAGGCATTTATTAATTGTTACAGAACCCGTCCCAACAACAATGTATTTATTTATATTATTAGTTACACTGTGAAATCTTAGATTTGTTTTGTTTAACATGATGTTTTCTGTCAATCTAAAACACATGGACTGTTAACTGAGCATCTCAAGAGAAGCTGTTTTTACGAGAACCGGTACAGTTGCTAAAAATTACTAGTAAGTCAAGTCTTCGTTCCTATTTTTATTGACACTCTAAGCAAAACAATATACCTGCGGACTGAAAACGGTATAAAGAATTATTTCATTAAAATGTATCTCAATTAGAAATGCAAAAACCTGGGAATTCTATTATGGCGGAAAAACCGAGAAAAAGTCAGGAAAAAACAGATAAAAGCGCAGATTATTAGGAATTATTTACATAAGATATTCATAAAAAATTGTTTTCAAATGCTTTGTATCTGGTCAAACTCATAGACTTATAATATGCTTTACAATAACAGCTCTTTATAACATCATAACAGTCATATTAACCTCTTATCTGTGGAATGAATAAGTGATAAAAGTTTGCCTTTGATATTATAATGCTATTTCCCATATTTTCCAAATTTTCCGGGCTTAAGCCAACAAAAAACATGGGAATTTCCCTAACTCGCATCACTAATCTCAACAAAATTAAATGAATATCATTTAAAATTCAAAGAAACAAACACAAAACAAAACATGTCATAAACTTGGGCGGTGGTCGGAAGCCGTTAGCCCATTCGTACATGTCTGGCATAGCGTGACAATTTATGAACTTTTTAAACTGCAACATGATAAAACATAAAATATCGTATTCTTAATGGGAGATATCCAGTTGTCACACTAAATTTAAGTACTGAGCAGCTTCTCGAAAAAAAATATCTGCAGTGTCTCGCCATAGTTGTGGAGATAAGAGATCGTTGGGTTATAATGTTTTCCTACCTCGCTGTGAAACTTATAAGATATTTCACGAATGAATTCGCGGATGGTTAGCATTTGTCGATAATTTGGCAGTACAAATTACTTTTCTATGTTACACACCTTTATAAAGAAAAAACAAGATAATTATATTTTTAGTTTTTGCTATTGCAATCGAATCGAATGCCACGGCGGATTTTCTAAATAAAGATGTGCACAGGATACTTAATATCAATTTGGCTTAATGAGATGGCTGAGCTAGTCAAACGTTCATTTTTATTCTATCTTTTTTTAACATAAAAGTGCATAAGTAAAATAAAACGCCTCTGCAGTGCTGTATCTGGCCAAGAAAAAAAATGATTAAATTAGTTATTTTGTATTGTAATTGCGTTATAGAGGGCGACCACAATTCACCTGCTGCATACACAGAACGAGTTGTGGTGGGCCCACCAAATCGTGTATTTCAATCGACATTCTAATGATTTTTTAATTTATCATCATAATACTTATTTTCAGACTGTTAAATAAACCCCATTAGTTATAAAGTATTAAATCTAGCAGAGGGTCTTTGAAGCTTTCTTCTTTGGGGTTTTCTCAGTTAAATGAAAAGAATCAATTTATTCAATGAAAAGGGCCAGTAAGTGTTTAAGAAAACCCCTTTTCGTGACGAATTTCGGCAAAGAATTCACTTGGAACACCCCAATTACCCCATTGTCATTTTGTTTGATTATTTTCTTCAATCAACGCGAATATTTGATTTCAAAGCATTCAATTGTCCTACAAACGATTTCATCCGTTTTGCTGGTTGAATGTAGTATGTTAAGCGGAATGCGTTTGAAAAAACAAACTCCAACGTGAAAATAATAATGAATAGTAAATACTTTATTGTAAAAGATATACAAATTAAAACCATAAACCAAATTGTGCATAAAAATCATTCATGACTGTATAAAACAATTTAAACAGATAAATTGTCGAATTTTTGTGAAAAAAAACTCATCTAATTACATATTTGAACACCAGGACCGGTGTTATTCATTGCGTGCATTATAAATTAGAGTTATTGGTACAAAATTAAGTAAGACTATCTTATATATATTTTTACAAACATTTTATATTCTATCATATTGTTAAATTTCCATTTGTTAAATGTGATAATGATTATAATAATAAAAACTTTTGATTGCATATAAGATGTAATGTTCATAAATTTCTTTCGCATTATTTCAATCCTAAAACTAACAGCTAGTTCTGACATACTGATTAATTAACAGTTCTCCTAGAAACAGTCCTACACCATGAGCATACATTGGAATCGGGGATGAATTAAAAAAATGTTTTATATTACATCTGCTGATAATGTTCGCGATAGTTGATATCGGTCCTAATATTAATGAATAGTACGGAATTATTGTCTTTTCCCAAATAATTGACAGTGTTTGAAGTGTTCAAACGTGATTGACGAATGAATTGAGTACATGACTGACTTTCTTTTTGATTGTGTGAAAATGATTGTGTCTACTAAAAGAAGCAATATATCACAAATAAGTGCGATTATAACAGATAAAAAATAATGGAATTTACAAAAATAATTCAAAATGGACATTTGTTTAATAAACTTGAAACTATCTGTTGTGTACTAATCGGTGGCGCTATGATGTTAAATTAATATATAGCATAAGCGCTAAACTATGCGAAAAAATCTACACCTACGTGAAAAAACCGTATATTATATTGAGATGCACTACCCACGTTCATTTGCCTTTGTATAACTAAGTAATTCCGTATCTTTATGAATATTTTTACTGTAATTACTGCTTTGCAAAACCATGTCACACTGACAAGGAGCGCGTTAATAACTCGAGTATTCTCAGAATATATTCGAGTGGCTCGAAGAGTTAATTGACGGTTAAAGTGGGTTTGGCTTACACCTTTCCCTTGGATATTTTTTTTAAAACGTCGCTCTAAAATAACAGCTCACTTTCAGTCAAGTAGGGAACTTTTCAGCATAAAACAATTTCTTCCTGACGATGAAATAAAAACGACATAAAAAATATAGAGAGAAATGAAATGTGCGTCATCTGACGGAGTTCTTCCTTATTTAAAAAATAAAGGCATTCTTCAGTGTTGCCGTTTATTACGCTTTTGCTTGCGAGGAAAATTATTAATTAATCTGAAGAGCTTTGAGTGTTGGGAAGTTTTTTTTTTCTAAAAAAAAACACTGATTTTTCTTATCGCTGTCGTGACACTTTGTTTTTTTTAATGAATGTATTTAATTCTTAATTATGTTATTATTATTTTATGTAAATTTAATAATCTCTTTCAATTCTACAAGTTTTTTTTATGCAGGGATGTGAAATTATATTCGGAGTCATGTAATTGTAGTGTTTTAGATGGCGTGAATCCGACAATTTTCTACTTGATTACACAGTTAGAGAAAAAAATATTTTCTAATATAAATATATTGATTAACATTATATCGTTTTTATTTCATTTTATTACTGTACATTTTTTTACTGTCCCAGTGTGAAACTTATGCATTTCTAATAAAGTTAATCTTATCAGAAGAAGTTCTACTAAAACTGTTTGTTAATCAGCCCTCGCTTAGTTAGTCAGCGGCTTATTAAAAAAGATACAACGTCAGAAGTTCTAAATATAAAACAATGAAATTATTGTCTCATAAATTTTTGTACCTAGTGCGTTAATTTCACATGTGTAGTTTTTATTATTATTTTGAATAGAAATTCTAAAACCATGACTTCCTGTGACTCTATCATGTTGAGAATCTTTAAATGCCTATCCTGAAAAAAAAGAAAATTTGCAATACCACAAGACAGTAATTACAAACAAAAGGCTTCATTAGATCTTAATATATTAGACGCGATTTATGTCCAGTCATTCAAAAAAGTCTCCGTATATAATAAAGTAGCGATTAATAGTTTTATTTTTTCTTAATTAAAATATATACTATGATTAATATTTTGTATAATTTACTTATTGGGTGTTCATTTTGTTTTATTTACACATTTTTTTTCTTTTTTAAATACACAGTTTTAAAATTCAGGGAACCAATCTTCAATTTTTTCCTTGAATTATTTCACTTTTTTGCACATTTTTTTTTTGGAACGTATCTATCGTTTAAATTAAC
The DNA here is from genome assembly GCA_030503985.1 of Himalopsyche tibetana. Taxonomy (NCBI): domain Eukaryota; kingdom Metazoa; phylum Arthropoda; class Insecta; order Trichoptera; family Rhyacophilidae; genus Himalopsyche; species Himalopsyche tibetana. The sequence goes on along the minus strand of JAPJYX010000025.1, from coordinate 16,717,117 downwards.
AGTTGAATTTATATACATTTTTCTAGCCAAATAAACATTATATTTTAAACAAATGAGAAATATATTCATATAAATTTACTTGAACTATCTTTTGTGCTACTACCTAACAACAACTTCGTGACAGCCTAATTCGCAACCCTAATACCATGGATCAACTCAATGTTTTAAAATTGAAAAACGAGTCCAAACAAAGCGTTTAAATATGGGATAACACCCTATTAGTTATTCAAATCCTTTTTGGAGAGCTGAAAATGACCAAATAGCAAGAATAAACAAGAGAGAAGAAATGCTTTCAAAATAATTTTAAATCTCACTAAACCTTGACTTAATATATAGAGGCTTAAGGATTGAAGGATGGAATTCTACCTAGGCAATGATTATTATATAAAACATCTAGTTAGAAATCGATTATATTATGGCTTATTTTTCACAACGCTCTTGTATCAGGATTAGATCAGTAGTCTAGTGATATGAGTTTAATTATAGCGGTTAGATGTGTCTGGGTTGAAATTCTAGGAAGGAAAATATAAAATGCGCATGGTCGAGTGGTCAACGTCGTTGGCTTCGATTACGGAAATCACTAGTTTGAATCCCAGTCTGAAACTGTCCGTTTTCATAAATTGGTTTTTCAATAGATTTATGAATTTTTGTTTGATGGCATGTATGTTTGTGGTATCCTGGGTTCTCTGCTCTCATACTTCCTTTTCTAAAATCAGGGCGTTAAAAAAAAGTGCGATTAGCTAACTACTAGTCTTCTCCTACCCTTATCTTTCTACTCCTAATCTTTAGGTAAAAAAGGTTTACCATCGATTGACATTCAGTTATTCTAGAAACACTTCTGTTGAGATAAACTCTATTAGAGGACACTTCCTCCATATTGGCAGTGGACATGGTAAAAAATGAAATAAAATATCTTCTAATAAAAAAATCAGATCTTGTGAAATTCAAGTGCTTTTTTTTCATTTTTTATTATTGCTTTTTTACCAAAAAAACTATCTTTCTAAGCATAAATAAAATGGGTAATTGTTTGTTAAAAAACTGTTTTCGCTTAAGAACTCGATGATATTATATGTAAAGAAAAAAATAATTTGTCATATATGTTAAAGGTTATAATGTATATATAAAGTGCATTCACAGCAACTAGGCACATAGAAAAAAGTACTTTTGAGGAGTCCAAACAGCTCTTGGTATTTCTAATTAAAATACTTTCACAACACTTAAGTCGTAAAAACTTCTTAATCGATAAAAAAGCGCGTGGAAAAGGAAAACCGTCGAACGTCTTCTATAAAAACGAGCATAAAGATAATTGACAAATCGTATTCAAGTTTTCAATTTGAAAATTTTAATTATTACGAAATATATTTTCATTGCTGTTTTCATACACTTTTTTCAAAAAGAAATAACAATACACCACCTATGTTTATTATTATTTTAAAACCAGGTGTTTTTAAGATGACTGGGACATTTTTACTAATGATCACCTGTTTATTTATCACCATAGAAACGATCACACAGATGTTTTTCTTGGGTTGCGACACAATTAATATTAGTTGAGGAAATTTCAACGAAAAACAATAATTATTATAAAGCTATGATAAAATACAAGAAAATACTATTTAAGTATGTTAAAATATTATGGTTTGATAAAAAATATACCGTATGTTTTGCATCGAATTACAATTTTTGACGACGTTTCTAAGTGTAGTATTTATAATCGGAGAAGATTTAATCTTCACTTAGTGACACAATTTATTTATATATATTTGCAAATTCAAAAACTTCTAACCATCGTAATACAACGGTGTACTAACGCTGACATATCGCAAAGAAAACGGAAAGGTATTTTTGCTTTAAACGTGCAATTACAAAAGAGTGATTTTTTTTATATTTCCTTAGCATAAATATAAAATATTTGTCAGTAGAAAAGAATCAAACAATGGAAATACGTTAATTGAAAATTACAGACCGTCGATAGTATATTATAAGCCAACAACAGCTAAATAATATCGACAAAAATCGATATTTATTAACAAAGTTTCATTAAATATCGTCGGTAGATGTTTCTAAATCTGTAACCAATACTCAAGTGGTTCTTTGATTTTTAATATTCTTATATTGGTAGAATTCCCCAAATTTAAATTCAGCTGGAGGGTTCATTTCAATTAATTTTGTGAATATAATTGCTTTATTTACAAAATACGAATTCGCCTTCCTCGATAAGAGGGACTGTCTTAAGAATAAATACATTCGGAACTAATTGGGTCGGAGACTATTTTGAACGAAATTGATTTTCATTATTGCTCAGCGGGTCTCATCGTAAAACGAAAAGCGTATACAAGTGTGGCGTAATGAAAAATAAAAAGGTTTTCATCCGAAACAAAAACTGAGAAAAATAAATGTATTCCAAAGCATGACTGTCACTACATAAGTGCTAATATTTACTTATAAAGAATCGTCTTCAAAATTTTAACCACACGTTGGACAATCTATAATAAAAATATGATTCTTCTATTATGTAATTTAAATTAAAATTTTACAATCAGTATTGGGAAGGAGTTTTTTTCGATTCTTTTCCACGCAAAAAAAATAACACCAATTGTAAACTAACCATTCTATTTTTACAAGTATATTTCAAGCCTTTTTAAGTAGGAGTCGCTATTATTATTTATTTTTTAATCCATGTTCGCTCCCAATGTTGAGCGTATGGCCTCTTAATGGAAGTATCTAAACATAACTTTTTCTACGAAAACTGTTTGTTACTCAGTCGCTATTTTCCATAGGGATAGAAGGACAAGGCAATGACAGGAATAGAGGTTATCTAATCGCTCTCACTACAACCAGTTAATGAAGGATCGGAATGGTGGAATTAATATATTTTTTTCTATAATTATAATAATCAATAATTCTTAGTCTTTTGCATTAAATTCGTTAAAAAAGACATGTTTCTTACAGTAATAATAAATAAGTCTATTAGGTTCGTAGTGTAGTGGTCAACATCGATGACTTTCATGCCTTACCTCACAGGTTCGAATCCCAGTACAAACAGTATTTTTTCAATCAACTTGTCAATTTCTGTTCGAAGATATGGATTTTACCTTTCCAATCCTAAAACAATGAGATGCACCGAAAGCGATTAGCTTACCACTATTCCTATCTTATCATGACTCTCTTCGATAAAGAGACGTTGAAAAACTGAGTAACATGCAGTTCTCGTTAAAAAAATATTTGTTGAGATACCTCTATTAAGGGGCCATATGTTCCAAAATAATTATGTATGTCCCATAGTAACAAATATGATGCCTAAATGAAATGGCTTCATATACTTTTTATAGTTTTAATACCTTATAGACCGCGATGATTGACGATTTTATAAAAGGATGTTAATTTTATACAACGTGTACAATATTTGTTTGAAAAAAGTAAGGATAGAAAACATAATAAGAATTTGAGATGATTTTATTATTTAGAATACACCCTATTGGCACGTAACTCATAAGCGATCAATGTGCAGCTTAAAACGTGCATGGAAAATGTCTAACTTTATCTTCTGTGCGGCAGATGGGTCATTTGGTTTTATACAATGTACGAGTTGAATAAATATTGTTCTAGGATTCCATGAGAACCAATCGTTTGTAGCGGATACCGTAAAGATATAAAATATATTGGAGTACAAAATTATATCTACGACGTAATAATATCAATCAAATATTTTTATAATATTGTATGTGAATATAACCGATTAAAAATCAATTATTTTATCAAGCATTTCATTTCAAAAACCGATATTTACACTTTGGAAAGTTAGTAGACGCAATATTTTTCATCTTGCTGTATTGCCAATATTGAAAACAACAACATGTATGTTTTAACAGCTAGACAAAAAAGTATTGCAAAAAATATAAGCGAAATAAAATTAAACGTGCTAGTATTGAATTTATCGTTTTTTGCTGCTTGTGATTTCCATGACACTGGAAAAAGCCTAATTTTTTTTCCGTATTATTGTCATAAATAATAATAAGTACATTGCGTATTTTTTGTAAGATTTAAATTAAATGTGGATCTATCGGTTTTTGTTTTTAATCGTATATTACTGCTTTCCTTACTTGATATGAAGATTTTATCAAATAATTTTATTATTTTTTTATTTATATCGCAATTTGAAAGGCAGTACTTGTCAAGGGCAATACAATTACAATACAAATATAAAAGGTCCGTTATGTTAAAAAGATAATCAGAATTGAGTTATCAGAAACGCTGTCATGTTTTTGCAGATTGTAATTTGTTCGGGGTCACACTAAAAATAAATTAGTAAGTAAACCCGAACTGACTTTGCGTGTGCGTCAATCTTCAACCCAATTTCATTATCAGGGTTCAATCAAATTATCCAAACGAACGCTACTTATTTCAAGGGTCTATATACAGTGTTTCTCAAACTGTAAATTTAATCTCATCACATTAACCTACTTCACGATCACGATGTTGCTCTAAATATTTTCAATTGAAAAACATAAATAAGTACAATGAAAACAGATTGATACGTACACGACATATTCATTAAAAAATATGTACAACCAATTTCAACCACTATCTTCACAAAGCAATACATTTTTTTTTTGTATTGCATTCAACATTTTATCACCAAATTTAATACATCTTACGGAGTATCTCAATGTTATTTACGTTCAGATAACTAGTTTTCATTTAGTCAATATACCCTTCTTTCTGGTTATTGTAAACTACTCTAAAATATATAATATGTTTTCGAGTGAAACACACGAATACATCGAATGTTAAATGTAGATTGTAATTTTTACCTATTTAGTGGAGACTATCATTTCCACAAAAACCATCGTCACCTTTGATAGATAATGAATATGATATATATTTAAAAAGAAAATTTAATGTACATGTATAGTATATGAATGTATCAATTAATACTATTTTATTTCAATAACAAAAAATTACGTCAAATGTGTTAATTTATATGCATGGTATATATGGTATACATGGTTGTATATATTTTTAATTATTATGTAAAACGCATTTTTCGTATTCACTTCATTAAATTGCACATAAAAATTAGTTTTACTCATATCAATTGGTTGTATTTTGAATGCAGTATTAAGTCATTGCGTGTCTTTTGTCAGTGCAAAGCAAAACAAATTAATGATAATTTTTAATAGAAAAATAAATTAATAAAAACAATAAACCTTTGTACTTCATTCCACTTTATTAATAAAGTGGAATGAAGTACAAAGGATTATTGTTTTTATTAATATAATGCCTTTCCACCAAGTATTGACAGTGAACACCCTAAAAGTGAGAAATAGAAATAATGATCTCATTTATTTTTAAACTATGTAATTTTTTCGTAAGCTACAATATTAAAAATATAAAAAAAGCTTCCAAAAGTTTGAGGAGTGTAGATGATTGTAGCGTTTGAAAAGGCTAAACAATTTACATCCAGGGTCTACGCAAGTATAATTGTAAATGTGGATGTATGCGAGTTGATTCTCAAAGCAAAAGCCTCTTGGAGGGTAAGTGCTTCCTTTTTTTTTAATATAGGACCCGAAATCTTTTAAATATCCACTAAGACAGAGGTTCAAGTCTTACGCAATTCGGAAAAATCAAATTGCCGAAATGTATCAAGAATTTTAACGAGTGTTTTTTTTATTTTCTACAAATACCTACTTAAAAATACAGTACTGAAAATGAATGCTAATATAATTTTGCGTGTTCATAGCGTGGATCCAAATAAATTGTATATATGTAATAACCGGAGAGAAAATTCAATCAAACCTCATGAATTTATAACTCATTGTATGAAGGATAATAATGGTGGCATACATAATACCTATGAAAAAATTCAGTTGAGTCAACCAAGCCGTTGAAAGAAGGGACGCGGCTAGAATAAGACAAGTTAGCTCCAGGAGTGGGTTGGAGAGAGCTCAGAGAGGTTTGTGTGAATCCCTTGTTAAATCTTGCTTAGACCGGCGAGCCCTTTGTTAAATTAAGAAAAAACATTTTTCTCAAATAAATAAGTACCTAACAGCAATTACTAACATACATATGTTGTCTATAGTAGCTTAAGTGTGACGTTTGAAGCATAGAATTAAAGTGAATAAAATAGTATTTATTTTTGCATAAATCTTTGAAGTCTTCATTTTTGCAATCTGAGGTAGGTAAGCACATTTTTTGGCTATTTCTCATAATTATATCTAGTATATTTCGTATTACTACATAATATTAGTATATTGAAGTAACATAATATTGCTTTTTAAAAAATCGCCCCGTTTCCGGTTCGGGTTACCTGCTAATATCTCTGTAACTAAACGAGCCGTTTTTTAACTTATTTTCAGCCCACCGACCATTTTTGTGATAATGGTGGTGACGAAAGGCGGTATCAAATGTCACATCCTTTATTAGAAAAATTAATCAACTTCACTATTTGAGATCATAATTATTGTCCTGATCGAAAAAAATAAAATAAAATGGAATTGAAACAAAAATTGTTCAATTTTTGATTTAATACAATGTTTTTCCAACAAGAATTTACATTAGACATCTTAAAGGTAAAATAAATAATTGGTTTCATTGGGCAAACAGAAATAAATTTATTGTGTAGATGTCTATTAGGGGATTCGAAACCATGAACTCACAACCGAGTGGATCATCGCCCAATTTTATTGACGTCATAGAGAACTGACTTTGAAATAATTGATGATATATGGATATTTTATTAAATATAGTTACCACACCTCATTCTAATATATATATATGTATATACATACACATGCACAAAAATACAATACATAAACAAATCAAACGGAGGAAAGTCAATTTCATGATGCAGTTATATTAATAAGAAAAAATTCAATGTATGAGGGTCTTCGAAAAGAACTGTTTCCAGCTTAAAACAATTCCTTGATATTGCTTCGTCATGATTATGAAGGTAAGGGATCGTTGGATTGTACTAGTTGCCTACCTCGTTGTGAAACTTTTGAGAATTTTCATGAACGAAATCGCAAATGGAAGGTTTATTAAAGTTTCTATGAAGCAGCGAGTTGGGGTCACAGCGATATCTAGTCACACGTCTTTCCTTTATTATTACTGTCCTTAAATGAGACTATGGGCATTTAAATGACATAAAAACAACTTCAATTACGATTTTATTTATTTTTTTATTGCCTCGTCTTGTATTAAGCATTTTTTTAAATATTGTTTTGAATTACTATAGTCAATACATTGCTAATTCACATTGACTCACTGTGTCGATACATTCGGTGGCTCTCGTAGCTCTGTCCCCAATCAGACAAATATCCGGCAAATTTCCTTAGCAAATATACATTAGATATAGTCAATTAGTGCATTCAACAGATTACTGAACTGGAATTATATGCCGTCGCCCACCGAACGAAGAGCATAGTTCTATCGATATTAAATTGTTCGGGAACATTTACACAAATCAAGTGGAAATCTAATATTTGCTAGCATAATATTCCGAGCAGCTAACCAGAGTGTTAATTTCAATAATTAACAGTCGATATTGAGTATTTGTGATTACAAAAGTAGAATATTTATTTAGAATTAGAAACTATCTAGTAATATATACAACCATTATTCATTTATCTTAATTCTGATTTTGTTTTACAAAACAAGGAAAATTAAACAATTTTCTAGTCTTACAGATAGATCATTTGACTTATTTTAATTTTGACCATAAATAAAGCTCAGTAAGTCACACATCTCATAGCGTGCAACGTGCCCATTAGATTTTTATGCCCGGTACCGTATTCAGAGCATAAAAATAATATCGTGACAATCGCTACAAAGGCTTAAAAAAATAAGATCATTCATTCTATAGGCGATTAATATTATTCAAATATTTGGTTTTTCCCCTTTAGATATTTACCCTTCTGAAACATATATACTTCTAATATAATATTTAAACAGAAGCCAAAACTGGTTGTTATAAGGTTACCTAACAATTTATTATCGAAGAGGTTAAAAATGCGACCAGAATTTAAGAATCTAATTATTGGTAGATAGTGTAAAAATATGTGTTATGTACGTGAATTGAACACCTAGACATTGCAACCAAAAACCAAAAATACCCAGTAGCGCTTAAAACTAAGGTTAAAACGTACAGCTTTTTTAGTTTATCTGAATAAAATGGTTAAATATATACTAGAATTATATTGGACATAACCTTTATAATAAGTTTATAGATATTATTTAATCCCTAAATATTCTACTCGTGTCATTTATTCGCAAAAGCTCATAATACGCCATGCCATCTTTAATAAGAAAGCTTTTATTTATGTAATAATACCATCCCCACGTATCAGTGTAGAGAAATAATATATATGGCGTCGCATGCGGTCAACGGCGACAGCGTGCTTTGGGTGGTGGAGCTGGTGGAAATTTTTTGGACCCTCTTTAAAAATTAATCAAAAAACTAATTTTCGTACCCAGCGGGGGGGGAGCTGTGGTTACGATAGTCTACTACTCCATGTTAACCTTATTCTAATTACTACATGTTAAAAAGCTTATTTGATTATTTCCCACTCGTAACCGTATCATCACGTACACAGCGACATGACTTTGCCTGAAGGGTTAGCTTTAAATCATCTTGGGGTACTTTTGACACGGTCACTGTCAAATATATTTGATAATACAAAGCATAATTTTACTCAGGAACAGCTAAGTAATTTCTTTCTTTGCTTTTCTCCGCGTCACATTGAATTTTTTATTTATTTTTCAGTTTTCAAATCGGATATGTTTTTTTTTTACATTATCACGTGCGAGGATTGAAACACGGTACAGCCCAATCAGACAGTTGATTTTTATTCTATTGCCATTAAAGCTAGGGTCTCCAATCCCGGGATCCTGTCCAATACCGTGATCCTAAAATCTCGGGATTGTGACAGTACTAATAATATTGAGATTGAGGAAATTAGATAAAGTTGAGCGAGAAGTAAAAAAAAGAAGATTCAAAATTTATGGCTTTGTTTTGGGAAATCCGTAAATTTCTGGGTTTTCGAAATCGACAAAAATTGTTTGAAAAATCCCAAGACGATTTCAAAATCACCGAGCAAATTTTTTAAATTTCAATCCCGAATCAAAATTTACACACGATTTTATGTTGAATGTTTTATCCCTGGATCACAAAAAAGGTCCGGGATTGGATGCCCTTATTAGAGCTCAATAGGAAAATCACAAAGATAAGGTCACTTGTGGGATATTTTATTCCAATTGAAAAATAAAATGTTAACAAGTTTTATAATCGAACAACTTTAGAATCAAACTTTTCATTTCCTTTCGAGAAATAACCCATACGTTATCTTTTGCCTATTAACTCAAAAAATTCTTGTTGTCCTTTAACGGAAGATTTTCATATTCTTGAAGAAGTTTTTTTTGTTTTTTAATGAATTGCATTAATTTCTTTAGCGATACTTTGGGTTGTATATTTTTGGAAAGATTATCATCGAATAAGTTGAACTTACGTTTCATATTATAAACAAATTCTGACACGGGTATAACTGTACTGCATGACGTCACATGAAACACTCGGTTACATCTTATCACAAATGGCTAAGATGTATGAAGTAACATACCAATATAAATTTGCTGTCCGCAAACAAGAAAAGTACTTTTGAAACACCTTTTTAGCTTAAAAATCTTTTGATGGTATTATTGAATCACTGCTTCAATTGCCACTCTAGAGATTTGGACTGTGTGTACACCTACAACCAGCTGTTGGTCTCTTTATACAAAAAAGCTTATACCTTAGCAGTTAGAGTTCTGCTAAGCTATGAGAATATTCCAGGAGCAGCACATGTTCGAGTTATTGTTGAAATTGTCACAATTAAAAATAGTATTTTTGAAAAAAAAAATACATCTTGTCAATTATTTTATTCATTGTTTTTATGAAAATTATAAAGGAACGATGATTCGATCACGAAGACTGATTGTCGAAAACTCATTATAAGATATTTTCCATCAATAACTGAGTTGGTTGGTAAAATACAATACTTATTGTAAAATTTTCAATAATTTCATATTGAACGTTCTCAGAGAATATATTTTAATTGTAGTTTTAATTTCGAAATTACTGATAAATTTCATAAAATTGAATGTATAAAATGTTTAAATCTTGTTAGCTAAACAACTAGACGCAAATACAATACATTAAACTCTGAAACAAATCACTGAAAAAAAAATTAACCGAGTTTCAGATTGTAGTTTCCGCACTATCAAATATCATTTTTTATCAAATGATATTAAAACGTATCCGCGTGTTGAATATGCCCGATACATAAAAATAAAAAGGATATTTTGCAGACTCGTTTCATAAAAAAATATCACGTGTGCATTATATAAAAGGAAAATTACAATACCGCTACGCCCCGAGTAGTCAGATCACCCCCTTTGGGATTCCCCGCACATGCCATAACAAAATGACAAACTTATTCCAGTCCAAAAGACCCCGGGGCTTCTCGCCTAAACGAATATTGATAAGTTATATGAATAACTATGGGTAGTATAAACACGTCTTCCCACAGAATATGAATCAGTATCAATTTAGATATTAAGAGGGAGGAGTTTATGTTATATTATACAGAATGAGAAATCAAAATATTTTTTCTCATTGGAATCCACATCTGTAGCCTTGGACTCAAATGGGCGTATCTCAACAGAAGTTATTTTCTAGTTGTTATTCAGTCATTGTCTTTTTTTTATATACATTCATTCCCGGACTTCTTATATACGAGCTAGGGCATCCAATTCCGGACCCTTTTTGTGATCCCTGTATTTCGGGATTCACAGTTTTTTGAGATTCCAGAATCGATCACAGAGAAAAATGTCAGGAATCGAGAAATTTTAAAATTAACCACAAAAGAATGTGAAGCACCTTTTTTCAACAATTTTTCGAGAATTTTTAATTTCTTCCGTGATAAGTACAATCACAATCCCGGGATTTAGAGATCACAAAATTGGACGAGATCCCGGGATTGAAATCCCTAAAATACGCTTCACTTTTTTATGCGATCTTTCGTTTTACCACGTGCTATTTAGTATCAAAGATTGATTTCTATAATTTTTATTTTATTTCTAATTTAAATATTGATGTCAAATGATTTTGAAGTTTATTAAAAATGGTAAAGTTGATTTTCTAATAGAATTGTTAGAACTGAATATACAATGACTGTGATAATACCTGAGAATTTAAACATTGATTTGTCTTTATAGATTAACAACGAACGTAAATGGTTTTTAGTCTGTTAAATAAAAAGGTTTTCATTTATAATTTCCGTTATGTACAACCTTAAAATTTCAAATAACTATCAGGTATAATGAAATCAAACTTTCCAGGAACGCTATTAAAATATCATTTCTCCTATTACTCTGAAGTTCAAAATCAATCACGTATTTATCATCTGTCGACGGGGTATAATTATTTAAATTCCGTAGACTTAACAATAATAAGGTTTTATATTATACTTGTCACAACAGTAAATGTGATTAATTTTTCTCTCAGTTGTGTTTTAAATTAATATAAAATCTCTGTAATATATTATATTAACAATATTAAATGTTTCAAAATTGACGGCTGGAAGTTTAATTAACCAGGAAGTTTGAGCTTTATCAGGGTAATGGATACATAATATTAACGTTAGGAGGTTTATTTATTTAATTTCATCAAAAGCTTTTCCAAAAATTTCGTCCGCGGCGGGAGAAGGAAGTTACGACGTAATTTAATTTAAATCAATAAGTCTAGTCTATTTTGAGTGATTCCACTTCAAAAATACTTTCACTTGAATAACTTTTTACTGCTTTATATACCTACTCAGAGTATATAACTAAGCTTTTAATCTTTCGAACTAATCTTGAATGACGCAAGAATCGATATTTAGGGAGAAGTTCATTTTTATTAATTTACTTGGTGATGGTAAGTGCTTTTATATTCATGGACGTAAAGCAATTAAAAGTTGTGAAAAAGTCACATATTAAAATATCAGACTTTTTTAAAATACGATATACAAAGTCTCTGATTATAAGTTCCATGTTCAAGTGGTCCACGTCGTTGCCTTTAGTTTCAGTATTCACGGGCTCAAAGCCAGTACGGACGGTTTCCCAACTTATTACTTAAATTGATTTATGAACTTCCATTCAAAGACATATATATATGTATCTGATATCGAAATCTCTCAAACCTTTTCAATCTTAAAAATAGGGTGTAACCGTAAGTATTGCTTTAGCCTTCTACCCTTTTATTGCTAGCGTTTTCGGAACGTAGGAGGATGGGCATCTTAGTAATACATATTTATTGTAGAGTATACAAGCCCTTGAGAACTTAAGTGAGCCAAGTGGTATTTTTGGAAACAAATTTAAGTATCTAACTTAACTTATCTATTATACTGATTTTTATAAAAAAAAGCGTTATATTATTAATATGCTAAGCATATTTGTATCAATTTAACAAAACTTACTGTGTTAATATTTTTTAAAAAAATAATACATAATAAATGATGTTAAAATATATAAAATTCATAATAATGTTAAATAAATATCTAAAAACAAAAGATGCTTAAATTTAAAATTTTTAGTGACAAACGTAGAAATCAAAAATCACAATGCCATACTTAATTAAAAAAATGATAAAATAATACGATCTCTACTTACAAAAAAAAGATTGATTCTTAAGGGCTTCTTATAAAATCTTTGCTGATAAATTTCAATTGGGCATGGAAGTGGACTGTTGATTTCTGTACGATCTCTTGTAAAGAATCGAAGCAAACGACATTCAAAAGTTTTCGTTTTCAATACATATTATACCGTAAATATATTCAATATTGAAGACGGATTTAGGATTGGGCAAATGTTGCAATGAAAACCATTTGGCAGAAAAAACTGGCATATTTAAAAGCGACAGTTTGGCATGTTGCCATATATTTAACATCATCTCAAAACAATAAATTAAATTAAATTATTTCAAGATCAAAGATTCGGTATAAAGTGGCATGCAGAAAAATCGCCTCAACCAAAATAACTGAATATTAATATTGTGAACGTTATCTTCTTAGAGACAAAATTTTAAGCTTATATTTTCATAAATATTTGTTTACAGCTAAAATAAAACATTAAGTTAATTGTAATTAAGATATAATATGTAAGGTTTTCATGCAAATATGGAAAATCAGCGCATTTCAGAAAAACTCTCTTTTTTCAATTGAAAAAGTAAGTTTGTTACTTAAATAAACGTTTCAATGATTAATTACTTACTTCTAAGAATAAATATTTTTATTTTAGTTATTAAATTTATTTCAACGAATACTATAAACGATTATTTTTGATAAAAATTTCGGCAAAATGACATCATCAAACTAAATAAAATGCCCCTATTATTATCCCATTTTTAAAAAGTTTTACCAACGCACGAATGTAAATTTTACCAATTGTACGTAGTCAAGTGGTCAAAGTCATCGGTTTCGGCTACGGAGGTCATGGGCTCGAATCCCAGTATGGACAGTTTTATAAATTAATTTCTTAATAGATTTGTGAACTTTAGTTCAGTTTTTTTGGTAAATTTGTAAGAGGTAATCAATATTTCAATTATAATCAATTTAGTGTCACTCATTCATATTTTGTATCATTATCTGAGATTTGCTTTCACATTTATATAACCAATTATTTTTTCACCTTTCATAGATATACTTAGCTCATTATAAATATCACTGAATTAATGTGTATTTTTTTCATTGCAAATGCTCTTAACCGATAATATTAAATATAAATGTGTATATGTACATAACACTGATTTTTATTTTGAATAAACATAATGTCTTCCCACCAAGTAACAGTGAGCATTTATGATAAAGTAAGATTGCCATTTCTATAGCTAGTATTGTCCTAAACTATTCTATAAAGCAATATTAATTATTGAAAAAAAATATCTCGAACAACTCTGCCATACTTAAATAAGTTTTTTTTTATTATATTAAAAAAGCATTGTATTTATTATATAAATACATGAAATAATGAAGCTGAAAACTTTAAATTCGTTTTGGGATTGAGACGGTATTGTTCTAGGGGTGAATTTTTTTTTTCGTCAAAGGGACATATAATGCGCTTAAAATTAATATATTCTTAACATTAAAAAAAAATATTTATAATAAAAAAACGTTTGAATGACTGAGCTTTCAAATATAAAATTATTCGTACCTTTTCTTTAAGTATAAAAAGTGTTTTTAACTGACTGTAACAATGTCAAATGTATTTATTAAGTATATAAAATATGTCATCTTTTAAAATATACGAAGCTCTGGAGGTGATATCCTGACGGATACAAGTGTCTTTTATTGCCTTGTTTCACAGAAAACGTAGGACATTTAATGCTATCTACAAGAATTATTTACGAAGTACGCCTAAGTATAGAAATAAAGCATTTCCTTCAGAAAGCTCCAGACATTAAAATGTACGAGCAGTTATTCTAACTACACTTGCCAAAAATCTCTTGAAATAAAACCTTTGCCATTCTGTGTGTAAAATTGTATCTATATTAAAAAAAAAATCTTTTGGTAAATTAGGTAAAATTTATCTATGTAATATTATAATACTTCTTTTAGTAGGAAATTGAAAAACATGTTAATATCATGAAAAATTATGACATATTACGTCCTATTTTTTTATTTTCAGCTTTATGCACAATATTTCCTGAACTGAATTTGTGACAATATTAATTAATGGTTGATGACATGTAATTGCGTACAGTATAGTATGTAAAACCATTTATGTTATTAATTTTTTATTCCAGGCTTGGAGCCCTTGGGAAAAAAACAGTATCTGTAAGAAAAAATTCTAACGATTGAGCTTAGCAATTGAGCGAGTCTATGTGGGTCTCGGTAGTTTTTTGAATGACTCGTTTGACAACAACGAAATAATTAAGTCAAAAAAAACACGTATGAAAACAACATGTTATTTTAAAGTCTGCCAGATAAAGATATTACAACTTTATCAAAGTCTGTAAGCCTGAAAAGGGTAAGTAGTTTTTGAAAGCCTTAGTTTTTTGACAAAGAAAGGATGCACTGAATTGAAAGTTAATGTTACTTGGAATCTCGAACTATTTGAAATTAAATTTCAACATTATTTTCCCATGCTTATAGGTAAAGAATCTGCACTGGAACGGATCGCATTCTCCGCTTCACTGAATCTAGCTGGAATTCCTTTGGATCAGGAATGTCAAAATCGATTTGCATCGCCGAGGTATGAGCTAATTTACACAAGGAGGGCATATTTAAAATAGCTAATTTATATAAACAGTTTTATTAATTAAACTATTTTTTTTAATGTCATTTTATTAAGGTTCATCTCATCATTTTTAATTTTTAATCAGTTTCTCTCTACAAATTTATATAAATAAATGATTGAATTTTTAAATTGTGTTACAATCGAGGCAATAATTTGTTTTAATAAATGCTAAAGCTTTGCCTTGCATTATTTATTTGTTCATTCTTACTGATACGGTATCACTTTGTATTTCTATAATTAATTTTGAAGCCTTATTCAACTTCTAAACTACCACAAAAAATCCTTGATCAGAGTTAAAGATTTGCCTTAAATTAAGTTTTTTTAATGTGTATTACCTTTTTTAAAATTACAAATTACATGCTGGGTTACAAGATGCGTCTATGCGCATCTATACAAAAATATTAACAAAGTCTTTGATAGTAAAGCGTTACGACTCGGCTATGAGATCGATTTAAATGTTTTTCAAATAATTAAAAAAATTTTGGATGCATGCACTAAGTAAATTTATTAAACACGCTTAGCTAAAAATATTGGTACTGTAGGAAGTGAATCCCATTAAATATAATGGAACCATTTTTCAACATTAAGCAAAACGAATAATGACATGATGTTATATTTCCAGCACACATAATAAATTACTTGATATTAGGAGCGGCTTGAACATCAAAGTTAAATAGCAAATTTCCAACGCAAGAGGAAAGCATATGTAAATTTTATTTTGTAACCGCAATAAATAATGACATCATAAAGCTTCGAAATAAACAATATCATTCAAAATATACAAAATTTAAATCCCACAAAACAGTATCACCTTTTTAGAACTCTCTCCCTTGAGTATTAAACATATAAAAACAAAAAGGTTTTACATTTGTTTCTCTCTGTGGTCTAGTTGGTAAGAGTTTTTCCCTATTGACTAGGCAGGACTGAATTCAAATCCTATTAAGTTAATTCATCTAACATTTAGATTTCTCTAATTTAAAATTAAAATCATGAGCATGGCTTTTTATCACCAAGCTTAATCTCGAATGATTTCCCTAAAGTAAAATATGTTGCACAATAACTGAAATGCCAATTTTTTTTTTTTAAATCTTTAAATAAGAAAACGACGGTCAAACCGACCGCCCATAACAACAATAAACATAGCCACAATAATAACGTTTATGTTATCGTGTATTTAAGACCCCCATATCCTATCAAATATATTGTTTTTTGGTCTACTTAACATATTTTTTTTTATAATTTTCCTGGAATTTACCGACCACATTTAGATTAATAATGCATGGTTTCAAACTAAAGTTAAATTATTTTTACACTATTACACACGTTTTATTATATCAGAGAAATTTTTCAATTGAAAAACTTACTACAACGGATTTTAGATAATAATTTGTAGATTTATGATTAGTAGTAATATTTTTTTTATTCTCTCTTGAATATTCACAAAGACTATTTCATTGACTTCTGCTCACAAATTTCATGTAAAAAAGCACCCAAAAGCAACCGCTACGGCTTTTTATTTTATTATTAGTGATAAAATATTTTTTTTTGTTCTTTGACTTCTTGAAATTAACCCTTTAAATATGTTTATATGACTAAGGCATCCATAAAAGAATTATTATCATCGTCTTATTAGGCATGAAATACGTTTTTATACAGCTGCGGTATAAGTGGTCCACAAAAACGGTAACGATATTGTTGATGTCTGGATGCGTAAAGCCTTCCCGTAGTAATTCAGATCTATTTGTGTAGACATCTACTAGAGAAAGGTGAACGTCCAAGACGACGTCCTAATCTAAATAAAATTATGCCTCTCAAATACTTCACTGTGTTTGCCGATATTTTCGAAGGAGTTCATTTTTTGGGTTATCCCAATTTAGTGAAACAATTTTTGACACGTGTTTTGAATATTTGAGTAGCACCTTTAGACTCTTATATGATGATAAAAATAATAAAACATTTTTAGTACTTTTTCCACATAAAATTTATTAGATCAGGACCGGTTTCGCTCATCGCGAGCATTATCAACTGATAAGAAAAATACAAAAACAGTGATATTTATACAAATTTAAATTGAAATAAAAAGGTGTAAGCAACTATTAACAATTTAAAGGATTAGCAAATTACATTATAATTACACA
The DNA here is from genome assembly GCA_030503985.1 of Himalopsyche tibetana. Classification (NCBI taxonomy): domain Eukaryota; kingdom Metazoa; phylum Arthropoda; class Insecta; order Trichoptera; family Rhyacophilidae; genus Himalopsyche; species Himalopsyche tibetana. Next base: position 16,699,667 of record JAPJYX010000025.1, on the reverse strand, counting down.
AAATTAAAATGCTTAACACCCATAACAATTAAAAACTCATCATCAAAGAATAATAAATCTAAGTGGCAAACGATATCAATTATAATTTTCAATTTAAATTTGTATAAATATCACTGTTTATGTATTTTTCTTATCAGTTGATAATGCTCGCGATGAGCGAAACCGGTCCTGATCTAATAAATTTTATGTGGAAAAAGTACTAAAAATGTTTTATTATTTTTATTATAATGCCATTCCACCAAGTATTGACAGTGAACACCTTAAAAGTGATCTTATATGATGAAATAGACGCTTATCAAAAAGGCAAAATACATATCTAAAAGTATTTTTGTAATAACTAGCGACATCATGAATATTATTATTTACTTGGCGAGTGGTCGAGTGGTCAACGTTTTCGGTTTCGGAGCTAACTGGTTCAAGTTCCAGTGATTCAGTTGATTTATGGATTTACGTGCGAAGGTATGCAGATCGGTGATATCTTAATTATTTTCGCCTCACCCCAACACATATACAATCCTTAAAAAGGGCTCAAAACGATGAGCCAACAACTAACCGCTAGTTCTGTCCTTCTTTCCCTACTCTCTTCGAAAACAAAGGTTGAGGAACGGAGCAACTAGCACTTGTTGAATATTCTCCACATTAGAAGTAAACATGGTAAACAAAAAATACTTACAACGATGTTTATATAAAGTAATTATAATTCTTTTATTTTGAGCTTACTTTAGTATCAGTTTTATTTTTAAATTACAACCAAATCCTCTTTAATTGTAAAATGATATTTTTTGACGCTATATTTTATTATTCGACTTTAAGGTTAAGATTTAATTAACAAATTTTCCTTAATAATAATTTTATTTGTTACACTTAAAATGATACAAACGTTGTAAAAACAAACCATTACTTATATACTTTGTGTGTACAATTGGTATAATAGACAATTTTTTATGAAATATAAAATACTTAGATTACCATGGGAACTAACAACTACATTAGCTTAAAAATATTTCAATAATCGTATTGTTTAGATAGAATACATCTCTTTGCCATCGGGTTAAAACATGTGTGTGATATATTCCGATTTCCAACGAATATTCATAATATAAACTAGCTCACCTTTTGCGGTGAAATATTTAATTGACTGCACGTGGTAACCCTTTACCGCGCCTAAATTATGTATAAAACGTAATTATTCGAAAAACATGAGCGCTGTTTCATAACGTTACATAGTACATCCTCGTCATTATAAAATTATTAGAAATAATAGAGCCGTATAATCTACGTGAAAAAGCATAATTAAATAAATCATGAAATCTACACAAACAAGAAATATTTTAAATAATTAATCCATTTGAATGGAAGCTTTAATAACAGCCTATTTTATGAAAAGCCATCAAATTAAAAAAGCTTACTCGTAATACTTTTGATATATTATAAAAAGAGCGTAAATGAAGTTAATAGTTCTTACCTGTTAATTGAATGAAAATTATCATTGTTTATTCGTAAACCTTGTAAAATTATCTATGCGAGTGCTTTTTAAAAAAGCGACACAAATTTCGCAATCAGTAACATAACATGCGAAGCAAAAAAATACCAAATGAAATTCTATGTTAAAATTGAATTTTCACAAAATTATCACCGAATCCATCAAAAAAGACTCTTGCGAGATTCAAATGAACAAAGCATCAAGATGCATTAGACAATGAATATTATTTTTTTATCCCAGTGGCATCAATGATGATATGAAGACAAAAAAAATCGAATAAGCGTGAAGAATATATTCGAATATTCGATTGATTCGTCTATCATATTCTGTTTTGAAAACAAAGTGAAGTGAGAAATGGCATTACGTTAAATTTACTGTTAGTTGTTCTTAAAACGCATTTTGATATTTTTTTATTACTTTTTGAAAGACTGTGGATATCTTTAGAACACTTCAAAGCATACTCATTTTCAATCAATGCTATAAATATATAAAAGTCTACAATATATTTGTACTACCATAACTGCACCGCATATCAAATATTGACTACCGTATAAAGTGCCATTTTTTCTATTGGTAGCAACATCAATGGAAAAAAAAGCTTTCAAACTACAGCTTAAAGTTTTAGTATCTATTATTATGTGATATTTTCTGTAGCAAGAAATTTCGCATGATAAAATATTTTGTAATATATCCAATGTAAGCTTATTGGTATGGATTTTATTTCTTCCTTTTGCACATATACATTTTATATTTACGTTTTCAATGCATTGTCATTTAAGGCATAAATTTTGTAGGCATGAATACACACCTACATTTAAAGGTTTTCAATGAGACTTTTTTCTGGATTCACAGATTAAATATTACATATCCCATCTACGAAAAACTTGATCCTTTTTTATTACGAAAAATACTGTTCTTCTTTCACAATTTATTTATAAGAATTTTATAAATATCAATTGGTATCTTTGTAGCTCGGCTAGTTAGACAAAAATATATATATGTATATAAAAAAATAGGGAATCTTTCGAGAGGCTTTTTACATATTGTATTATTAATAGCGAAACGTGTGTCACGCCTAGTAACATAATAAGCGAAACAGCGAATTATTTAATTTTGATAAAAAATTACCAAGGCTAGAGTAATAGAAAATGTTCAATTACTGCGTGGAGCCTGTCCTAAACATTTAAAAAAAATACATAGATTGATTGAAGGTATGTGATTAGCATTAACTTGGAATTAGGTATAAACATCAAAGTATTTAGTAACAGAAATAATAAAATATAGCCGAAATAACTATCAACTACATAAATCTTATATTATTGTGTAATCTTTTTAGATTATTTTGTTAGTAAAGTAACTTAGATTATTCCACGTATTGTGCTACAAACTGTGACACGCGTTTTGCCTCTTTCAGAGGCATCCTCCGACAAATTACGTTCAAAAATGCTTGCTTAAGTATTTAATTTAAGTTATTTTATATTTTATTAAAATGAACTTCCACAAAGTAACCGCCAAATTCATCGAAAGTACTCTTCCAGAATTTTACTTTTCCCCAAACAGCATCGTATATAAATAATGATTACTCTCAACCTGTCGACTAATCAAAAAACCTGCAGGGTAGTATAATGTTTTCTTTATCAGATTTAATTTCCCTTCGGGTGTCATAAATCCCTCTTATCGTGAAATATACAAGCGAGGAGCCATATCAAACGTATCGCGGAAGCGAGTAAACGCGCCACGGCAGAAGGCTCGTTTTTATGTCATGAAAGCTTGTCGTCCGACCGGCACATATTATGAACCGCAAAGTCTTTGCGACAAATCTGCCTGGGAAATGAACAAGCTTTTCACCAGGGACGTAGATAATTTACTATGGCAAGAATGAAGGCCTTATTAAAAGTAGTGATTATGATACCGCGGAGAATTTATGATTGTTGATAAATGAACTCTCTCTTATTCTATTGATTGCGTCTCTTATTGTGATATTTTTCGACTGTTTGTAAATAGTCTTCAGGCTGTTTCTTAAAGAAGCAAAACATCTCTACCGATTCTAGAGCTTAGATAATAAGAAGTAGATTTATAAATAATAGTTTCGCTCCTTTTACCCTTAGCTGCCAAATTAGTTAGGTACACAATTAATGTAATAAGAAAAATATCAAATTCAATTTCATATTCAAAATAAGTTTTCACCAAATAACCGCAGAACCTATAGAACATTAAAATAAATTTTATTATTTAATGATTTTTTTCAACAAATTCTGAAAAATTACAAAAACATTGTTTTTATAGATATCGTGTTTTTAACACATTCTTTATTTAAGAAAACCTTCAAGAATCATAGTAATTATTTGTTTAAACAGCCGTGTTTATTGTGTCTTTTAGATATCTTCACAGTTTTTGAGAATATATTTTTTTGCATACGAAAAAGTTTAAGATAATTGGAAAACTATATAGAAATAAAAAAAAGAATTGGAAAGTAAGAATGAGTAAAAGTTAAAATGATATGGTATAAATTTTAAAATTGTGTCTTTCACTGACTACAAATTTAACTTAAGATTTCGACTGAAGGTGCTTGGTAAAATTTCAATATTTAATTTGAATCGTTCAAATTATGTACATTCACACAGATTCTGTCACTGACGACCCGGGATTCGTCTTTTGGCATATTCAGGCGGATGCATCATTCAAGTGCATGGATGAACTTGAACTGACAAGTAAGGTTCAAACTTAGTACAAATTTATTTTTACTGCCATCATCAAAAGAAGTATTATTTACTAAATGCGTTCAATGCTACACAGATAAAGTAATCAAGACAAAATTGTGTAGTTTGTATTCAAAGAAAATATTAAAAGTTGACATCGATTATTATTTACAAGATTTCTTTTCACCGCCTTCAGTGATTAAAGAAACCATCATATAATTTAAGATTTCGACTGAAGGTGCTTGGTGGAATTTCAATATTAAATTTGAATCGTTCAAAATATGTACATTCTCACAGATTTTGTCACTAACGACCCGGGTTTCGCAAAAGGTTTTATGATTATATAGGGTATAGAAGTGGAGATGCGGGAATGTTTAATATTTCATTTAAAATCGAAAGACTTTGCAGCTGTGCTCTGTTGATTTCTAAAATTTCTTGGAAAAAGAGCTTATGACTGTCCGTATTTGGCTTATACTTTCATTTACTAAGCGTCAGTTCAGGTTCATCCGTGCACTTGAATGCCTGAAGATGCCGAAAGGCGAAACCCGGGTCGTTAGTGACAAAATCTGTGAGAATGTACATAGTTTGAACGATTCAAATTTACCATCATATAAATCACCAAAAGCACTAATTATCAATCAAAAGGTTTAACTGTTAAAAAAGCATGATGTACGAATGTGCTACGAATTGAAGACAGTTTGGCTTATATTATGTGTGGAAGAATTCCTCGACATTTATATTACTATTTCTAAAGTTCTACGACACTGCGTCGCTTCATTCCGAAGCTCAAAATATAATATCTCACGCATACTTCATATACTACGATACGTTAACCTAGCACACGACGTCTTATATCACTTTGCGCGATATTTCTGAGACGCTCGCTCTAAAAGCTCTGCTATATGATAATATTATAACAACTATGTTAGCGTATCAACTATAAAAAGTTGCGTCGTTTTGTAAGCTTTCAAAGACGTTATTTAGATTATTATATAACTTGAATTAATTTAATGAAGATCTCTAGTGGATGAGAAAAAACTTACAATGCTTGAAAAAACTTTAAGAGATGTACACTTGATTAAAATATATTATTTGAAAATGAATTAAGTAAACGATTAGTTTCATAAAACTTCTTAATGAACATCGATGAGTAAGAATTCAAAACGTGACTTGTCACACAAATACAGAGCTTGGGAAATGATGATTTGAGTGTTGAAGAAATCACGGTTTGCTTGAATGTGTCAACTTTATGACTTGATTGTTATGGGAAAAAAAATATTGTGATTTTCATAAAATTTATTATGGCCTATCAGAAGTGATATTAAACGCCATTTTTCAAAATTTATGACAAATCACTTTTTAAATGTTTGCTCTTCATTTTTAATATTTATCAACTATTGGGAATCTTTTGATGAATGTTAACATTTGTCGTATATCGTATTTGTTTTTTGCCAAAACAAATGTAAAGTGACGATTTTTGTCGTCACCTTTTGAAAATGATTGACTTGGGCTTTTAACAATAAATTGGAATATTCATTTTATTTCAGTGATCAATAATTGACTTGTGCTGTACAGAAAATAACTTTATTTAAAAACACGAAGCACATGTATGGCTTAAAATGACTATACGCAAGCTACATAGTCGAGTGGTTAACGTCGTTTGCTTCGATTACGGAGGTCACGGGTTTATAAATTGATTTGTAATCGATTTAAAATTTCTTTCCTAATGCGTGAATGTATGTGATGTCTTGAATTCCTCCTTCCTAGTCATTTTATTCTAAAAATACTAGAGTTTTACTAACTACTAGTCCTGTCCTAGCCCTGTCGGTATATTCTTATTTTCAGTTTTTGTATAATAGAAACACTTTTGTTGATATAAACTCAATTATCTACATTGGCAGCGGACATGGTAAAAAAATAATATATTATAGAATATTAAATAATTATTTACTATAAAAAATTAGTTTACATAAAGTTACCACCGAGTACATCGAAAATATGAATATGCAAATATCGATCCGAGATTTTCATTCCGAGAAGACATTCAAACTCTCTTAACAGGGCTGTGTAGTCGCGTAAAAAAAAGACGACTCCGACTCCAGATTTTCAATAATTAATGACTACGACTACGACTCTGAAGAAATTGTGCAATAATTTCATTTAACTTACATATATGTATACCATCAGGTCATTTTTGTCAGCCAATCATGAAATGTCAACACTTTTGACTATTTTTTTTGAATACACATCATTAAATATATTTTTTAAAAAATATAGAGCCGATTATTTTTTACGACTCCACAGCCCTTGTCTCTTACAATAATATATTTTTTTTATATTCAAATATTTTACGGAACATATGAATAATAAAATAGTGTGATAAAATATTGAAGGTTATAAATAGTTTGATCTCTAAAACATATTTTGAAAACCATTAAAACGCTTTCGTATTTATTACGGTAATTTATCTCTCTTCGAATTAAAACAGAAAAGTTTCTCGTTACTACTTTTTCAACTAGTCATTAAGAAAAACAGGTAATATATCTTAACAACCTGTTGGGATATACGATAAATTATCTATTTCTTTTCCATCGTGATGTTTTTACACCATTACAAACAATCCTTGTTTACTGGGATGCTTTGCATGGAAGGTGAATCTTTTTCTAATACTTTAATATTGATTTTAATTAAAAAAAAAAAAAATGACATTACAGCTAACGCCAATGCGTCAAATATTTTGAAGTTGAAAGAAAGATCATACGAGATATACTCGATGAGAAATTTTGTAAGTCACATGAGATTTACTCAAGGAGAATTAACTTCACAATTCACCCATGTCATGTCTTGACCTTACCGGGAATCGAACCCAGACCCACCTGATTGGTAGAGCAAGCTCTAACCAACTAGACCACAGCGGCCAACATATTTATTAAGTTACCTAATTCTTGAGTTGGATTATTTATTTTTTAATTTAAAAGTTAGAATGGACCCATTTAGAATTGTTTTAGCTTAACAGTTTTTTTAAACAATGAGCTTTTTATTTATTCGGTTTCTATTTAAAAAATGTTCTACATAATCAAAGTAATGAAAAGTTGGCTGTAGAATAAAATAAATCGAAAAATCGGATTCTCATAAGCACTAGTATTTGCATATATTATATCATCTAAACTTAATGACAGAGCAATTCACATTTTCCGTTTTTTTCTTCATTCTATCTTTATCTTTTTAACCACATTAGTGCATGGTTAAAAACAAGGTTCCGTGCAGATCTGTATCGGGCCAAGAATATGAAGATTAAATTCGTTTATTTTCTTGATCTTTATTAGGTTATGGAAGGTGGCCGTGAAAAGCGGCTGCTTATACATAACGGTTGGTGGTGGAATAATCAATGACCACCTTGTATTTAAAATTTATTGTGCTGGTAAAAATATTGAATGTTTCTCATTTTAATGTATTCTTTTATATGTACGTCAATAAATTGATTATAATTTTATTATCACTTATATTTTAGGTGTATACAATTTTGATTAAGTCGGTAAACGATTTGTGATCAATTTAATCTGCTTAAACTGCGATTCTACAACCGTTTCTATTGTGAGTGGTCAATTTCCATATCAAAACAAAAGATATTATACCTTTTGTGATTTTAGAATATTAAGAGATTATCAAATGTAAACAGTCACCGTCATTTTGAAGTGGAGTGTAGTATATTAATTAATTGACAATAACTTTCTACAGCAAGTTATATTTTTTTATAAATTTGATATATAAAGTAATATTCCGAATAACGATTTGACGGAGTTGTTGATAATGACGTCCGTACTAGGGTATCCAATCCCAAAGCCTTTTTCCAATCCCGGGATTTTGGGATTGATTATTTTTCAATCCCGGGATTGGGATTTTCTCACCGAGGAATTTGAAATCCTCAATTCGCTATACTTTTTCCCCAGATTATCTCCAAACCTCGTTTTTTTTAGCCCACCGAGGAAATTGAAATTCTCGGTTTGCCAATTTCGTGTCAATTTTCGGGATCCGCTCAAAATTTCTCAATCCCGAATGCGATCGCAACCGTATCAATCCTGGAATTTTGGGATCAAAAAATTGAACGGGATCCCGAATCCCGGAATTGGATGCCCTAGTCCGTACTAACATTATAGCTAAACAGCTAATTAAGAATTGTGAATATTTATATAATAAATTACTTAATTATTTTGATCTTAATATTCGCACAGATTTTTGGTCAATTAATTAGTTCTACGATTTTTATTGTGAAAATTCGTGGATAACATTGAAATGTTTCAATTTGGACAGATTGAAAAATGCATTAAAGAACTAATTTAACGCTATTATAGTGCATTCCCGATAGGCTTACTTACACATTTTTTTTTCTGGTAATTCGCGTTTAAATTTTCAACATTTCAAGGTATTTTGAAAGTATCAAAGATATTTTACGATTTACGATTTAAGTTCACAACTAAGCTTCCACATTTTTTTTTTGATTTGAAGAGCTATTTTTAAAAAAGAACCATGCTTCTTGTTAAATTGTTTTCGAAATTTACATTTTTTTCTTAAATATCTTGAAAACATTTAAATTGTATCTAAATGTATTTATGTATGTAAAATTATCTAGCCTATTCAAACAATTTCACTTATTCTCAATAAACAATATATTTTTTAAAAACTTTTTGGCACAAATGTCAAAGGTTTACAACGTATTCAAAAGAATCCGATTCTGAATAATCGCTCTCGTAATGGCTTATATCAAATATCACTGGGGCGGTCGTTTTCAAACACGAATTCAAATTCACAATTTCACTTTGGATCTCTTAACTTATAAAAGAAAGTTCCCTTTTCAAAAATAAAAATCTTTTGAATTGTTTTCTGTCAAAATGTTCTTATTATGATAGAAATATCAATTTTCACACGGAATTTTAAAAATCTGTCAAAAGCGTTTATCGTAAAATTGCGGTGAAACCAAATTGATTTATTTCCCATTGTTTTTAATTGGTCACGCAAAAAGATTTAACATTTTTGTTGAATATAAAAAAGTTTCTTCGAACTCAAAATGTAACAATAAGGTATTCAAAAAACGAGAGTTTGGGAAAGTTTAATCTTTTACTTGATGTATTACATTTTTTTTATAAAATTATTAACGTCATTTTTAATACAAAAAAGATGCATACAGAAGATTTGCGTAGTGGTTACACAGCCAATATAAAATACTTATAGAAACAGTTATGTATTCCTTGCATTTTCTTATACTTAGCTTAAATTTAAAAGAATATTTTAGACTTATTGTACTTATAAACTGACGTATCGATATGATCCGTTGTCGGGTGGAGCATATCACTCTTTTAGAACTATTAATGAATTGTGATAATAGAGCTACGGGCTCAAATTCTCATATGGACACTCATGTATTAGTATACAGATAAATGACTTATGGTGATAATTTACTCTTTCCATCTAACTGCAACCCAATCCTTAAAATAAAGTAAAGAGAGACCAATTTATCAATATCTACTAATTTAACACTCGAATACCAAAACGTTGAAAAAAGTATCGAGAAGTGGTGGGGTTACAATGTAACACCAGACAAATTAGCGTAATATTTGCATTGCATTGATTATCATTGTAGATTACAATAAATATCAATAGATGTTATTGGTATTTAACGAATGGTTAAAATAAAAAGAAATGCAAGCTTTATGAATCCGAAGGTTAATAAAACTATACATATCGACATAGCAAATTTTACAGGAGGCACGAAAATCGTTTTAAATGATTTTCGGCCAAATGCAACTTATGAAATAAACACAACCCTGAAGTGCAAGGAGACTTCTAGGCTGGTGTTAAATTGACATAATCTAATATTAATTTAAGAAATTGTCTAGTTGAAACTTTTTTTCAGTCTTTTTTCTTGGTTTTAATTTTCACAAGCTCATCTTTTTTCAAACTTAAAAGCTAAATTTAGATACTAATTCGGCATTTGCAGTTTACATCCTTTTGATAGAACCTGTATCATGTTGGAAACATTGTGATTATCGAAAAAAAGCTGTGGGTTACGTCCTTTTTTCCTTTCCACAGTCGATATATATATATACAATATTCGATGTAACAATGATTTCTTACAAAACACAAAGTTATACCACAAACCAGAAGTAAACATCTAACGAAAAAAAAGCACCTTGTAATCTTAAATAAAACACTTATTATATCGTCTTGTACCGTTTTGAATAAATTGAAATGGGGCGCATTTATTATCAAAATGAAAAAACAACGTAAGGAAAACAAAAATAAAAATAAACGCTTAGTGCCTTACAAAAACAGTGGCCGTAGATTAATATAAGGAAGTGATTTTGCTAAAAAAATCTTGCCTTGTGGAATAAAATATTTCAACCCCTTAATTTGGGGTTAGCTGAGCGTATGATTATTTTTCATTAACGTTACATGGCTATTTGTATATCGAGTTTATATGAACGGTATTTTTTTATATAATCGCATAGTAAAATAAAATCAAAGTACAACTAAACTAGGGAACTCAGAAATATTAAAAATTCGGAAAATATTTTTTCGATTGAATTTATTTAAAAAAAATGTGAAATAATTACAAAACTATTTCAGCAAAATTGTATGAAAAAATATTATTTTAATTTATAAAATAGGTGTTGAATTTTATGGGCTTGTTTTGTGTGTTAAAATCAACCACACAGCAATTTTCGGTGCGATAGTTAGCTTGTTTATTTAGAAGGTTTTGAACTAAATTTTGTATATTAAATTGTTGCATAATTAATACATATTACCGGTAAATTTTTAAACTATCATAAAGCAATCATTAATTTATTATTAAAATTAAAAAAAAAAATTACAAAAAGAGGACTCGCATTCTGAAAAGTAATCTGCAGTTTTTTATAAGAAAGCAAGTTGAGCAAAAATTCATATAGTCCATAAATAGCAAACGTTCTTAAATTTGACACTCTTACAAATAACATGTTTTGCAGAAAAAAAACATATTTTTTAAAGAATAGTTTTCTGCAAATATTCAATAAGTAATTAGCTAGCATTTTTAACCCTCCAAGGACGAGCGTCACCATATGGTCACACAAAACACCGTTGTCTATTGATCCCACTATTCATACTTTTTCTACCTGAATATCGTTGCTTTTGCTCATACAGTAAAACCCCCATTTACACTATATTCGGGACCGTGTAATTGGGGGTGTGAATGTCATACAAAATAAGGGATTTGATTTTTTTCCGCGGAAAACGCAAAACTAAGATTTCCCTTAGTTTTACAAAAAAAACTGTATGCGAAGCACAGACGACCGTCTCTTAGTAACGGCAATGGAATGCGAATATTTCAAGCCGGCGCGTAATTCGGGGTAGTGTAATTGGGGGTTCCACTGTATTTGGTTAAGAAGGGTACGGACTACAGTAAGTCATCAGCCGTAGGGACAGGAACGGTCTCCAAAAGCACATGTGATTTTTTGAATTTCCGTTTTTTTTAATTTACTTTTTGAAACTGTTAGATATTTTTTTATAAAAACATAAAATTATTTACAGTTATTTTGCTAAGATATTTGTTTTGAAATTATGTTGATCTAAAGAGGCCAAATTGTAAATATTTAAAAAAAAATCACTTTTAGCTATATTTCAACCCCGAATGTTTGCAAGCCCATACGGTCACTTTTGTCCTTACTACTGTCCGTACTCAATATTACACGGTAATAAAAGTATGAGCATGACCATATAGTCATGCGGAGTTTCTATAGAACGACTTTGCGTTTTTTTTTTTTTTAATTTTGGATAGAAATAAAAGTTATTCGTGACTTCAATATGGCTTAGAAAATATTTTTTTTATCGGAAAAAAGCTCTCGTCTCTGGAGGGTTAATTTAAAACAATTCAGAAGTATTATATGATGTCACTTTCGATTCAAAAAAAAATTATCTGCACATTGAAAAGTTGAAAAATAATATTTGAAATTTGCCATGCGCACCTTAAAGATTAGCCACCACTGATACAATCATACGTCAGAAGTCTGCTGTTTATTATTGCCAGGGATTGTAATTAGTAAAAAGTTATGATCTGACTGTTTGTCCAACAAGCATTGAATCTAAGTTGACTTAAGTTGATTGTATAATCATGATTGGCAGGTCCCAGAATTGATGAGCTAGCCTTTTAAATGACATGTTAAAATGCAATCAAGGTATACACAAAAGGTTTTATGAAAATAAACCGATTGTGCTTAATTCTTTGAACTGCAAATTTGGTTATTTATATTATCTACCAAAACCTGACATACATCTATTTGTCCAGTTTTGCAATCTTTAATTACAACCTAACCGTGGCATATTATTTTTATAATTAAAAAAGTCAACAGAATTCTTACCCAAAAATATTCAACTTTAAATCCAGGTATTCGTCTATGGCTCGCCCCTACTTGACTGAGGAATTCGAAGAAGGTATCCAGATCATCCAGACCTTTGATTCCTTCATCCAAAGTCTGCATCACATTGTTGGCGTGTTCTGCCAGCTCCATAGAGTTCGCCTGCTCTTCTTTCGTCTTCAGCTCCCGGAATTTTTCAAACATGTTTAGTAATTCTTTGTGCTCCTCAAATAATCTGGAAATAACAATTATAATGTCTTATTAATAAAAAATAAAATGCAATTACTAGTTTTGTTAATTATTTTTGTTTGTTTTTGAAAAAATGCGTAACATTAGACTTCTTCCATTAAGAACATGTCATGAATAGAGTCATTGATTACTTTAGAGGTGTAAGTAAGTAATTCTTTCGTTTATAGTACATTTCATATAGTTAGCTAGGCATTGTTGCTTTCTTTTTAATGTTGCTTGAGAGTTAAAATAACATATAATTAGTGTAAGATTATCCTTGCGTATTTTTAGTCGTTAATGCACTGTTTATTAAATCTTTTATTAAAATACCATCCTATTGTTATGGTTTTCTAACACAAACTTCAAACGTTATCACTATGGCCTCCAATCCCGGGATCCCGTCCAATTTTGTGAACCGTTAATCCCGGGATTGTGATAGTACTAATCTCGGGATTTCGGGATTGAAGGCAGCTTGGTAAATTCCTGGGTTTTTGAAATTGGAAAATCTTAAAAGAGTATAAAAAAAGGTCTCATATTTTTTCATTTTAAGAAATCCGTAAAATCCCAGGATTTCAAAATCGCTGAAAAAAAAATTCTCAATCTTGAATTTCCACTCGTTTGATGGTAAATTTTTAATTCCGAGATTGGAAAAATTGTCAATTCTGAAATCCCGGAATCACAAAAAGAGTCCGGTGTTGGATGCTTTAGTTATAACATATAATGAATACAAAATTCAAAACACTAGAGCTTTTATTATTTTCAATTTAAGGCTGGAAGAGACTATGTTTGTTTTTTGTTTTATGTATCATTTTTTGAGTTTTGACCATGTTGTATTATAAACTTAACGTGTTATTTATAATATTAGTTTGGTCTGTGGTGCTGTGGTCAATTTCGTTGTTTTCCTCGACGGATCTCACGGATTAAATTCTTTGTACAAACATACTTATTTCTAAATTAACGGCTCGTAGCAAAATGCACCAACTATAAAACTATAACTATACTTGTCTTGCGAAAAAAGAGATAAGTTAATGTACGGAATGAGAAACAGTTCTCGTGTTTTTGTATTGATAAAACTCCATCAGGAAGCCATATTCTCTATATTGAAACTGTACATGCATTAAAAAAATATTTTTTTGTGTATAAACATTTTTTTAATAATTTAATGTAAATCTGAATCAAAAGATTTGATGTATATTGTTTTTCATTTATGTATCATAAAAGAGGGACGTCAAGATGTCAATTATATAAAATTCGTTTACTTACCATATTGCATTCTTTATTCAAAATCTAGTTTCGAAACAAATGATAAAAATAATATACAAACAAACAAACCACAACCGAAAGTTTTTATGCAAATATGAAATGCTCTTTGCAAAGTACAAAGTAAATGAAAATGTAATATCCTTTAATCTAAATTTGTCAAGCGGTCTTAGCTTTTAAAGATAAGACGAGATGTAAGTTTTCCAGAACTTTTTCATGCTCTGAAACCTTTCTTAATAAAAATACACAGTCATTCAAATAAAGTAATCCTTCCATACGATCTTATAAAAACCAGGCGCATTTTCATTCCGAGTCTTTATAAGGATATCTTTCTACCCAATTTACCGAAAGGAGTTCAAAGTAACATTATTATACGTCTGTGATATTCAGAAAGGCTGAATGCTAAATTAAATATTCTGGGGAAAGATTTTTTTAGAATTCTTAAATAAATTCTACTGTTTTTACAGCACAGGTAAACCAGATAAATTTTTAAAGGTATGTATTATTTACGAGTCCTTGTCGGGGACGATTCAAATAAAACAATTTTATTTTCTTGCAAATTCTGGTTTGCGTTCCTTAAAACACGGAACATTATTTATTTGTTCGGTACAAATTTACTAAAATCATTCATATGCATAAAGAAGAAGATCTTTAAATTATTTGACCTAATGTATTTTATTGGAATAATCATCTTATCTTAATCAGAAGATTTTTCTGTTGGATAAGTATGAATTGTATTAATAAAAACACAATATTCTTTTGTATTTCATTCCACTTTATTTAATAGTTCAGGACCGGTTCGCTCATTGCGAGCATTGTCAACTGAATTAGGAATTTTGTGCTTTTATTAATATATGAACACCCTAAAAGTGAAGTATGAATTGATTCAAAAATAAATCTCAAAACGAGTATACAGTTCACCTCAAAAAGTATTTTAACAAGTAGCCAATTAATTAATTAGCCTGTATTAAGATATAAAGATAATAATTATCAAAATGGTCAGTTTGGATTTATCTTGAATTCTGGAATGTGTCAATTGCATAAAAACTAAGCGCACATAAATCTTATAATGAAAATAAGTACATCTCTGTCTCAGGGTTGCGATATATTCATTCTTCGTATGTTGTTACTGAGTTTATGTTCAATTATAATATGACTAGATTTTAAAGGGAAATATTTTTTCAAAATTTTATTTTATTCAAAAAAAATAACAATTCTTCAAAAAAAATTGAAAATTTATTGCCGGTTTTTTTCTCTTTATACTGTTATAGTAAACACAAATTTTATAATACAATATTCATTTTCGTTAAAATAATGTCTGGTATATTAATTCGCATGAAAATACTAAATGAAATAAAATAGTACCCTGTAAAATAATTGTGGATAATCAAATGATTTATTTAAATCAGCTATTTTTAAATTGCCTGTGTGGTCGAGTGGTCAACGTTGTTGGCTTCGGCTACAGAGGGCCCGGGTTCAAATCCCGGTACGGACAGTTTTATAAATTGATTTTTCAATCGATTTATGAACTTCTGTTCAAAGGCATGAATGTATGTGATGTCTTGAATTCCCCCCTCTCACCCATTCTATCCTATGAACGGGGCGTATCGAGAGCGATTAGCTTACCACTAATCCTGTCCTAGCCCTATCCTTCTATCCTTACTCTCTTTGGAAAAAGAGAGGTTGAGCAACTGAGTAACAAGCAGTTCTCGTAGAAACACTTCTGTTGAGATAAACTCCATTAGGAGTCCATATGCTCCACATTGGGAGCGGACATGGTTTAAAAAAAAAAAATTAATTTCGTTTAATGTAGTTATTAATAAATTTCACGCACAATTTTGACAGCTTGGAATATTCTTATAAATACTGTGAATAATTAAACGCTATAATCATAAAGAAAAATTGCAAAACAAGTCACCAGAAAACTGAGTTCTTTTCATCTGACATTCTTAGAAAACTTCTTGTTAGGGTCAGTGCTCAAGATCGGATATGATATCTCCGCTGGGATTCGTAAAGACCGTAAGCCCACGTTGCCGATTTTCAGTTCTTTTTATTTGACGCAAAAATAAGCTTACGCTTGGCCTACAGTGAAATTTTCGATCAATTCGATTAGGTAATGGAATCCTTCTCAATTTATAAAAAGGATTTTCACCAAACCAGATTTCAATAACAGAGCTTTTTTGTGATCCACCTGTTTTCTTCGATTACTTTTGTGTGAATATTCTCGCAGTGAAATGAACTACTATTTAACGTATTATAATCAAATGTACGATATCACACGAAGGCAGAAATCAAAGGTTATATTTGATTTTCTCCATTATTTGTATCATAAATCTTAATAAAAGAATGCAAATATTTATATTATTTTCCATTTCACGTAAAAATTGTGTTCTACGAAGCGAGTTATAGACATTTCTACATATATTTTGACACTAGAATCAAAATATGGCGGAAGAAAAATAAAAAATATTTTTATGAAACAAGTAGACCACACTAAAAGATTTACGGAGTACAGAAAAAATGATTCATTATACAAAGGATACATTTCCAATCTCTTGTGAATTGATTAAAATAGTGTATTCGTTAAGTTATGAATGTCAACAATCATTTTTGAGAATTAACTATATTAAAAGCAAATTGAAAACCAAAATAATCGATTAGCATAATTTGCAGTCGTGTTAAAATTGAATTTAAAAAATACAATTTACACATCAACCGCATTTATAATATTCGTGTTTTCCAAGACATGAACACACTTTGGTATTTGGTACTTTGACATCCACACTTTGGTATAATACAAAACATCTTCTCTATCTCATCAATTAAAAATTGTTATGTTTAAAAAAATTACTGTTTAATTTTTAACATAAAATATATATATATTATAATGTAGCATATAATGCTCCTCATATCTCGGACCAAGATTTGCCAACCTCTGCTTGAGTATCTTAAATTGAGCCATATAAAAACAAAAATGAAACCCAGTAATAAAAAGCCAACGTTTTACATGAATAATTTAACATGTTTACAAAATTGAAACACAATATTAATGTACAAATTCAGTAATACCACGTAATTTTTAAATCTTTAAACTAAATATTTTTTAATGCCAAAGAATTTATTTAATGTATGCTGCAGTTTTACTTCACCAAAACATCAATTAGTTTCCATAAAATATAGTTTAATCTTAATTTTATATCAACCGGTAAATACACAAAGCTTTGTGCTGTTTTCCGTTTATTTGCTGGCATAAAATGGTGTGAATAAATCGTGGGTATAACAAATAAATGAATAAAAGATATTCAAATAATCTATCTATTTTTATTTGAATAAATCAAATTATTTCTTTTGATAAGTGCCATTGGGTGGACGTTTGAAGTGGAGCTTTTATCGACTGTATTTAACAAAGCTATATGCCGAGTGATATTAATTCGTAAAATATGTCAGAAGTTTTCTACCCTTACTGAGAGAGTTTATTTCAGATCCATAGGAAATCTTTCCTCTCTCAATTATTTAGTTGAAAGTTCCTTCATATGATTTAATAAAATCGCTGAGCTACTCAATGAAAGATTTACAATGTAGTTCAATATCAATAAAGTTATATGATGAGTTTATTTTTCCAATAATATAAGAATATATAATATATCAAGTGTGTAGCTTACACTTGATATATTACAAATGACAAAGTAAAAGTAATTTAATCTTTGAATACAAAAAATGCAGTGATCGAATTGTCAAATATACAGAAGAGTAGTAATCGTTTTGAAAGTTTGTGCGGTCAGTTCAAATCTGTAGATGACAACATTCCTATAATTAATAAAGCTGAGCTCCTTTTCAATGATAACTGGAATAACAAAAAAACACAATTTGTAATTTCATGGATTTTCAACATCAGCACAAGTGCCACTGTATTTTTTTTCATTATATTTTTTTTAACATTTCCGCTTCCAATGTAGATTATATGGACTCCTAATGGAGTTTATCTCAACATAAGTGTTTCTACGAGAGCTGCTTGTTACTCAGTTGCTCAACATCTCTTTTTTCAAAGAGAGTAGTTGGGATAGAAGGATAAAGCTACGTCAGGACTAGTGGTTAACTAATCGCTCTCGATACTATTTAAGTTACTCGATACTATTTAGTTAATAGGATAGGGTGGGGGGGAGGGGGAATTCAAGACATTACATACACCCATGCCGTCGAACAGAAATTCATAAATCGATTGAAAAGTCAATTTATAAAACTGTCCGTACTGCGATTCGAACCTGTGACCTCTGTAGTTGAAGCCAACGACGTTAACCACTCGACCACACAGATGACCAAATTATAATTAATATATATATATTTAATGAGCCATATATATTTTATGTGTGTTATGTTTTTATCCTCTCCCAAGCAACTTAGCTTCCAACTGATTAAAGAATTAATGATTAAATGACAAAAAGTAATTTAATATGCCAAAAACTCTACTTTAATTGAAAGTTTAACATAAAAGACTTATTAATAGTTTTTGTTATTTTTTTTGTTGTAAAATACTAAAAAATAAAGTGTCTTAATGCTTGTAAGTGAAATTGATTAAAAATAAGGGGCCTAGTAAATAGAAAATTACTTGCAGTTAAATAAATATTTCTTGTCAAAATGTAAATGTAATCTTTCATTAACGTATGTAACGAGCAGCTTACTAATTTCACTTGGTATATAAAAGGTTTAGAGATAGAACCTTGAAGATTCATAAAATCATTCATCACCCTTAAGGTATCTTGTAAAATGATTCGTAAAAAATACTTTAACTAATTAAATGCACACCGTCGTAAACTTACCTTCAACTAAAACAAATTTATAAAAGCTTCTTCTTTGCTACTGATACAAATAAATGCTACTTTTACAAAACAAGTTTAGCATAGAGCTTTGAATGCGAACACAACACAATTTTAATCAACGCTGATTTCCCACCCTCTTTTGGCCGAAGGCTACTTTCAGAGTCGTCTAAATGAATGAAATATGACAGGTTTTTATTGTTTCAAAATTTGGTTATCATCTCAATAAATTTAAATCTTAGGTTGATAAAATGTAGATATGATATTCGGATGGAGGAAATCAGGAAAATTGGTTTGTATAATATAATAGCTTTGCACCATTTTGCTTCCAACAACACGTTTTAAATTAATTTCCGAAATTTTTTGATCAGTAGGAAATTACAAAAAACCACTTTTTGTACCATAAAAAACTGATGTCGATTTTGAGTTATCCTATGACGCAGTAGTTACGGTGTGGGCTTCCATGTCAGTCCTCACGGGTTCAAGTCCCAGTACCAACGTAAGTATTTTTTCAATCGATTTCTGTTCAAAAGCATGGGTGTCTGTAATGTCCCTTCCACCATTTACGATCTTTCAACAACTGGGCGTAACGAGAGCGATTAGTTAACCACTAGTCCTGACGTAGCTTTATCCTTCTATCTCTATTATTCTTTTTGAAAAAAAGAGGTTGAGTGACTGATTAGCAAACAGTTATAGAAGAAAAACTTCTGTTGAAATACCCTCATTAAGAGGCCATATGCTCTACATTGGGGTGGTAGATGGGAAAAAATCGATTCTCAATGTTTTCTCTTAAACAATAATTGAATATTTTTATTTACCGGTTTGATAAATAATTTCTGACTTTATCCGGCTAAAAACGTAAGTGAAAATATATTTTAAGTTTATGCTATTAATAAATTGTTGTTTCTGATAATGTAAAAGAAATATAATAGATTTGCTGCACCTTTACAAGCTACGTAGTTATTTTAAATTGTTTATTATGTTTGGCTTTTATTCTTAGGCATGTAATATAAAGTTTTCTATGTGATTTTTTCGTTGGCGTTAATGAAATGTAATATTGTATCCATTTATTTAATGTTTTGCGGCCTTACATCGAGTAGAGGCGAGTAACTGCCGTTATCAAGCACGATCGTGTAACTAACGAATCGCCACGTGAATAAACGGTTGACACTTTTCAATCCAGCTCAGTGTAATTGCGTTTCATAAGCTCGCGTATCGATTGAATTTTGATGTGTGACTGTTGGTCAGTTTAGGGGATTAACCGCCGGTCGGATTTTTGTTTGCCGTATTTAATAGTTTATTGAGTATTAAACCAACCATAACTGGGCTTTAATTGGAAACAGACTAGCAATTTGAAAATTAATTTATAACCAAGCGACGTAGCCCTATCAACTTATTGTTTTTTTATAGGGATTGCAACACCAAATGAATATTTACTAAAACCGGAATGCTTTTTTTCATATATTAAATACTGGTATTAAAAAAACAACCAGTTATGATTGCAATAAAAAGTCGATAAATCAAAATCAGTACATCAATATTTCATATAAAATACTGTCTTTAAAAAATATATCATTATCACAAACAAAAGATTTTCAGTGCTTTACAATATTTATACACCATTAAAAGTCTCAATCAATTCAGTAAACGGTCAATTTTGATCAAATACTAAGTAGATTTAAGTACAAAAAATCATTGCAAATATTTAAAAAAATATTTGATAGTTTCTGCACATGTAAAATTTGATTTTGGTTCATTTAAAGCTGGTGTTTTGGTATTTAAAAACAGTATAAATAATAAGTCATATTTTCGGTTTTACCGGTAAATTGCAAACCCTAGTTCTGTCGTAATATTTATATCAGACTTTTTCTGTTACCATCCATTAATGGCTGAAACTTTGTGTTTGTAGTTTATTGAATATTTATTAATACAATTATTTTATGCTTAGAATTTTATGTTTGTCTAAATATAAACTGTTGGAGCATTTATTAATGAAGAATATAGTTGTATAGACAAAAAAAAATACACTTAAAACAGAATAATAGAATTTAGAACTTATGTTTGTAAGGAATGTAACCAAATTTTCGTTAATAGAAAAATATTACTTTTTCACTTCACAAAAAGCAATAAGGTTTTTCTGACATGTAAAAATATATCGACATATTCAAAAACTATAACTTCTAGCTTATTACATAATTAAATATTGTAGTTCTCTTAACTAGCTATCGACAATATTCTACAATCCTTATAGAACTTCACCCTTTCTAATGTAGTATATTTTTATATTTGGCGTACCAACGTGAAAACAAGTGGTATAATTAAATATAAATTACGTTTAAGAAGATTATTCCAGATTCTTTAAAAGTTAATTAATTGAGCTCCACAAATTGGTGTGTACAGCTGATGACTTTACGGTCATTTTACAAAAGAAGGTATTTAATAATAACGTTTTTTGGTGGATGCAGAATTTAACGAAGTTAAGCAAAAAAAAATTTTACAAGTCACTTATTTT
Source organism: Himalopsyche tibetana (assembly GCA_030503985.1). Taxonomy (NCBI): domain Eukaryota; kingdom Metazoa; phylum Arthropoda; class Insecta; order Trichoptera; family Rhyacophilidae; genus Himalopsyche; species Himalopsyche tibetana. The sequence goes on along the minus strand of JAPJYX010000025.1, from coordinate 16,678,284 downwards.
GTATGACTGGATATAATTATCACTCAGATCACAGTGTTTATTTCATTTACCTTTTTCATAGCAAATATGATAAGTATTTTTTGCTTAATAGTAACATATATTTTCTAAGACTGCCTTCCTTAATATTATAAGTTTAGTTTAAGAACTGGAATGGGAAAGGGCTGCGCATTCTCAATATGGCGGTCGAGCCTCGCTAGAGAGCCAGCTGAGTGTTTCTTGACGGGGTTAAGTGCTGCCACTGGTGCCTTGCCAACTTAACAGATATACCCCATTCTTTGCTTGACTACTGAGTCAACAAAAAATTCACCGTGTCTTTATCAAAGAACATTTTTTAACTTTAGTGGACATAAAAAAATAGGTATAGTTTAAAAATTCAATCTTCAGATTCTTAATGCACTTGAGGTTTATTGTCTGAAAATTACGCTTAATTTAATATTTTAAATTTAATTCAATTCAAAATTTGAATCGTTGAAATATTTTACGTTTCCATAAGTTTTGTTATTAACGACCTAGGCTTTGCCGTTTATCAAGAAAAAACCTTTTACCAACAGTCTAAAGTCTGAGCAGAATAGCTGAAGGTTCTTTAAGATGATACCCAGGTCGTTTATAAAAAGACCTTTAGAAATTTACAAAATTTGGAATGATTCAAATTTTATTAAACAAAACTAAAAACTCTAAAAACAGCTGTTGGTAAAAACGACATTTTTGCCAAACTAAATACAAAAGAATGTCCTTTTTACCTCTATTCAAACAGATTGCAATAAAATTTGTTAACAACAAATTAAATTGTTAAATTATTATGTTCTACAGACTATGAATTATTTTCTTAAATAAAGTATTAGTAACGAAGTATTTCAAAAGGCATTTCTTGGTGATGTACTCTTATCAGTGTTCAGATTCAGTATATAAAAAAACTTAAAGAGTAGGTCGATGCCAGTTATCGACCTTAAAGAAAATTAAACGTCGTGGTTTGGGAATATAAAATTAAAAGCTGTAACCAAAAAGCTCTCGTTATGCCACGTTTTAAATTATGCTAAGTAAAAACATCACAAACATTAATTAGCATAAATTTATTTTAAAAGTATTGTTGCTGATGGTAGTTGATAATATTACGATGATAAAGAGTAAGCATAGCTTACTACCATAATATTTGGAAGACTAAACAAATATTATATTGCACCAAAGCAAACTTTGGGGCCAAACATAAAAGAGCTCCCATGAATTTCTTTGTGGACATGCCCGAAATATGTTTATGCTGGATAATATTTGTATATATTGTACCGAAAATAATTTTTGACAGATTTTTGTGCTTCGTACATGTATAAAATTGTCAGTCAATATTTTCGTTTCCGAATAATTTCAAAAAATATATTTTACACACCTAAATCGTTCTTTTTTACCCTGTATTATTTTTATCATATAGACCCATAAAAGGTCGAAAATCGTCACCGACAATTTATAAGTTTCACAGAAGAGTTTTTTTTAATTTTTTTTTGATTACTCTTTTACTAAGTTTGATAATAAAATTTCTTAGATGCGGTTAGTATATATTAATATATGGGCAATACCTATCCTGATATTAAACTGAAAACTTTCGGTTCTCTAGATCAGCTTTTCTCAACCGAGCTTCATGTAGAACAAACTATAACAAGTCAAAACGCTAAAATGCACAGGCCCTAAAAAAATATTGTGCTAATGAGATATCGTTCTAAAAATATTGTCACTGACGCCCTAAAACCTAAGCGATATTGAAAAATGATTGGCTTAAAATGCAATTTACCTAATTGTGTCACTTAAGATCTTTTTCCGATTATGTATCGATATACGTAATATTATCATAAAAACTATCTGATGTTGTAGTACGCATAGCTTAAAAAAATGTTTTATTCGAAATTGATTATTCATTTCATTTAACAAGTATTTTATCCAAAAATTCGTTTCTTTGCCAAGGTATATTAGAGTTTGACAAAAACAACACTTCACTAGAAGCATAATCCGCTTAATCCGTTAACCCAACTAAAGTGATTAATTAAGTGTTTATATTTTCTAAAATCAAGCCGAATTTTGTTTCCGGTAGATTACTTTGACTTTGATTAATTGGCCCTTATCTTTTAAATCGTTTCAATTTTCTCCAAGTTTTTGCGGATCATCTACGCGAATAACGTTATACCAGAAATAACATTTCAGAGATTAAATAAATACAATATATACAATACAATGGGTCTGGCTAATAGCGAAGTTAATATCAAATTATATTTTTTTCAAATATGTACCGATGATCAGCTGAGAAGTGAGATATAAAATAGTTTTCGTCCAAGTTGCCTTTTAATTCCATTATTTTTCTTGTGTTTTTCTACTATACATCCACATATGGTCCCAATAGGTCACGCTGGCCTGATCTTAAATGAAAAAAAATACTAAAATTGAGAAATAATAAAATTGATTTATAATAATGTTGTTTTGAAAAATTAAAATACTTTTAAATAAAACTAAATAAAATAAATATTAGATAGTAAAACAGACAGATTGACAGCCGCCTGCGTAGTCGAGTGATCAACGTAAAAAATACATAAAAATCTAACGTCGTTGGTTAACCTAAGTCACAGGTTTGAATTCCAGTCTTAATTTAAGATTTCGACTGAAAGTGCTCGATGGATTCAATATGAAATTTGAATCGTTCAAATTATGTACATTCACACAAGTTTTGACACTAACGACCTGGGTTTCCCTTTTTGGCATCTTCAGGCGTTCAAGTGCAGGGATGAACTTGAGTCAGTTCAAGTTCACCCGTGCACTTGAACGCCTGAAGATGTCGAAAGGTGAAACTCGGTTCGTGAATTTACATCATTTGAAGTATTCAAATTCCACTACTGTCTTTTTTAATTAATTTATGAATTTTTGTTCTAAGGCGTTGATGTTCATATGTAATGTCTTGAATTCCCTCCTCCCACCTATTATATCCTAAAAATAGGGTGTAGCGAGAGTGATTAGCAAACCACAAGGCCTAGCACTATCTTTCTATCCCTACACTGATTTAAAAGAAAAAAGAGGTTGAGCAACTGAGTAACAAGCAGTTCTCATAAAAACACGTATGTTGAGGTAAACTCAATTAGGATTCCATATTCTCAACGTTGGGAGCGGACATAGTCAAAAAAATAGTTACACTCTTGTCACCTTCAGCCACAAAATTTTAATCCATGGCATAAGATGACGACTATAAATTGAAATTATGTTTAGAATATCTTAAGCAATGAATGCTTTTTCTACCGTATGAATTATCCATGTATAATATAATATTAAACAAGCTTTTAAAAGCTATATTATGATGTTTTATCAATACGTGGCCAATTTGTGTCGCATCTTCTCTCAAAACCAACTTCCCGTGTAATAAATAAGAGACAACAAGAAAAATTTGGTAGTTTCTATGAATATATTTGAACTGTATTTATGTTACCCTTTTTACAACTAAAAATGTCATAGCTTTGGAAAATCGTTTTCCTTTATAAAATACGGAGCAGTAAACTGCCAAAGCCAGTGTAGAGGAAAAAATCCAGTTTCCTAGCTAAAGAACATTTTTCTTTTTAATATGAGGCCATTTCAAAAATAGACGTGATATAAAAATACGTATGCTATTGACCGCTTAATGTGAGTGGCACAGAAATGGACATTTTTGGATGAAATTGAATAATTAATACCCAAGAGATTTAAAATTAAATACACACAGATGTTTACTTCCGTAATTATTAATTATGACGAGATTCAAAGGAATTTGTGGCAATTATTTCTTGGTCCTTTAAAAATCAGCAATTTTAGAAAATTTTTGTATTGATTGAACAATTTTGTTCGTTGCTACATTTACTTGTTCATCAGCTGAAAAGACTGACGATGAGTGAAACCGGTTCTAATAATTTGACAACATTGTGGTGATTATAGATGAAATGTGTTTTATTTTCAAGAACACTATTTTTTTTTTATTTAAGAATTCACTTAAAACACCACAAAAGTAATTATTTTTTGATGATTAGGTAGTCTTTCTTTGATTATTGAAAAAAAATAATTGATTATTGTGGATCGTATAAACACTATTTCTGTTTTAGCCTCATCATTTTGTCCATACTCATTTTAAAAAAAAAAAAAAGAGAGAGATTGATAAACTGAGATACAAATTGTTTCACAACAGTTTTTCAATGCATGGACAGATGACCTTTCGGATAGTAAACAAATATTTCATTTCGCTTATAAGAAAATAAAATTTGTGCCACAAAATATGGTAAAAGGTAAGTACGGTGTAGGTTGACCATTCGCATTTTTAATTTATGGTAATAATAAATTCCTTTTTTTTTATTTGTAACAAATTTTCAACAAAAAAGCTAAGCTTGTTTCATGGTATTATACCGCAAAAATCTCATAAAGAACAATATAAACGAATCTACGACGACAAAGAAATTTCACTTACTCCCAATTTGAGTTGTAATCTCATCACGATATTCCAAAGGAAAACCGAAAGCTTTGCTGGTAAATATTGAAATGGAAATACAGCGGAATCAAAATGAAAATAGCACAATAGAGGAGAGAATGTTTATGAGACTGATATTAAAATATAACTAGCTGTAAGCCCGTTGCCCAGCAACGTGAGATTTTTGTTGCATTATAGAAAAGTCATAAATTTACTGGCATGAACAATTGAATGCATATTTATTATTATATATGTATATAATCTAATAACACATATTTAATAAACTCCGTTTTTTTCCATAGGGTACTCAACGTTGTACCCACCACCACCCGCTACGGCTTCACACTCTTTTATAGGGTGTATTTCGTAGCGTATCAACGTTAGCTGTCAGCCCGTTGCCCTCAACGGAGTGGATTTTTGTTGCATTTTTAAATAGTCAGAAAATTTACTTTAGCAGGGGGATGGGAAATCGAGGACATCTTACACTCACTCACTCAGACAAACATACGGACATTATCGGCTATTAATATATAGATGGTTTTGTTGAAAAAACTGCTCACAAGAAGCTATACAAAGACGAAAAGCATTTTTTTAAGAATTGTTGTACCTTTAGCTATAAATGTGTAAATTGGTTTATTATTGTAGTTTTCATTTTTTTATTAGCATTTTTCAAAAAAAATTTGGACAATTTGTCCAATTTCCTACTTATTTATATGAAACATATGATGTATTGTGCTTTTTCTCGACATGTTTCAGATATTTTTCCAACAAAAAAAATAGCAGCCAGGCAGTAAAAATAACAACAGTTAAGAGTGATTACCATTTTTTTTCTTTCACAATGTCGAAATGATTTTTTTATTATTCAATGTCTGTTACCAATGTAAAGCATATGGCTTCTTAGTGGAGGTATCTCAACATAAGTTTTTTTACGAGAATTGCTTCTAACATATTTTTCAGTAGAGTAGAGATATAAAGGGCAAGGCTATAAAAGGACTTGTACACCATTACCGATCAAAATTATGCTTCATTTAGAAAGCGATCATTGCCCAAAAACAATATTAGAGAACGTTTTTACATGCTGAATTGTATAAAAAGGGTTTTATCATGTAAACATTTATTCAAATAATGTCAAAAATGAACGATATCGAAATCTGCTGAATCACGTTCTGTGAAAATGGAATGAAAGGTTATTTTAGGTTTCATAAAACAAGCATTTTCTTTTGACTTACGGCAGCTGGTAAAAAAGCATTTCAATTCGTCACATATGTTTTAAAAAAAGCACACGTGTACGAAGTTTAAAAAAACGTAAATATATTTGATGAGAAGAACTTATGAATTTTAAGATAAATTTACTAAGTACGCTAGGATGCTAATTTATTTTTTACAGATATTGTTGAAGTTTAGATGGTAGAACTCAACTATACTAAAGTAAAAGTAGTTTTTAAGTAAGTTCAACAAAGATTGACAAATATTTTCTGTTCGCGACGTACAAAAACGTTCAATTTACAGTTTGTCAACAAGCGAATCAAATAATTGTGTAGCACATAAGATTAAAAAAAAAATATTGAAATCACATAAAACATTGTACCTATCAGTCAAAATTAAAAAAACAAAAATCCACATGATCTGATTAGAAATTGCCGGCATTGCTTGTATTGAACTCGCTTATAAAGCAAACGAAAAACGTCACGGAATACTGAGACAAATATCGTGAGACCGTTTTCTTGAATATTCATGATATTTTGATACGCATTGTGTATCCAGACAAACATTGAATTACATTAACTCTTAAATATTCAATTTTATACAGAAATGTGAAAAAAAACAAGCATATGAATGCTAATTTTTATTCATCAAAACGTTGTGTTTTACATTTTTGCATATTTTTTGCCAATCGACCTTTTGTTTTTATTCATATTAATTTTGTTTTTAATACCGATATTAAATATGAAATCTCAGTTTTGATATATTCGTCCAGTATCGCAAATCCCAATAATTGTAACTGACTTGTCTACATTTCCTTTGTATTCTTTATAGTAGTTATAACTTTTGTTCATCTGCTACACTTCACAAAATTAGTCAGTGAACTATCCTCTATTATAAACTATTCGTTTGTCAATATAACTTAGTAGTTGTAAAGAAACAACATAAATTCAAAACACAAGTTCACCAGGACAAAATGTTTCAATAACAATACGTAGGTTTGCTACTTTTCGAGAACTTTTAATTGGTATCGACACGGCGTGTAACTTAAGCATTTAAACAAAATGTTTGAATTTATTATACAGTAAGAACATAATAGTGATGCAAATAGATACTATAATAGATTAAAATTTTATAGTCGCGTTATAGAAATGTACATTTATATTCGAAATGAAAGGTCGTAAAACACAGTTAACTTACAAGTGCCATCAATATACAAAAGTCCTATAGAAAGTATGTATCAATGCATGGGTGTCCAACCAGTAGATCGCGATCGACCGGTCGATCCCAAAGCAAAATTTGGTCGATCCCGAAAGCTTCCGTGAATTTCGAAAAAATATAAAATACTAAAATTTAATTATTTTGTAAGCACATGCCTATCTAATGATATTTTTTTCGCATTTAAAATAAACATTTCTTAGTTTGAAGAAGAATAAAAAAAACCTGACTAAATCATTTTTCTTATAAGAATTATGTTAGAAGTTGATCGTAATAAAAATTTAGGTTGAAAAGTCGATGCCAGGGCAAAAAAGGTTGGAAACCTTTGAATATTCCTTTATTTATTACTTATAAAATTCACCATCAATTTTGCAAAAAAAAACATTTAATACCTACAAGTGAAACTCATGTTTCAATGAAACTTAATATTAAATAATCAAATTAACTGTTTCCTTTGCCATTCAATCAATTTGAAAATATATTTCCAACATCCCCGCCGGACGAGCTTCCGGTGCTTAAGATTCCATGAAGGCTTCGAGTTCAGCGAGGTTGTATCCGGCGAGGGCATTATAAGTGTGGATAAGTAGGATGCAAAACAGTCTCCACTTTACGTTAAGTTCATTATGTGGAGTTCATTGAAAAATATCGCGAATATGTAACTTCTTAGGAGTTTACTCCTTCAGTCCGAATTAAGAATTGGAAAACCGACCATACCAATACTGTTATGGATACGCTAAATCAACCACTTGGAAGAAGAAGCAGGCAAGATTAAGGCTTTCCGGAGGCATTCGCAACACGTGACTCAGATAGTTTCGTCGTTTCGCCATAACCGCTGACGTAATGGGGCACTGTCCTGTACGTTCTCTCATGTCCGGATTTCTCACAAAATCAAATCATCTCAACTCCATTATCCGACGGATGCATCTGTTTTCGAAGATCAGTATTCAGTTTTTCTGAGTCTTCGCCATGATTTGCTTACGTTAACCATTACTGGTAGAATGCAAGCTTGATTTTAATTCATTCCATCGAAATTATATATGAAATTATTATCCGTAATTGTAACGTTATTACTAAGAAATGTGTGATAAAAATATTCGTGCTTTGAGTATTTGTGCTTCTACCAAAACTGTATACACGATTATTTGATATCGAAATTCTTTAATATGGTAAAGTTAAGTATGTAGTCTTACAATATTTTTATAAAGTTAGATTATAATTATTTTTGCGTGCGCCATCATCAGAACTATCATTAGTTCTGATGATAGCGCACGCCAAAATAGCTTTAAACTAATTTTATAAAAAAATGGTAAGACTAAATCCTTTGATATTTTTTCGTTATAACAATGGAGCTCTCTCAAGTAAATGCCAAGTCAATCAATAAAGACTTTCTTTAAGCAATTAAGTGCTAAAATTATTATCCTAAAACTAGATTTACAAACTTTTATTGCACAACTTCTTATTTTTATACAGTATATTAAAAACACGTTATTTATTTACAACTATCTCATTCATACTCAAATAATCAAGATCGACTTACAAAGTATAATTATTGTTTTTAAAGAGATAGTAAAAGTATTTCCGACCAAATGATTTTTATATAGTGACGAAGAATTATGCGTGTTTTTTTTATTTCTCCCAAGCCATGTATTTTTGATGAGGAATTGTTTTTAATGAATCCTTGTGCTTTTACACACAAAAGGGTAGAAGCATAAACATTTTTTAATAAAAAAATCATAGCATACTATTTTTTGCGTATTTTTCATAATTCAGAATAATGCTATTCAGTTTTCACTCAATTTAATATTTTTTTAATGTAAATTTATGCTGTCGCAAACTCTTGGATATTCACCATTATATGGTACGACGCTATAATATAATTCATTCGATACAGCTCTTTAGGGGGTCAGTCAGGAAACAAAATCTATTAGTCATTCTGACCTAGTATCCAGTAAAAGAAATATTCTCGCATTTGGAAACATACTTCAGTTTTAGCTGGCGTGAGAAAGAAATGGTGTGGCATATTAAATGGAGACTTTGAGAAATCTCTTTATAAAATATTTAAGGGTCGTCTATAAAACACATCGTAAATTGTCAGGCTAATCTCTTATTTATGAATAAACCTCTCAGATAAAATTTGCTTATAAAAGCTTTATTTTAACATTTGTTTTGAGATAGGTAAATGTAAGCAATAACAACTTTTATGTTCTTGGGTACGTGGCCCAGCAGTTAACAAGCGGATCTTACAGGTTCAACTCCAGATACGAACGGCATTTCTTCATTCGATTAATCCGATTTTGTCCGATGACATTTGAAAATTATCTCTCACCCTTCCAATATTTAAAAAAAACTAACGGGGCCCAGCGAGAGCGATAAGTTAACCACAAATAATCTGAAAGTGAAGCTAGTGTTTTTTATAAATTAATTTTTGCTTTAAATGTGACATTAAAGTAAGGTTTTTTTTTAAATATATGTCTGTTCCTATTGTGGAACATTTGGACTTCTAATAGAAGTTATCTCAGCAAAATATTTTCTACGAAAAATACCCGTTACTCATTTGCTCAACCCCTCCTGTTTTCAAAGTGAATTAGGACACAAATGATAGGGCTAGAACTCGACTAGTGGTTTACTAATCGCTTTCGCTACGCCCCATTATTGATTGAAAGGATGGGGAAAATTGTTTAGATATTGTAACCTCCATGTCTTCGAAAGGAATTCGATAAATCAATTTGTTCGTATTGGGACTTAGGTAAGATAAGCCATCAACGTTGACCACTGCACCACGTATTTTATATAAACTAATAATGTAGAAAATAAAATTAATACGATGTACTTTATGAATCATATTTTTTTATTCTAATATCATGTTATTATATGTTACCAACAAACCCATAAATAAAAATATGTCAGTTACTTTTCCAATTTTACTAAAGATAAATATTTTAAATCCAGTGTTTCTATGTTCTCAAAACAAAAAAAAACGGTTTGCCACCAGTAAATAAGGTTATACGTTATTCACCCGTATTAAATTTCTTATTTTAGGTCTGAACGTAAAATTATTGGAAATGGTTTGTTTCTTCCATTTTCCGCAATCCATCAAAATCATGATAGCTTTTTAACCCTCGGAAATACAGTCTGCTCATCATTTTTTTTTCTCCTTTCTGAAAATTGTAAATACGTTTCAGTCTGGCAGAATAAAGGTCTTGAGGTATATGTGTAATACCCTTGCAATCTTGGAAGATTGTAAAGCAGACTGCGTATTTTTTTCTTCTATAAAAGATATTACTTAGACGTTAATGTATTTTAGACAGGAATATTTGATCATTACCGATGAATATTTGTAAGAAGTATTTGGGCATAAGATTATTAAACTAATCTCATGTGAAAATTTTCAATCGATTGATAGGTTTGAGTTCAAAATGGATGGATTCCTGTAAATTTTTTACTCCATCTACGTATTTCATTCTTATAAAATTTTGAAATTGAAAAAAGATACAGCTAAAATCAAGCTTCTAGTATTTTTCTTATCGTATCACAAATGTTGTTAACAACATATTATATTTTAAGCTTGTGCGATGAATATATAAAAAAAACACTTACAGTTAGTCAGATTATTTAAAATTAAATAATCTTTTTATAAAAACAGTGCTTTTTAACTTGTAATTAAATCACCTTATTTTCAAATAACTTTCTTAGTACCGTTTGATTACACTGAATTAACTTTAATGCCATTATTGCTAGTAAATAAAAGATTGCGCGCACAATCTTTTGGTAAAAATTGCAAAGGGCCACGTTCGAGTTACCATCAAAAGCAAAACTACACTTTTCAAGTAAAATATCACATTGCGGGCAATTCTAACATTAGAATTGAACACCGCTCATAAAACATTGACTTTTGATACAGATGAAAAGAATATTACCTTATCATTTTACTCCTATTGACAGTCCACCATATTCAATTGAACAATAAACAAAAAACAATAGACAACTTTTCAAAATATTGTAATTGATATTGATCATAATATAATATAAAGCTTTCTACGAAGTATTCAACAGATTGCTGGCGAATAAAATTGACATATTGTATATTTGTAAATATAGAATAAAGGGGTCAGAGGGTGCATACACAGAAAAAATCGTACATCGATACGGCTCGTCGATGCCAAAAGCACGTATCGACGAGGTCGCAGGTCGAGCGGCCAGGTAAGGGGTGGCGAGTACCCCTCGTCGGTCGATACAAGGAACAGGGTGAGAACACTCTTAGTCAGGTACATCACACCCTATCCTGCACCGCACAAACGGTCATATTGAAGAATATATTTAATAAGTATTCATCATTTTTTTTTATTTAACAGGATACATAATTTTCATTATGGATTTCATTTGTAAGAATATTAAGTTTATAATTTCCTTTAATTCATAGTGTGTTTTTCGGATTCGTAAAAAGGCTGTTTTTAATTCGAAGAAACAAGTAATTTATACATTGCTAAAATCTTACAGCAATCAAATGACCGGAGCAGCAATTGCTCAGCCTTTATATTAAGTATTATTTAAATAATTCATACATACATATCGACTGTGGAAAGGAAAAAAGACGTTACCCACAGTTTTTCTGAAAATAGCTTTTTTTCGATAATCACAATGTATACATGTTGATACACGTTCTATCAATATAATGTAAGCTGCAAATGCCAAATAAGTATCTAAATTTGACTTTAAAGTTTGAACAAATTTGGGCCTGTCAAACTTGCAAACAAGAACAAAAAAAGGTTATTCTTAAATAATTATTAGGTTACGTCAATTAAACACCAGTTTACAAGCCTTGGTGCACTTCAAATTTGTGTACATTACATAATTTGGCTATAACCCAAAATCATCATAACATGTTTTTTGCGTCTCCTGTAAAATTTTATATGTGTGGATTACGTCCTTTTTCCTTTCCGCAGTCAATCGCATTTCACAAAATCACATTTGAAAACTATTCAATCAATTTACTACGAATTTTGTTTTTTATGTCGCAAATAATTATGTATTTTTATCCACAGTAATGTCTACTCGTATTTTAAAGAAGAAAAGAAGCACAATTTCTTTGGATATAAAGATTCAAATTCTGGATTTCTTCCAGAAAGGTGATAGTTTTGCATCTCTTGCAAAAACTTGAAAAATAAAATTAATGAATCTGCTGTTCGTACAATTAAAAAAACGAAATAACTGTCAGAAGAAGTGTCGCCTCTCGATCCCTTATTAGTTCTAAATGTACCTCATACGTTAGAGATCCCATAATGCAAAAAATGGAAAAAAGCCTAAATGATATGGATAGAAGATCACACACAAAAAATAATAACAATTGATACTAACGCAATTAAAGAAAAATCTAAAAGAATTTATATGTTTCTATAAGAAAATAATCTGACAAAAAAACAAGATTTTACAGCGAGCAAGGGATGGTTAGAAAAATTTAAAAAAAAGATACTCATTACACCATCTCAAGATAAAGGGTGAAGCTGCTTCCGCCGACGAAAATGCAGCTAAGATATTTTTACCACAGTTTCTGAAGATAGAAAACAAAAAATTTTATTCCCCGAATCAAGTTTTCAATGCTGATGAAACAGGACTTCACTGGAAAAAATGCCCAGTAGAACATTTATTGCAAAATCTGAGAAAACGGCCAGTGGTTTTAAAGCTGTTAAAGATAGAGTAACGTTAATGTTTTGTGGTAATGCTTCAGGAGATGAAACCTCTTTTAATTATCGATTTACGCGGATGTTTATTTTCTGGAACCTATATTCCGTTTTTGTATGAGCTTGAAGTCTCGATTTACGAGTTTTCTCTCGGAACGTATCTACCGCGTAAATCGAGGGATAAGTGTATATGAGTTAAAATGGAAAGATTAAAATCTTCCCTCGGATTCGGAGTTGGAGTCGACTTTTTGACCCGACTCCACAGCCCTGTTTCGAAAGTACATACAATTAACAATATTATAGTATCAGACCAATAACTTTAATAGCAGGTCAAACTTTTACCAAAAAATAAATTCATTTGATTTATATTGCATTATAGCAGGCGACCGCAAAATTGGTGGTGACTGTAAAAAAAAAGTATTGACATATCGAGTGGTGGTGGGAAAACCAACATGTGTTTAATTTTAAATCATTACATTAATATCATCTATTTTTTCACCCATAACATTTGGTCGGACTTTTACTTAGTTTAATATAGCTTAAAAAATTGCGACTATAAATATTTTCTAAATATGAAAAAAATATCTTAATATTGACTTTCTTTAAAATAACTCGAAATATTATTTTGACGGCGTACAAATGACAGCTTGGCCCTACGTGCATCCCGTCCCGCCCACCCTTAAATCTCAACTTCTCTCTGGGCCTCCGGCAAAGAAAGAGGAGGTGGAATCATCATCTCTCTCGGAGGGAAAAAAAACTAATATGAAAGATCCCCGCATTTTTTGCGACATGAAATATTATGATGTGAGTCTTCCGTCTTTTTGTGGGAATGTGTTTTTTTTTGTTACGATTTTCGTTATTCCGTTCGAACGCCTCGCTTTATATTGGTCTTCTTGTGTTATATTTTATATGTGACAGTATTTTATGAAGGTGAAACTTTAACTGTCAATAAAACGACTCAATTCTGACGGATAGTTTGTATTTTATATATCTGTTAAATATATATTATTTCATTTCTATAAATTTCTAAAATCAAGCTAAATAAAAACAATTTTTCACTATTTCTATGCGGAAGCTATTTTGTGGTGAATAACGTATTTAGTGTAACTATTATACATAGTCGTAACACTGGTCAAAGGCGTTTAGTTGAAAACTTACTTGTCAGTAAAAATTCCTAACAATTCCAATAGGTTTATAAATAAAAAAATTAGAATTAACATGAACTTATGTCAAAATTATTATAAAACAATTGAATATTCAACAAATAATCTATAACTTAATGCATTATGATTTTTCATATTTAAATAATAATCTACTAGTCAAATTTTAATTCATTGTATCAATTAAATTTAATTCAAGTAAAGTCACAGAAATATAGAATAGTACAGAAGTGAAGAACCTTTTCTTTTCTAAAAGCTACATTCATTTATCTGATTCAATATCAGGTCGCAGTAAACATTGACAGGGAATTGACTAAGGAATCTTTGGCCGGAAACAATTTCATGGCAATTTCTAAAGCCCAGAAATTTGTAGATTTCCCAAAATTACCAGCGTGGGACCTTTTTTAAAAAGGTATTCCATGGGCTTAGGAATCCAAAATCCCAATAATTTACAAATTTACAAAAATTTGCAGAATTGGCCGATCAGTAGTAGCCAAAAGGCTGCAGGTTCCCCACGACTAAAATAGTACTTTCACACAAGGGCATGCAATACGATAAACCATAATAATAACTCGAAGCGGTTTATGTTAAGAATATTCAGTAAGCAATAACGTACATGTTAATCTTAATTTAATGTTTATCTATACTTAAAATTGTTTTTTAGGGAATTACAATATTTTATGAAAATAAAATCAAAAATCTTTAAGCAGCTGCTGGCCTTATTCAATTCGATAAAATAAGGAATTATGATTATTTATTCATGTCTACAAAATTTGTACAGTAATATTAAATTTAAATTTCCAATCGTATTTTAGCAAATATTAGAGCAAGCTCAAAAGCATACGATGTCCACGAAAATAATTCCATTAATAACTTCAGAACTGATTTTAATCACGAAACTTTTATTTACTAAAGAAAATGAATCGACGATCATTTTTAATTGGATTAGATACTTACGAAGTTCTGAATGAGCTTTTCTATCAAAAGCTCCCATTCGATCTCGGTAGCTATTAATTAACTCGACTCTTGAAATATATTCAGAAAAGTTTTCGTAACGCGCGAGCTTTTTTATTTCTTTGCTCAATTATTATGGCGGGAGCATCTTCGCACGCGACAAGATTTATTGAATTTTCTTGCGATACGAGCTTTGTAAATCACAATGTTTCTCGTGTGCTGTAAATGCGATATTAAGTGACGATAAAGAACAAATCTTTGAATAAAATAATTAGATAGTCAACACTCTGATGAGTATTTTAATATGTTAACTAAATAAATGATCTCGTACATTTACTAGTAACTTTAAATCTTATCAAAAACTATGTAATTCACAAACTATTATATTACTTTCGAGTTTTGGATGATAAAAATACTAATGGTTTTAAAACCAATAAAAATAAAAAACTTTCACCTGGAAATAAATATTATTTGTAACATTGCTTATAATAAAAAGATATGCCTGTAATGGGGGCCACAGCGCAGTGGTAAAAATCGTTGACTTTCGTGAAGGATTTCACGAATTTGGATTCCAATTGACTCTCGACTTCTAATCGAAAGTATGGATTTTTTAATGTCTAAAAATTTTCTCCGTCTTTTTGAATCTTAAAGTAAAAGGCGCTTCGATAACGATTTATAAAAAATAATTTGAACAACTGAGTAACAAGAAGTTTTTGTAGAAAAAAACTTCTGTTGGGATACTTCTATTAGAAGGCCATATACTCCACATTAGGAGACATTAATTAACCTCTCTTTTCTGTTAATCTGATCTAAGTAGTTTTCAAATATACATAATAAGTATGTAATGGATTTAAATACTCTATTTTTGAACATGCATAATTTAAAAATAAATATATTAGTTATAAAATATTAAAAAGCAACATCATTGCGGAAACTATTTTTGTATTGAATTGAATTCAGATCATTAAAATTTTGAAATGTTTACTAAATGACAAAGCAGCACTCATCTGCAGTTAAACAACTTAAATTTTAATTAGGTGAACACACTAGTTCCACAAATATTATTTTATATTAAAAAAATAATAAAACATTTTTAGTACTTTTTCCACATAAAATTTATTAGATCAGGACCGTTTTCGCTCATCGCGAGCATTATCAACTGATAAGAAAAATACATAAACAGTGATATTTATACAAATTTAAATTGAAATAAAAAGTGTTAAGCATTTTAATTTTGTGTAATTATAATGTAATTTGCTAATCCTTTAAATTGTTAATAGTTGCTTACACCTTTTTATTTCAATTTAAATTTGTATAAATATCACTGTTTATGTATTTTTCTTATCAGTTGATAATGCTCGCGATGAGCGAAACCGGTCCTGATCTAATAAATTTTATGTGGAAAAAGTACTAAAAATGTTTTATTATTTTTATTATAATGCCATTCCACCAAGTATTGACAGTGAACACCTTAAAAGTGATTATTTTATATATAGGTGATGAAGGCATAAGACTTCTTAAGAGTATTTTTTATCTTATTAAAATAGAGTTCTACCAAGTAAATTCCAATTCAATAAATAGCTTACGTTATATTGTCGCTGTAAAACTCAAAACGCAGACACAGTTTAAAAAAGGATTGCAATATGTTTTTTTTAATTGATATTTTTTTTTATGTGCACATCTTCCATCTATGTGAATGTAATAAAAAGCTTGTCTTTTTTCTTCTAAGACCAGACAAAGCTGTGCTTTCTGCGTACTATTTATTACAATCTGAGTAGACAGTTTAAGAAAACACTTTCGGAAATGTGGTAATAAATTTAAGGCTGGCCGTATCGGTTTTTTTTCTGATTATGTATCAAGTTTTACGATCTCTCCCCTTCTTGTCACAAGTCACTCAATTCATTCTATCGGAAAATGTTTGATGGAATAAAGATTAAAGCTGGAAGAAAAACGCAGACATAAACCGCTTAAAGTTACAAGTGAGGTTAGATAAATACGTAACATTTTTTTAGTGCTGCCTGTGAAATACAGAGTGTATCATAAACTTCGACATCACTAAAACTTGTGTATTTTTGGCTAGGTTTTAACCTTGGGTTCTTTAATTAGAACAATAATCAACGGGAGCCGGTTAATTGCTCTAATGCAATTGCTTTAATGGAAATCGCTCGAATAACAAGATCCTTGAATAACCAATTCCTCGAACGTCAAATGCTCGAATTACAAATTGCTCAAATTGAAATATGTATTCATTTTAACCGTGTTCGCTCCAAATGCGGATCATATGACCTCTTAATGGATTTTATCTCAACTTAAGTGTTTCTACGAAAACTTGTTGTTAATTAGTTACTCAAACTGTTTCTATATTTTTCCAGAACACATAGAAGACTAGGGCTAAGACAGAACAAATGGTTAGCTTATCACTATCGCTTAGCCCAATTTTTAGTAAAAATGGGTGAGAGGGTTTTTAGAAGTTACATATATGTGTGCCTTCAAACAGAAATCCATAAATAGTTTGAAAAATAATTGATTAAAAAGTGTACGTATTAAAATTCAAGCCCGTGACCTCCGAAAACAAAACCAACGACCTTTTCCACTCCACCGAGTAATTAATGTTTAAACTTTTATAAAAATTTTCGAGCAATTTGTAATTCGAGCATTTGACGTTCGAGGAATTGGTTATTCGGGGATCTTGTTATTCGAGCAATTTCCAAACGAGCAATTGCATTCGAGCAATTTACCGGGAACCATAATCAACAATCTTTACACAATTTAAAATTTAACTGTCATTTATATGTAAATCATCCAAAATAAAAATAAACCAACCGAACAAATTAGTAACTACTGTTTGGTTATTTTGCACGACTGCAAAATTCAACCATGAAAAATTATCAGTTAAAATTAATTTATTTGATAAGTTTATACAGCCTTCATGTGGCTTATCATATGAGCAGCAACACATCGCTTTCAAATGTTAGACAGGAGGTGTTTTAGAGAAGTTACTTGAGACTTCAACACTTGTGACACTTTCTCTTTAAGTTAATTTATAAAAATAAAACATATTTTTTTGTATTAATTTTACAATTTTTATGATGCTAAGTAACAGTTTATGTTGAAAATTTTTTTGTGTTTTTTTTAGTGTAATTCCTTTCCGGGTTTGCCGTCGTTGGGTAAGTGGTCGAGTTATCAACGGAATTAGCTTCGGTTGTGAGGCTTGAAGATTCGAATCCTAGACAGGGACAGATTTTGTAATCGATTAGTAAAATCCACTCCTACCACCTATCAAATCCTTTAAATGGGGAATAGGCAGCGCCAAACTAACAACTCATCAGTTTCATTCTCTGTTTTACTGTCTTTTACTGGGTTAAGCACTGGAGTGACAAGCATTTCTCGTAGAAAAACATATGTTATTTAAGCTTTATGTATTAGGATTCATCCGTGTTATGTTAGTAATAGAAAACCAGTAATCGTTAAAATATTTACAGTTGAAATACTACACATGCTGTATAATACATGCTCGACGTTTAAAATACAAATGATTCCATAAATTAAAAAAAATACTGAAACCACATTCAAAAACTTGTAATAAAAGGAACACCACATTTCCAAACATCCTGTTAAACATTTTTTTATATCTTCACGTAAGGTCTATTACCATTTATAAAGATTATTATCATAAATAAGCCCTGTAAACTGCTGTGTTTTTCCTTTTCTTGAATGTTCCAGTGTTTATTTATATAAAAAAAAATGTATTTTTTGCGGCTCTGTTGGTACTTATCACTTACGTCTACAAATGTTATTTTTTCTCTCGGGTGAAAAATGTATAAAGATTTTATTTTCAGCAAAATATGTGTTCTTAGATATAAATGACAAACGTCTATTTCAAATACAGCAAGATTTAATGCAAAAATGTTGACCGTGTTATATAAACAGGCTTCTTGATTTACTTATAGATTTGTTAGTATTTATTGGAGATTTTTATTTCAATTATACGTCGAATCTTGCTTCATCAACTAATGCCCAATATGTGTAACAAAGGAAACCTTTTTTATGGGAAAAAATATTATAATAAAGTCTTTTGCATTCATACTCAATCCTTTTCATTTTGATTTTTGGTACGTTACGTGAGCCGTAACAAATTATTAGTAAATTTACCTCATACTATAAATAATGTAATAATATATTAAAAAAAACTCTTCTTTTCTATTTTATATTATAATATATACACAGATGAGTGTGTAAATTTACATTTTTTAACCATTACGTTGCATAGGGTCAAAAATAAGTTAAAATTTATCTGATCTATTCAATCGTTCCCGGAAACTTTTGAAAAAAATATTAGATGTTTGAAAAAGCTTCTGGTGACAATTATTGTACATATAAGCTAGACAAGCTACAGGTTGGGTTTCCAATCAGAAAAATTTACATACATATAATATATATGTATTTACCTAATAT
Organism: Himalopsyche tibetana; assembly: GCA_030503985.1. Classification (NCBI taxonomy): domain Eukaryota; kingdom Metazoa; phylum Arthropoda; class Insecta; order Trichoptera; family Rhyacophilidae; genus Himalopsyche; species Himalopsyche tibetana. The sequence goes on along the minus strand of JAPJYX010000025.1, from coordinate 16,659,160 downwards.
ATTGTTTTTTAAAGACTTTCATTTACACTTTATTTATAATAAATAACCCTACAGTAAATGATTTTCGCAGGAAATTAACACAACGTTTTGTTTCGATATCAATACTCTGTAATATATACATATCATATGTTTTCATAAAACTGAGCATACACCTATCTGTAAAAGACACGAATTTCGAAATACGGAAATTTTGTATTCCGTGTACCTACATGAATGGAAAAATAAATATTTTAATTTTCCAAAGTATTCATTCATATCAGTATAATCAAATTCATGGCTGCGTTTTTACAATTCAAAATTTAAAAAAAAAAACTGCATGAATTCGGGAAAGGCAACGAAGAACAATAAACAGTTTTTTAGTATTCACAATACGTTTCTTATAAAGGTTACTACAAATTGATATGAGTAATACATTGGTAATTTATTTATAATTTAACAATGGCAAATTGTGATCAATCGAATGACGTAGAAAAAATCATTTACTGTTTGCCAGACGCACCATATTTTATCTGCACTAATCAATTATGTTTTTCGAAGAATGAATGCAACGAATATCCTGTACGGTTTCCTGCGTTCGCTGTTTCTTTTCTATATATGAATGAATACAATGTGTTTTATTTGATTGCAATCTGTATCGCAAATCGATTGGTCCATTTTTGGGCATGTACTTAATATCGCTAATGCATCAATTGTTTTACTTCAATGACAAAGGGTTAGTGTAACTTTTAATTAAATTTAATTTACACCCATTTATGCAACTAAGTCCTTAGGTTCAATAAACAATAGAACAATATAAAATTATTTTCACTGCATCGTTGATTTTTTACAAATCTGACGATATCAGACCCACCGTAGTGGTTATTAAGCTCATTTTTGTGCTGACGTCACCAGATGCCATCAACAAATATTATAGAGAATATAAAAAATAGCCCAAAAGTATTTTTATTGTCAGATAGTTCCGTAACACTTGATTTATTGAAAGATTTTGGATACTCAAACAATTATTAACATATCTTATTATCGCTACAAACGATGATCTAAAATATTTATATCTACTAAGTTATACTAGTGATTGAATAAAAAATGTAATTTTGTATAATGGATTTTAAGTTATCATTATAATGTAATAAATATTTAGAACAGGAATGATTGCAAAGGATGTGAGTTGATTTTTCGTTATTTAAAATAAGAATGCCGTTCACAAACTAATGATATTGGGACACGCGTGAGTAATTAGTTTATTTAATTGGCCAAATTCAGCAAATTATTGGTATAAATATATTGAAATTAAATTCCAACCATAAATACCAGCGTGAAAGTTTCACAAAGAGCTTAAATTTCACCTACATGCCACATTTTTGAATCGCAATTGTATGCAGCAGGATGCACTCGAGTGCGGTTTCAGTGGTGTGGGCAATGCACTCTCAGCCCGAATCGATAGCGTTTGCAGTGAAAGTCTATGCACTCAGGCTATTGTCTTTGTAAGCCATGTATACTTTGATCTCGTGGTGCATTAAAAGCTTTTCGAAAATTCTTAAAATATATTGATGTAATGTGGTTCGGTCGTTGTTCTAGATTAGAATTTCTCAACAGGAGCCAAGAATCGGTTTTTTTTTTATTATTTTTAACATTTGCTTTTTCGTAAAAGGGACAATTTTGAAATCAAATTTTTTTGGCGTGTCACCATTTTTTTGTGTCAATAGTTCCTGTTTAAAAATATAAAAAATAGTTCGTTGCTTAAAAATACATTTATAACTTTATATGTGTACATTATTATTACTCTTTTAGTCATATTAATTACTTCCACAAAAAAAAAAATTCACCGTGTGATTTATGCAGTTGTTTGTTTGCAATCTAGGCTAAAATTTTGTAGTATGAATACGCAAAACAGGTGCGATATGGCTGTCTTTTAATTTCGATCTCAAGTTTGATTTATTAATACTCATGATGGAAAACAGTTTTTCACAAACTTCCAAGTAAATAAATCATTTGATGAGTATGTTAAACTATATTTGGATATTCCTCAATCCCGACAATCAGCATTTTTGTTTAGTTTTACTTCTCATATTGCATCAAATTTATAAATAACAAAGATCGCAAATAAATAAAACAATTTTTCTGTAAAAGTTGGACTTAACTTAGTTTCATTATCTTAACAATGCTATCCAAATTATCTATAGTTAAAAATCACATTGTATATTTTCTTTCATTTTGAAATACTCACAAAAAAACTCTACATCAAGAACATAACATTTTTTACTCAATCTAGACGTTCCATACACGTTTTTTTGTTTGAATCTAAAAACAAATTAAAATAGACAAGGTGAACTTTTAGCAATCGACAATTGTTAGCTATCTACAATATATACTTAACAACAAAACCCAGCCAGTTTATTGTACTGTACTTTGTGTTTTTCCACAATAAAGACAATCTTAGATATCATTTACCTCTAATCAGGCTATTGATATGTCGTGCAACATGTTCTGGCACGGAACTATTGAGTGGCTTAGCGTTATTTATTTCTAGGGTACATCAATCGAAAGCATTTCCATCGATAATTCGATAGGTATAATTTATTATCTATTGACATGAAAATATTTAGTTGTATTTACAATATGCAATGCGAATCAATGAAACTTTATACTTATTTATATATGTATGTATATTCATTTTTAAGTAGATTATTGAGCATATACGCATATTAGCCGTGTCCATGGCTCAATGGTCAACGTCGTTTGCTTCCATGCCAGACCTCAATGAATTGAATCCCAGTACAAATATAAATTTTTCGATTTTTGTTCGAAGGCAATTGTGATGTCTAAAACTCCCTTCCTAACATTCCCAGTGTGTAGAGAGAGTGATAAGCCAGTCACTCTGCACGAACCTTATCTTATCCCTACTCTCTTCGTCAAAAAGAAAGGTCGAGCAACTGAGTAACAACTAGGGCTTCCAATTAACCGGACTTTCCAACTAACCGGTTTTCAGTTTTTTTCTGGCAATAAAACCGGTTAACCGGTTTAAACCGAAATATAACAATTTTGATTGGGTAGGTATGCAAAAAAAAATGTTTTTGTGGAAAATTTTAAATATGTGTCCTAAATGCTTCAATTTTAATAGATGGAACACAGAAGGCATTATACATATATATATCAAATGTGGAAAAATATTTTATGATAAAATATGTCAAATAAAAAAATTGAGCTTGATAATAAAACTCATCAAAAAGAAGATCTTTAAATAAATGCATTTATTTTTTAAGCATATCGAGTAGACAGGACATAATATAGTAGAATACAATAATATTAGCTTATATTATGTCCCCACTCCCACTTTGAAGCATATAGACTCAAACAATTATTTGCTAACGAGAACTGCTTGTTACTCAGTTGTTGTTGTTGCACTGTTTCCGCTTCTACGCAGTAAATTCATTGTAAAAGATTTTTCTTTTTGAAAAAAAAAATGAAAAATAAGTAAACGATTATTTTTGATAAAACGCGGTTAACCGAGTGAAATAAACCGGTTTTCGGTTTTTTCAAACCATGCGATAAACCGGTTAACCGGTTTCGGTTTTAAGCGGCTTGGAAGCCCTAGTAACAACCAATTAGGAGGCCATATCATCCACATTGGAGTGGACATGAATTGAAAAAAAGACGCGTATTTTCATTCAAAGTAATTTATAATTCGGACATAGTAAAGTTTAAGTTATTAAGATTTCTCTTATCCCATATGTGTGGTTTTATTTTAAAGTATAAGATTCAAAACTTTCAATTGTTTTTTCATCACAAAATGTTCTTGTGAATAAAATTATCAAAAATTAAATGCGCGAGGGAAAAAAATCATTTTCCACTCTTATTTCTGTGAATGGTCGCATAAAGTACCTCGTTAGCAAATAACCCCCTCTACTGCCCAAGACAATAGCTTCCCGGAGACGAGATAACTTCAAATCAAGAGAGAGAGACAAAAGGAAATAATATTATATAAATACAAAATTCGCAAGGGATGAAAAACAGGACAACGCTTAGGTTTCTGCCGACGGCGAACATCTCGACAGCCTTATTTGACGAGGATTCTTGTTCATTCATAAAAATAATATCACTAAATAAAAGAAAATTGGGATAGCGTTTCCATAAAGGTGATCTTAAATATTTTTATTTCATTATTTTCCCTTGTTTTGTTCTTTTGCTTTGATACGCTGATTGTTTTTTTATGTTGTGAAAAATTTTGTAGAAAGATTTTTCTTTATGTTTTTTTTTATTATTATTTTTTACACCAGGTATGACAAACTCAATCAATGTAAGAATTGATTTATTAATGTAAAAATCTGATAAAATCTGCAGTAAATAAAAAAATATTACCATATGCAATAACTTTTAATTACAAATATAAATGAGACAATGAATCAAATAAAAAACAAATTATAATAAGAAATATCATACACCAAGTGATATTACAGTGTTGTGCTGCAAGAGACAGTGTTGTGGCATATAAGTCGTGATAAATACCTTATAGCAGGAACCCAAATACAGAGTGACAGTGCCACCTGTTAATATTGTCAGGACGCTAACGATGTATCAACTGCATATGTGAGTAAGAGTGTACCAGTACCGTTACAGACAGACGGATACATTGCAAATGTGAAAATAGCTGTTTTTATACATTTGTATGAGGGTATTACTTGCAAACAAGGCTTATCCCAAAATTGTTTCAAAATTAAACTTGAATTTCATTTTGCAAGATAATTTACATTATAAAAGTATTTTTAGTTTTACATTACTTCGGAATGATGTTTTGGATGTTGTCAAGCCATGTTTGGTTTCTAAAAATACCTTAAACAATATTTTTATCTACTAAATTACACTCATGGTTCATGTTTCAACAAATTTGGAATGAGCCGCGATTGCAAGTAATACCCTCATATATAATATTTTTTCACGTTATTATTTTTTATTAATTGATAAATTATTTTAGTTCTGATGTGCGCGATTTCTTCGCGTAATATCATGATTTTTACAACAGAAAAAAAAACGTCAAAACGTGATATTAATCACCAAATAGCTTTATTTTTTTTTAAACCGTTCCAACTATATGCAACGTGTTAACGAAATTCTGCCTCTCATCATTTGATTGCAATGAGTTTTCGAACTGGACACCAAAATAAAATATACATTTACGTCAGATTGCACGGAAAGGCCTCTTGAGATTATGTTGGTTTGGCAATTTCTCGCTTCAACGGAATCCGGGGTCAGGTTTATGTCTGTATGCACAAGGTGAGTGAAATATTGTGATAACGAAAATGTAACATGTGTTTTACATTTTTCATATGGGCCCATTAAAGATAAAGTGAACCAAGTGGTATTTTAGAAAAAAATAAGTAATATTCTTCACGTCTTAAAGTGTCATAAAAAGTGAAGTAACTTTAGTTAATGCACATTGCAATAGATGATTGCAATTCTTCTAAAATAAAAATATACAATCCATCAAAACACCAAGTAAAGACGTGATTGTACTTAAAAGGCCAAGATTTTTTTTTACCATTTTACTAGTTGGCTCCCTTCATTTCTCGAGGACTCATATATAAACAATATTTTATTATGTTCAAAATTTATAATATATTTTTTTTAACCATGTCCGCTCCCAATGTGAAGCATATGGACTCCTAACGGAGTTTATCTCAACAGAAGTGTTTCTTCGAGAACTGCTTGTTACTCAGTTGCTCAACCTCTCTTTTTCCAAAGAGAGTAGGGATAGAAGGATAGGGCTAGGACAGGATTAATGGTAAGCTAATCGCTGTCGATACGCCCTGTTCATAGGATAGAATGGGTGAGAGGAGGGAATTCAAGACATCACATACATCCATGCCTATGAACAGAAATTCACAAATCGATTTAAAAATCAATTGATAAAACTGTCTGTACCGGGATTTGAACCCGGGCCCTCCGTAGCCGAAGCCAACAACGTTGACCACTCGACCACACAGGTGGCAAAGAATATAATTATAATATTAGGAATTTAAAAATAGCATCGTGATAATAACTCTTAAAATTGAAGAATTAGTCTAAAACGATGTGAATAAAATTTAAAAAATTAAGATGTCGTTAGATCTATGATGATAAAAATGATTTTGATTAAAAAGTTTTAGTTTAATTAAATAATGTGAATATTCCAGCAATTACTGGTATGCATTTTTTTCTGAGTAACAGACTCTTCTAGCTGTAAAGAAGTATGAAGTATGAAGCACGAATAGCATGTACGTGCAAAAAAACTACGCATACATCAGAAAGCAAATGTCGTGGAACATTTCGCTCAACATCTGAGGAGCAAACATTCAAAAAGTGATTCTTCACAAATGCCGTTTAATATCTATTCTGATAGTTCACAATAAAATCTATGAATGGAAATCAAAATCACTATGTTCATATATCGGAAAAAATATCGTGGAAAAGTTTGCTTATAAACACTACACACACTACTATATTAACAAATTAACGTTATTTGTTTTTGTTGTATGCAAAAAATGTAAATACTGTCTGTACACCCAATCTATTTTATCGCATTAAAAGAGGACTGGGCTTTATATAATAGATGTAGTTCATACAATAAAAAAAACACTCATTAAATCATCCACCATTAAATAATTCCGTTTACCAAAAAAAAAAATCTTTTACGTAACGAAGATTTCGACCAGCGTCTCATATTTTAATAAACATAATTATTTATCATCCCATAAATCACTCACACCCGGTAGTAATAAAAAAGGTACATAAACGTTCCTTTATATGTATGAGAAAATGGAAGTGCCTGACAGTCCACTCAGGTGTAAACAGTTTATACCGCGTCTAAACGTATTCGCCCCAAAGTGGAACGACTCAATTTTTGTAAATTGTATTTACTTTCATTCCTCACATGTATTTATCTTAAAAGGGATGGCGTTTGAGGGTTAAAATTATGGGGGCGAGTTTATAAAGGTTAACGTATTTCCTCACTTTCGTGGTACATATGTATGTTTATTTTTCAACCAAAATGCGAATAAAACAAATATTATATGTAGATATCGAAAATTTAGAAAGTCTTATTACAGGTCGAATAGTATTGTATCGATAAAAGTTGTAGTCTTAGAATAACATAATTAAAAACGTTCATTTTTTACTGAGAGGATATGTTTCTTGCAAAACAACAATGTAAAAAGTAAGGTGTAATAAATGATGGAATGAACATGTTTAAATAAAATATAAGTGCAATTTAAAAACTGTTTTAAAATATCATGTGTAAAAATAATTTTGATATACTTTGGAAGCAAATTCCTCTCTTTAGCTATATTTTAGGTAAAAATAAAGCATCAAAGATATCCATGTATTTAGATACAAGTTAAGTTATACATAAATCTTTTAATTTTTAAGCCGAGAAAGTTCCAAAAGAGTAATTGTATGTCTTACGTGGACAAAATCAAATCGAATGCAAAGCAACTCGGTCGGGCACAAAAATGTCAAATGGTCTCTAGCACTATTGTGTCCTACGTGACAAAACGCACGCAGCGATCAGTTTGTTTGATATTTTGATTCGCTTTAAGCCGCGTTCCAATCGCGTTTGCAGTGACTGCCCAGGTAAGACGTAGGTAGCGTTAGCAACAAAACGCTAACAACAGCTGATCGAATAATTGCATGATTTGTATGCAGTAATAAAAATATTACGATATGCTCAAAACAATTGATATATTGCATATCTGCACTTTATATTGTTTTATCAAAGTATAATAATGCTGATTAGAATGATTGAGTATGAGCATATGGTTCAAACGACTTAATAAAAAAAGTTAATAGGTTATAAATAAATGGCATCCTGACATTCGTCAAAAAAACACGTAATTTCACAAACATCAATAAATAAAGTATTGCGTTTGTTTTGTTGTAGATATGGACATATGTACTTTGATGTAACATTTCATAAATACACAACCTCTCTTTTCGAAAAGGGGAAAAGAGTGTTGTAAAAAAAGACCAAGAGAACAAATCGCTCTTTTTAAGGTGGGTGAAAATTTAAAATTTTCAGACGTGCATAATTTCCGAAAACAAAACAAAAAATAATTTAAAATTAACCAAGTCTACTCGTGGTAGCGATGTGATGACAATTTTTCCTGAAACTATTATAATAAGAGCAGAAGCCTTATTTAAGGACCCCGACACCAGTATACCGATATTTTAGGTTGTATGACGCAGCGGTTAGCGTTGTTGGCTTCCATACCGGATTTCACGGGTTCGAACAGCATTTTTTCGATTTATCGATGTTTGTTCGAAGACATGGGTGTTTGTGATCACTAATCACTGGTCATTTTCTAGCCTTATCCTTCTATCTCTACTACTATTCTTTAAAAAAAGAGGTTGGGCGACTGAGTACCAAACAGTTCTCGTAGAAAAACTTCTGTAGAGATACCTCCCCATGAGAAGGCTATATGCTCTACACTGGGAGTGAACACGGATTTTTAAAAAAAAAAAACACCAATATTATCAAATTCTGAATCTCTATTATCATGGTATTTTCTTAATACTAAAATACTGGTTAAAAAATTGCAAAATATTAGTATTTCGAAATTGAAATCGAGCCAAAATTGAATTGTTTTGTACGTATAGAAACCATCATATTTCAAAGTTGTTAAAAGTTTTACCAATATTGACACGTACCAGAATTGATAAGCTTTTCAATGATGTAAAATATTAATATTTTTGAAAACCGTAAGTTATTTATGAGAATAACCAGTTTATGATTATGATATATTTTTTTAATGACTATATTTAATATTTCATATCAAGATATCGATTATGATTAATTTTCCCGGTGTTGCAATCAAAATATTGGGCATATTTAAACTTTGTTCGTAATAATTGTTTTTTTTACACTGGTATTAAATATGAATTACCGGAATTATTTTTTTTTTGTCTAGTTTCCCCATTCCTTGTCATATAGCCATTTTAATCAGCTTCGGTGAATTTCAACGTACTGATAATTATCATGAAATTATAACTTGCCTTGAGTATTGATATGTGAGTGTCAAAAGATATTATTAATCTATCGTATATTTTTTAATAAAACAAACACATTATTTCATTGTTTATTATTATTAAATTCAAATATGAATTTATAATTTACTGCTTAATTCTCTATATACCGGGTTTTATTCAAGTATTTTGAATTGAAATAGGTTTACCAGATTTAGTTAAATTTCAGAAAAAAACTTTTCCACTTTAGCTAAAAAGCTTCATTCCGCTTCGTTCTTCACATTGACATTTTGCGGTAGCATCCACACAAATTCCGCAAAACAATTTACAGAACAAAGTTTAAATATTCTCAGCTTTTCAATAAATGTTTATTTCAAATATGTAACTGATTTATATATATTTTTTTATTGTGAATGACAACTGGCATTTGAAGGCGTCAAGGAAAAATGATTTTATGAGATATTTAGACATTGGTGAAGTATCATATGTATACTTTAATAACAATAAATTTGCAGAGAGCTATGAATAAAAAATGAGAAAAAACTATTTCAAAGACAATTATTTGATTCTAGAGCTAAAATTCGGCAAATTTCTTTTAAAAAATATATATTTTAAAAGTAATAAGTACGCAATTGATTCTGACACCAACGCTTGCCCCAAAAGAGCGAAGCAAACATATCACATCGACCTTGCCAAGTAGAATGATATCTAAAAGATGTTAAATTATTTAATTTAGGCTTAGCGTAGGTTTTAGCAATTAAAAAAAAATGATTACGTTGTTAATTAACATGTTTGTGCCCTATGGTTTTCTATACATACGTAAGAAAAAGTAAGCTACTACACTTAATATATTATATTAATGCCGTTGTACATAGATTTTGTCTTCAAAGAAGAATGCAGTAAACTTAGCACATCATATTCAGTGGTCATTTTAGAGCAATACGAATTGGTTCACCGGATAGAGCATACAAAAAAAACATTTTCGGTTAAATTGTCAATTAAGATGTTTTTGTTTTGATTTCATTATTTATTCTTTTTTTTTAACGTAAATTTGCTTCTTATGATGCGCCATACTCTATTTTTTCTATAATCAATCAAAATTAAATATTTTATTTGATTCAAATTTCTTCTATTGAAATAAAAAATGATTATAATTTTATAACTACACAACTTTAAGCAATTGTTAATGGCATAATAAAAACAGTTTATTTCTTTCGTCTGCTTTTTTTTATTGAAAATTGAAATATCGGAAAACAACACAATGCGAGTTTTCAAACAATATTCTTTTAATGAAAATATTCTCCTGGTAAAATTCCGACGCAATGGCTTTTCGTTGAATGGGAAAACATTCAGATACATTGTCAGGTTTCTTTACAAATTGTTGTATGGCCGATGTACACAATAATGGTAAATATTTAAAAGTCTGCCACGTGTTTTTTGAATACTTCCAAGGCATTTTCAATTGAAAAAAACACGTAATTTTATCCGACAAAAGAGTAGGAGTCGTTCTTTCATAAATGTCTTGATTAATGAGATATGAAAAAATAAACAAGCACTTAAGTAAACCTGCGTAAATTGCGATATAAACAAAATAACAAATTATCATTAGCTAAAGAATCGTTGACTTCATTTAACGATGGTTTTGTTCCTTAAAATATTTGCGATTTTCAATGGCAATGTTGTTTTTATTCTAAAATATGCCACCAAAATTATATCTAAAAGCGAGAAAAAATTTCAAAGAATTGAAAATTGTTTTGGAATGTTTCCACTTATATGCTTATATAAAAAGAATGAGGGGGGCCACGGAAAAATATGAGAATCAAAAGAGTCATGGAACCAAAAAGGTTGAGAAACTAAGCTCTATAATATAGTCGATCATAATGCATCACCGCGTTAGCGACATAATAAAATTGTGCAAAAAATGTTTTTTTCTTTACATACCGTAACATATGTATTTACCATTGAATGTCATCAAAAATATTATTTGTAGAACTGTTGCTAGCGCGGTATTGCAAGCCAAACAATGATACCTGGTATAGTTATTTAAGTACATTAAAAAACAATGATTGGAATAGTTACCATAAAATACAGATTTAATTTTTTAATATAAAATTCGTTATACTTCAATTCAAAAAATATTGTGTATATTCAGTTTTTTGTTTTACAAAACTCTTAAATAAATATCTAATATAACGAATAAAAAAAATCTGTATCTAAATATATTATAACAAAATTAACTTCTTTAAATTATGCAAAGATGTCGTTGATAAACCAGTTTTTCTTTATATTTCTTATCAACATTTAGATTTAAGCTATAAAGTAAAAACTTAAAATGAAAAATATACTTTTTATCGACGTTTCTCGTGTCACAAATTACAAACATTATTTTTTTTAAATTCCATTAACCCTGCCAAGGTACGAAATACGAATGATCCTCTCATGGTCAAAATTTCAAGAATTTATCAGGAGGCGATAATAAGAAAATAGAATTTTACTTTGATAACTGAAAAATGGTATGCAATTTCGGTTGAATGTTTAATATTTTTTTCTTTCAGATACTCGCAGAAAAATACATGAATCTTTCGAATTAGTTGTCCGCAATACAAACCCGATATGATTTACCTGAATAAAATATACAGAATTCTCGCATAAATATAATATCATAAAATAGTTAAGTATCATATTATAAGTAAATGCGGCTAAACGTTCTAATAGGTTGCAAGTGACTTCAGTAGAAACTTCAAGTATGAACGACAGATTAATGTGTTAAAAAGTCAAAAAAAAAGTTGACAAATGAGTTTCTCAGTAGATTCAAGTACATTTTCATGTTACTAAATTTGTATAGAGTATATTTTTATATTAGATTGCTTTAAAGCCAAAGAAGAGTAAAATCAAGATATTTTGATTTATTAGGAATATTGGTTTACCGGTAACCCTCAGTTAAGCCAACACTATTATATTTCATCTCAGAAAGAAATGAAAATATGTATGTCAAATCCTGGTAATATTCTAATACTTCATATTATTCCACAATATTTACATCATTTAAGTGAAAGGAAAAACTGAAAAACATAATAGAGCTTACATCTTTTAAAAACGTTATTTGTATTAATATGCATATTAACTTTTCTGGTTTTAAGCTCAAGAAATGCGACCCTAATATCCACATTTTCTTAAATATCTATTTTAATATGGGTTATACAATGTTTATAATTAAGATATTCTTATATCATAGTTTTTTGAACCTTTTGTAGTTTATATAAATACGCGATAACGCGATAACGCGATAAGCGATCGTTCGTAACATAGCTGGAATAAACTCGTCAGTTGCAATTTCATATGTGTGCTAGGATGACATCTTTTTTACGCGCAACTTAAAATATGATTATTTATTAAAAAACCACAGATTTTTATAAAAAAAAATGTATGAGGAATGATGCAGAGAGAAATTTTAAAGTCCTTAGACTTTTTTTTTAAATTCATAAGAATAAGGCCAATAACGAGGAAACCACTGGGGTCCCTAAACGACCCCCATCGGCAGAGAAGTATTTTTCTAGTCTCCGAGCCGCGAGAGTTAATATAATCCGCGATATCCTGGACCATTAGCCGAGTGGTTATAGTATCCAAGAGTTCGAATACCGAAAGTTACTTATCCTTAGGATTATTTGTTACATTATATTATATTTGAAGGCCTTATCAAACGTCTACTGGGGCAAAGATAATTAGAATATTTTTCATAAAATTGGGTCAATTTGGTGAAGGAAAAACGTACACGTGTTACATTAGAATAAATAAATACAGACCTAATTTTATATTGAATCTTAACAGAGCACTAGACATATATTTTTTACAAAAAAAAAAATCTATTGATAATAATGACTTCGTATTCTTGGAAAAGACGATTAGTTTACTTAACGTCTTCGTTATCGATTGACTTTCATTATTTAAGACACGGAATATTATTTGTAAAAACACATTATTCATGTATATTGAGCATAAGTTTATTAAATAATACCTTAATCGTCTATTATTATTTTTTAATTCTAACGAGCTGCATTAAGTCAATTAAACAAATGCTTGATAATATTTTTTTAATCGATATTTTGTTTAATGTACATACATAGCCAAAGATTTTCTCATCAATGATTTTTTCTCCTAATTGGTTATATCAACAGAATTTTTTCTACGAAATCTGCTAGTTGCACAAGTGCTCAAACTCTCATTTTAAAAAGATAAGGCAAAGAAATCACTAGTTGATTGAATTAAAAATTACTTGGTATAATTCCTTTGTAATTAAGTGAAAAAATAGCAAAGTTTTACAAATATTATTTTATTTTTAGTTGATAGCTATTTCATCAGATCTAAGTTCAAACATAGTTCTAATGAAAGTATATGCCGAAATATCAATTATATATATGTAAAACAATATTTTTAGAACTAAGATACTTTGTTATTTTTTCACCTTATGATGAGGCTTTTTTGGATATCAAATTAATGGAGTTTTAAGTACCAGGGCGCGTTAGCGTTAAAGTTCTTCAAGTCTTCTTCGTCACTAATTTTTTGATTTTTTTTTCTTTACCATAGTTGCTGATAGAAGGGCGTCATCGCTACAGAGGTAAGAAATTCTTAGTGAAGCCAGTTCACGTAGACTTTTTATGCATTCATTTTCAAATCACATTATGTATGCTTCCCTTCATACTATATCCATACATGCTTACACATGCGTACACATACATATACACATACAGTACACAAGAAAGTCAACCAAAAATGAAGCTTAGTTCGTTCTTAAATAGTTATCACGTTAGCCAATGACGTTGACCACTGCACTACGAACCCGACAATGATACACAAATAAAATATTGACCATTTTATCTCATTCTAAGATTTCCCTGTCAGAGAAGCCTATATATTTTTTATCACTCCTATTAAACGATTTTTAATATCTGCGTAAATGCCAAAGACCGATTTCGCCAAAAAGCTTAAGAACTTTTGAAATAACTTTAACGCATAGCTTACTACTAATAGTAAAAAACACAGAAAACTCTGTTTCAAAATCGATCGAATGCAGAGAAAAGGCTTTCCGACAATTTCGTAGGTCGTACAAGGACGTCTTAATAGGCTTTTTCAATAAATCTTTTGGGCACCCTAAATACAAAAAAGAGTCTGGTTTTGACGTTTCTAAATGTAAGAAAAACCCAGCATTATAATGCTTAAGCCATACTAAAAAGCAAATAATAATACCCACTTCGCTTGTGTTTGGACGGAAAGAAGGACGACTCGAAATAAAATGGCGACATTCACAAATTTTGGTCGGCTCCGTCTGTCACTTTAAATCTTGACAGGAATGATTATTTTTGCTCCATTATTGAGACCATTTAAACTTACGCAGGTATAATTTTGTTTACGATGAATACAATTTATTTCCTTAACAATATTGGAAGTATAAAATCGAATAAAGGCATTTGAAATATATTTGAAATTTAATTAAATCTTCAGAAGTAAATAAAATGCTTAAACATATATTATATTCAATTGATTCATCATCAAATAAATGATATTTTGTAAATTTTTAGTTAATTATTAAGAAGCGATACTTCTTATATTTTATTTCTAATTATTAAAAAGATAGTCCTAGGTCAATGTTACGTAAAATTAGAAATAGACAAAACCCTGACTTAAAATAAACAACTTTTTTTATTTTACTTTATTCAAGAGTCACATTCTTTTTTATTCCAACGCATATATATATGCTAATTTCTAGTTCTGATAAAAATAAAAAACATATGTGTAATTGTACGCTTAGTTTTTATAAATTTATGACTATGTAGAACTCTTTAACACCTTCTATTTTACTTGAACGCTTGTCTATAAAAGATGCACGATAGCAAAGTATAGATATGCATAATTTATGTATTAATTTAATATGCGTATCTGGGCGTTAAGTCAACACCACACAAGGTAATATTAAATTTGGTTAAGCGGGCGCATATTTTGTTTGGGCATGGCTGCCTTGTTTACTTAATCAATTTTTTCGTCAAGTTTTCTACAGCAAACGAATTTCATACGCAAAAAAATTGTACCCAATTTATTATTCACTTCGTCAATAACTTTACAATCGTTTTTATTATATATATTTTTAGTAAACAAATTCCATGTTTTTATATGTACATATTTTGAGTGAACAAAGTTAAGATTTAGTATACAAAATTGGGCCCATTAGAGGTGAGCTGAGCCAAGTGAAATTAAATACGTAAGATGCGTTGTAATATTCTACACGTCTTAAAGTATCTTAACATCAGTTAATACACATAGCAATTAGGGTATCCAATCCCGGGATTGGGATTTGCTCACCGAGGAATTTGAAATCCTCAATTCGCTATACTTTTTCCCCGGATTATCTACAAACCTCGTTTTTTTTTTAGCTCACCGAGGAATTTGAAAACCTCGATTTGGTATACTTTTCCCCAGATTGCCACACAGCCTCGTTTTTTTTTTTAGCTCACCGGGGAATTTGAAATTCTCGATTTGCCAATTTCGTGTCAATTTTCGGGATTTGCTCAAAATTTCTCAATCCCGAAATCCCAGCGTTGACACGGCTGCGATCCCGGCTGCGATCGGCTGCGATTTCGGGATCAGAAAATTGAACAGGATCCCGGGATTGGATGCCTTAATCGCAATAGTGTTATCTCACATTATTCACATACCTATTCTGGCTTCTTGAAGTTTCTAATAAAATAGGTGAACATTAGTGAACTGGTTTATTTACGTGAACACTAAAAAAGCAAAGTATGTTACAATACATTATTTAATTTTCCATTGTTACCAAAAATACACATTTATGTTTCGTGTGACAGATAATTTAGGCAATCTTACATTTTTTACAAATCCTCAATGTATATTATTATACATCGTTCTATATAGCGATGTAATTTTCAAAAAAATGCGTAAATTTGAGTGACACAAAAGTGTGTATAAACATAAATATTGCAGTACCGGACGTTAATATTAGTACCGGTGTTGAATATTTATTCCCGGTATTGCAAGAGAACCTCGGATTTATGATGTTTACATTTATTTTCAATCGAATATACTGCTGTATTTTTAAATTATAATATATCTTAATAAACTTTAAATCTAAAACTAAAGTATTATTACTGTGTTACTGTGCGATTCAATATTGAATTATACATAAATATACACGCATCTCAGAGTAAGCGAGAAATTTGAATAGCTAAATTTGTTTTGATTTCAATTTTCTACGCTAGGTACCGCTTTTAGTTTTGTACATACAACATATCAGTGTATTTGAACAAATTATGAATGCAAAATTTAAATTCCATCGTTGTTATTTTATTACTTTGAAACCTTCATATTTTTGAATAGCAATAATTTGATTTTTAAACAATTGAAAGATAACAAATATATCAAAATTTGATTATATTATAGGCAGAAGAACAGTAACTGACATTTCAACCGGTCGTTTTATTACACTTATGTTCATATATACCTGAGAAATGTCCACTCCAAACACTACTAAAACATAATATGAACTCATATGTGGCTTATCCCAGTTTTTTATTTAGATTCTAAATACACTTTTTCGAAAAAGTAGAGATAAAAGTCTAGGACAGAACTAGCTAATCGTTATTGCTACTTTTCTTTTTTTTTTTTAATCCATGTCCGCTCCCAATGTGGAGCATATGGACTCCTAATGAAGTTTATCTCAACAGAAGTGTTTCTACGAGAACTGCTTGTTACTCAGTTGCTCAACCTCTCTTTTTCCAAAGAGAGTAGGGATAGAAGGATAGGGGCTAGGACAGGATTAGTGGTAAGCTAATCGCTCTCGATACGCCCCGTTCGTAGGATAGGATGGGTGAGAGGAGGGAATTCAAGACATCACATACACCCATACTTTTGAACAGAAATTCATAAATCGATTGAAAAATCAATTTATAAAAACTGTCCGTACCGGGATTTGAACCCGGGCCCTCCGTAGCCGAAGCCAACAACGTTTTGCCGCCTGTGTGGTCGAGTGGTCAACGTTATTGCTACTAGGGCTTCCAATCCTGAAATCTCGACCAATTTTGCAATCCCGTAATCATGATATCTTCTAAGTACTGATCCAGGGATTAAGGGATTCACCATCACACGTAAAAATCCTTAAGAAGAGATATAAAAAAAAATCTCAACAGCGCTGGACTCATTGGCAGACGTAACTTTTTTTTCAAAAGATGGAGCTAATAAAAAGGTCTCCGATTTCTGAATAGTTTTAGAATCTGTCAATCCGTAACTTTTTTAAAGAATGAAGCAAAAAAAAAAGGAAAGAGTCAGACTTTTGAGTGATTGTCGAATCTATCAATTCGTCACTTCGAGTTTACAAAAATTCTGGAATCTTTTAATTACAAAAATTTTTTTTGGCAATGTTCTTAAGCAATTGTGACATGATTTTATGGTGAGCGATCAATCTTAGGATTGAAAGATTGTGAATGCCGAAATCTAGGGATTATAAAAAGGGTTGGGGATTGGATGCCCTAATCGATACGTCCTGTTTTAATGATTAGAAAAGTCAGAGAGTTTTTAGGCAACACAGACAGGCATATCATTTTTTAATTACTTTTAATGTATCTACTATAAATATATGATAACGATTTTTTCGAATTGATAAAGTATTAAAATTCGACAGCAAAATAAGGCAACGCTTAGATAATGATCATATCTACAAAGTGTTAAAAGAAAAAAAATAGCAATAAAAAATAATTTCAAAACTTTATTAAGTCAAATTCTTTTTCTTCCACTCTTTCTTTGTTTTTTATATTTACTTTGTTGGTAAAAATAAAACAATTTGTTTGCAATTCTTTCAAAATGCAACCAACTGAAAATTTTAACCTTGATCGAAAACGTGCATGAGAGTTTGATAAAATTGAAAAGACCAGTACAAAATATCTTAAAATTAAAACCACAGAAGAATATTGGTGTACTTAGAGGTCACGAGTCAATTAGAATAGGTTGTAAAAATGCAGACAACTGGTCATTTTATTACTATTCAAAAACTAAAAGTCTGTAAATACATAATTTCAATAAATACAAAATATTTATGAATATTTGAACGCCAAGTCAACGTACCTAGATTTTCGTTGTTAGCATATCGTTAATAATTAACAGCATTAAGTTTCTTCGAAATTCGTGAAATTATATTAATTTTGTACTTAGTCGTTTTTGAGTATGGTAAAAAAACCTAGTTTTTATTTAAATATGGACTTCATTTCCGGAAAAAATGTTTTTTTTATTGAACTAACGAGCTACTTTTAAGGTAACTTTAAGAATAAATTTGATAAGATCTCTGAAAATAAATCTTGATTAAGCGTAAACAAAGTTTTCTTAATTTATGAAGTCATGGAACTCTGGCTTATCTTTTTTTGCACCTGGGTAATGCTTTTTGAAAAACGTTTTTTTAAAAAAAAAACAGTGTTTGTAAGCTTATTGTCTTAAAAAAGTTAAAGCAATCTCTTTAGAATTCACTAGCTTTAGACTGTAATAAGAAAAACTCTATCATGATATGAATGAACAATTATCTCTTAAGAACAGTCTGATTGGACAAACGTGTGAAACTTTCATACTTCAAAAACTAGTACATGACGTTTTAACGAGGAAATACTAAAAACTTTTTTTATTCACGGAAAGATTGAAAAAACAGAGTTGTAATATAGTTCAACAAAAATAATTTCTGGACTTAGATCATTGGCCTGGTCTGTTACTAAGTGGTAAGTGTATTTTTTTGGTCATAGTTTATAAATTGAAAATCTCAACACGCGCACTTTATTATATTTATTTATGGAATTAATTTCTCACAACTATTCAATCTTTTAAATGGGGCATGGCAAGAACGATTTCACAATTACTATAACTTTCTTTTCTCATTATAGCTATTCCCTATACAAATAATTCAAGTGACTGAATAACAAAATATGTCATATCACAACTTTTGCTTTATTATTATGAGTCCATAACTTAAGCTTTGGAAGTAGACATCATAGAAAACAAAAGGTTTTATTTACGTGATAGACTGTTTCAATCAAAGAGACTTGATTTGAAGATTTTTTAAATGTTGATTACCAGCATTAGAAGTGATGTATTTTATTATCTTATCAAAATTCTTAACAATTTTGAATATTCACGATAAAACTATTTCGAAAGACTATTTCTTTAATTTTGTTTGATCACAAGTAGAATAGATTACCATTGTACTAAAGTCAAAAACAGGTTTAATTATTATCAACAATGTTATGTGATTAACCATTCAATTTATAAATATATAGGTGTATTATTGCCATAATTTATTTGTTTATCATAATGCTTCAAACTAAAATTTTTACAATATCCAGTTTTTTTTGGCATTTAGAAATAAAAAATAACGATCAAAAGTTGCTCACTTGATAAACATGCAGATTCCAGTCGGCTCCATCGCTCTCGAAATACCCTTCCACGACGCCATCATGGAGTACTTCTGCTTGGCTGTGAGTGGAAGCCGGGGGTCTGGAGGAGCCGGAGCGGCTCCATCTACCCCTGATCTCCCGCCTCCACCCCCGCCGCGCTCTGATGCAGCGAGCTTTCCAAGTTCACACCCCATCCCGAGGATCTCCTCAAACTTTCGGCGCAACAACCTTGCTGGATTGCAGTACCCCCGGTCAAACTATGCAAAGTTTGTCACTTAGGGATTAGCCTTGTCGAGTGCTCTTTCGACTTACACTTGAGTTATTTATTCAAAACCAGATGCACGTGTAATCGTTTCACTTTGTACTTTTATTTACACTTACACACTTTATTTGCTTTTTTTTTAATCCTTTATTTGGCTAGCCAAATTGCTGTTTTAGCTTCTTAAGTTTTCATTATGGTTGTACTTAAAATGGAACACTAAATTTTAGTTAAAGCACATAATTTATCCAATTATATGTTGAATTAATCGTTCGAAACAATGTTCATAGCATTCTGCAAAAAAATGACCGACATAGTCATAACGATATAAACATATATTTTAATATATTACAATGTATTGTATTGATCTCTCGAATACAGACATAGAATATACGTAAATTATTAAAAATAAAGATACTAGAGATTCATGTGTTTTTTATACGATTTCTAAAAATCTTATTTTAATTAGTTAAATGATAAAAGTATTTTTTAATCTTGTCGTTTGGGGCAATACATTATTCGTTATGTTATCAAACAATGGAAAGGTTTTACTTTTTTTATGTTTAATTATATATTAATATAAAATATTATTTCTTTGAAAAATTCTTAGTAAATTACGAATCGCGTTGGTAAAATCAAATACGATATTATGTTTTAAAATAAAACTTTATCTCTTGAGCGAAATTTTCTAATTATAATAAAAGTACTAAATTTTATAGCTGAAATTGCTAATTTCCCAGTTAAAAAATATTCTCAGTTTAAAAGCTTGTAATATATATAACCACAATCAAGGTTTTAGCGGAACGTTGAATTATAATAATTAAGAGGCGTACATCAATTTTATGCCTACCTAAATTTAATACTACCCAGTTTTATCTGAAAGCGGGTAAGTTTATTTTACCCTTTGCTTTCAGGTATTAAAGCTTAAAGTTTTGCACATTTATAAGAGTAAATTCGTTTCACTTTTCCACAATTTACACTCGTACTCAACTGTGTCTCAAACCCTATAAAACGTAGCTTACCTCTGCATGGCATTAAAAAATAAAGTAATTGTGTAACAAACAAACACTTCAATTATGTTTTCTTTCATAAATGTTAACTTTTTATGTGACTAGTCTACAACGAAGAAGTATTCTACTTGAAATACTAACTAGGTTCAAACACTTCTATTCCCCCAAATGGTGGCGAAATAAAAACGCAAAAGTCCACAAGACTTTGAATAAATACTCAAAATACTTTTTCACTTGTGTACTTATCAACTTGTGTAAATAAGGGTTGTCCCAAAGGGGTTACGCAAACGCACTTAAATTAGATGTTATCGTGCGAGAAAATGAGAGCTTTTATCGGAATTGAGAAAAATTTCACGCCAATACTGCCGTCCGGGATTTTTATCATCAAAATAAAAGCGGGATTGTATTTCCTGGAATCGAACGCTTGGAGTTTAAAATTGCGCAATTACTTTTTATTTCTATTTTTTCTGTGTTACAGAATAGTTGTTTTATTTTAACTGCATATGAAGATTTAAGCAGTATTCTAAAATTAACTTTGTTCAACAAGAGTAAAGTCCGGTTATTTTGAATAAAATACTAACCAATGGTTACATTTTGTTGCCGACTACATATTGTAAAGTTGCTTCTTTTAGCTTCAACTGTTCAAATTAAAAAAAATAGACAGTGAAAATATAAACCAACCACTATTTATAAGATCTTAAGATTTAAAAAATATTATTTTAACATATGTATCTTTTTTATGGTGAATACTCGCAAATATAATACTTAAGTTACGATTAGTAAGAGCTATTTGAAAACAATGTGAATATATCTATTTAAATAAAATTAATGAAATCAATTATAAATTACACATACAATGATTTTTTATACTTTAATAAAAAATAATTCTCAGATAAAAACAAATTCACTTCACTATAAAGTGGTTACATGAATGCTTTTATATAAACTTTATTACCTGTAGAATGAAGATTTTTTAAGTAAAATTTGAGCATAAATATAGCTCAAATTTCAAAAAAAATATTTACTTTATCATTACTAATTGAGAATGTCGAGTCTATATTGCTAAATATGATATAATTGTATAACTACCGTGGATGACATACTGTCCTCGTTTCTACAAACAAGTCGTGTTTTGTGTTGTTTTATTCATTATTTAAAAATATATAAATTCATTAATTGTATAATATCTATAAAATCTAATAATTACGACAAAAAATCTATCTTGCTCAATAGATAAAAATATATATTATATCATTTGTTTTGTATTACGTATCATGTAAGAGAGCGATTAATTTACAAAATGGATAGCTTAGACATCTTTATTACATTATTTTAATCACTTCATCGATATAATAAAATAATAAATCACTCTAAATTAAATCTTTTTTTTTTATTTTCACTCACAATTTTCTTCTCATTACCTCGGCAATTATTGAGACATCAGTATCTGTAAAAGAAAAAGTTTTTTTTTAATTATACTCGGTCTTTTAAAAAATAATCAAAGACAGAGAAGATTGTCAGACGAAATTAACGAGGGAAAATTTGACGAAGACTTTCTCGCCTAAGATTGTTGACTCAAGTTAAATTATCAACAATAATAACGAGTCAAATTTATTTTACAAACAACGAAATTAATCGTGTGACAACGAAAGGAAATTTGAATATTTTTTACGACATTTATTAATTATTCAAAATTTTAAATAGTCACCCATTTTTTAAAATAATATTCAACTTCACTTTATGTTCGCATTTCTATTTAAAGTTTTCATTCAACTGTAATATAATATTTCTAATATATTATGGATTAATTATAATCTTTTTAAATATAATAATTTGAAAATGCAAATAGTACCTTAAACAAAATGCCAATTACATGTCAACGACTCTTTTTTGGCACAATTAAATTGACATTCATGCTTGTTTGAGTGTAAGTTAAATTCTTAAAACTCACTTATGTAAAATATCCAATCTTCTTAACCAAGATTTAATATATGTACCGTTTGCATGTAAAGCTGTATATGCGACAAAACTACACCATCATGACACTTTATCGATATTAAATTGAAAAAGTAAATATCTTTCGATCATGAATAGCATGAAAAAAAACCCTTTAGGATATTTTTTGTTATAAATATGAAATTCTAAAAATTTGGCTCACTTTTTTGATAATACACGTACAAAACATTTTTTCACTCAAAATCATTTATGTATTGGATAAAATATAAAAGCAACATGGAAAAGCAAACTTTGAAAGCTGTTTTACTACATTCGGAGAATATTTTTAAAAGCTTTCATTTGCGTAAACATGGTTTGAAAGTATGACTTTCAAAACGTGAGCGATAATTTTTGTTGTGCAACTTTTAAACTCTGTTGTCAATGAATCTTTAATTAATAAAGTATTTTACCTTCGTGAATGTGTCCATTAAAATGGTAAAATTAATAACTCATAAAGACAGCTTTTGCTATCACGACTCTTTCTATAGTGAAAGATTCTGAGCACTTTGCTCCAGTCATTCGTAGCAGAATGAATTACCTGTATGAATAAAACTTTATATGTGACTATTGTTAGTAAATAACTATTTTTTTAATACTTTTATCAAATACTAAGCAGTAATTCATTCAATTATAAGTGAGAGGTCGTTAAAATTGACAGTACACAATGACTAAACAATCGCTTATTATGTAAGTTAAAAATTGAGATATAGAGTCAACACAAATAAAATTCAATTAAAAACTACTGCAAAAGTCTTTCAACTTGTCTAAATGAGTTTACAATACAAAGATAGGTAGGGGTTGACGACACTTCCGGTTAGGCGAATAATCAGCGTGAAAAGTTCGAACAACTAAAAAGGGTTGTGGAGACCTTTTTCCTTCGCACAATTCCCGCTAGATGGGGCGGTATGTACATACCTACTGAAATTCAGTGAAAGCTAATGTCACCCATAGAGATGTACCTAAAGCTTACAAAACACAAACCATGTATTTAGTATAACATTAAACAATATCAGTATGTATTCGCTTATTTTTTGTATTAAGATGATGTATTAATATCATTATTTATGTATACGATTTTTGTGATATATTTTTGTATTCTATAATCTGAAAACACAGTAAGTTACTATTTAATACTTTTGGTGAGCTGCCTTGCACATATTTGTAGTTTTATTTTCAAATTAACGGTAAAATTGACTTTGTCTGAACATTGAAAATCGACTAAAGTTCATAATATTACGCTAACAAACAAGAAACATTTAACTCTGGCGGCTTGGAGACTAGAAAAATACTTCTCTGCCGATGGGGTCGTTTAGGGACCCCAGTGGTTTCCTCATTATTGGCCTTATTCTTATGAATTTCAAAAAAAAATATAGTCTAAAGGCTTGAAAATATCTCTCTGCATCATTCCTTAAACATTTTTTTGTAAAAATCCGTGGTTTTTTAATAAATAAACATATTTTAAGTTGCGCGTAAAAAAGACGTCATCCTAGCACACATATGAAATTGCAACTGACGAGTTTAGCCCAGCTATCTTACGAACGATCGCTTATCGCGTTATCGCGTATTTATATAAACTACAAAAGGTCCAAAAAAACTATGATATAAGAATATCTTAATTATAAACATTGTATCACCCATATTAAAATAGATATTGAAAATATGTGGGTATTGGGGTCGCATTTCTTGAGCTTAGAACCGGAAAAGTTAATATGCATAATTTCATTTAAATAAAAAATCAGTAATAATACAATAGTTTCAATATTGCCGATGTTTTTTCCAAGGACAACACTAACCTTCCTTGCACAGTGGCTATTCGATTGGCAAAATCAGAGGGTGAATACAAGAGGGATGAAGCATAATATTTTCTCGAAAAGGTGCTTTCAATGTGTATCAAAGGTATGCAAAATTTACGACTGTTGGCTATTCTACATAATAATATCATAATTTATACAGTTGAACGGGGTAACAAGAATTATTGGGGCTGTTAAGTGGCACTACAACCAAAGGGGATAAAATTGAAAACCAAAATGTTATTTAAACCATTACAGTGATGGTTAAATAATTTTAATATTATTTCATTGCCAGCTGTGAAAGTTTTTCAAACCTTACGATAGTAATAAATGACGATTAAATAAATATGTTCACATTAGCTTTTATTATATAAATATTACTCTCGAGTTGATATTTCAACTTTATAACAAAAAATATATTATAAACTAAAAAAAACTTAATTTCATATTTAACGTGTATAACCGAAAGAAATAGTCACAATCTAATTTTTGAATTAAAAATAATCAGCATTTTTTAAACTGTTTACATTATTCAAGGCTGTGGAGTTGTTATAAAATAAAACAATACGGCTCCGATTTCGACTACAACCTTAAATTAAATGACTCCAACGATTTGTATATTCATTAAAAAAACTCGCAGTTTTTATTTCTCCGACTCCGACTCCACTCACCAAACAGTAGGGCTGGGCCACCTTTCTAAAAGCTCAATAAAAAAAACCTCTCAAACAAAATTTACTTTATATTTGCGTATATACGATACGCAAACGCATCTAAGCAGTTAGATAATTATCGTTAAATTTTACATAAAATCAAAACAAAATTTAATTGAAACTGTACCCCAAAAATGTTTATAACTCAATCTTCACAAATCAGAATTGTTGGCGAAAGTTATGGAAAAATAAATTCCAGAGTATAATTTTTATTTTAGTTTTAAGAAAGTAATGTAGTTTCACATTTTTCGTTTTCTTAATTGGACATATGTATGTACATACGCAGAAAAGATCCAATCCACAATCGACTAGTTTTGAGATATTTGATATGTGAAAAAATATTGGATCAATTAAAAATCACAACAAACTGACAGCTTTCAAAAATGATTTCAAATAATGGAATGAATATTTCATCATGCTGATATAAAACTAAAGTTCATTTAAAATGTATGTTTCGTTTATGAGTTATTAAGTACTTTATGGGTTTATAGCAGTTTCGTATTTGAGGTATGGGATTTAAATGTTGGAAAAGTTCTAGGTAGTTTTCAAATATATTATATGCAATATATTATATGATCTAATCCATTTACTAAATTTTGTAATGTGTGAGAAACACGTGACAAGAAATATTCTTAACATAAAATTAATAATTATTACACTTTTTGTTTTTGCCTCTTTAAGAGGTATCATCAGACAGAATATCGCTTGATGTATCATTTTTAAATGTATATTTAAAACAAAATTCCACAAAGTTACCGTCGAAGAGATATTCTTGATATTTTTTTTGTCATGTAAAAAGTTAATACAAACTGAAGATCAATAATTACACTTGCTAAAGATAAATATGTCTTATTCTCACAGTATATTTAATCGTTAATCTTATTTTTTTTACTTATTCACCACCAGTTACTTATTATTTAATATAATTACTTACGTAGCACAATCAGTATACAAAAAATATTATTTACACTTCAAATAACACAAGAAACTAGCACTCGAATGTCGGACGATATTGGAAAATTCGAATTAAGAAACACTACCTCGCCAGGTGAAACAAAAGAATGTTTTATCGCTTATATTGAAACAATAGAACAAAAACTTTACAAACGTCAGTATTGACGTAAACAGCGTTGGTAATTTAAGAAAAACGTATCGATCGAAACAAAAACATTCGACTTCAACCAGATGTGTGCGCCAGGTGAATGCAAGAGTCTGATACTTTGTTACCGCGAGCAGCGGTAATTTACACTATCAATTCTTTGGCCCGTTGAAAAAAAAATGTAAATTTGTGAAAATATTTGGCACGCCGAGATGATATGCAAGAGCAGAGCAGAATCGAGAATCAAACCATTCAGATTTTATAGTCATGAAAATAATATACTATATAAAATACACATGTAGTGAAATAGGATAATTAATAGATTTACATATTTTATGATTTATATTTCTTAAATAAGGAATAAGTGATTAATCTTTGTGGACAAAAAATATATTTTTTTAAATTTTCTATTATTGCTTTATTATTTTATTATTTTCATTCAATACTGTCATAATAATTTATAATATGTGTATTAAAAACGATTGTTGGGTCCTATGGCGCAGCGGTTATCGTTGTGGGCTTTCGTGCCGTATCTCACGGGTTTGAGTCCTTATTGGAACAGCATATTTTCAATCGATTTATCAATATTTGTTTGAAGGCATGGGTGTTTGTGATGTCTAAAAATTCCTTACCACCCTTCCGATCCTTCGATAACTGGGTGTGGCGAGAGTGATTAGTAAATCACTAGTCTTGTCGTAGCTTTATCTTTCTATCCCTACTACTCTTTGGAAACAGAGAGGTTGAGCGACTGAGTAACAAATAGTTCTCGTAGAAAAACTTTTGCTACGATACCTCAATTCGGAGGCTATGTGTTTCCACATTGGAAGCGCATATGAATTAAAATAAATAAATATTGAAAAATGTTATTCGTGTGCATTAACAATTACAACATTCTTACTTAATCTAAATCAAACTTACGTAAGATTTTATAATTAGTTTACGGGAGCTGAAAAATTTCAATTGCACCCAAAACTATATCAAATACGCTGTTATGTTAGGTTAGGTTGAATTGTATAAAAGCTTTATGACCTCCATCATGTCATTATATTTGTATTTAAATACATAAGTATGAAAACAAATGAAAGAGGACTTATTTGTAAAGAATAAAAATCTTTTTTTGACCCACGAAAACAGAACGGTATCCTTTATAATATAATATATGTAGGTTGTAAAAACTGATTAAATAGTGTCGGTAACTGGTGTACAATGTTCACGTGAAAAGAATCGATTCAAAAAAACTTCTTGAAATCGAAATTAATATTACCAATGAAACAGTTTTGGAGTCGAGTGTTTAAAAAAACCGGATATCCAAGAGTTATTGGGTTTTGGCAAGAAAATTACACACTTGTTATTTGTGCCAAAACTCATATTTACTGATAAGCTTTTGAGTTTCTTGGGACAATCAGTTTTAATTGTGAGAATATTCAAAAGCAAGCTGCATTAATAATCGCCTAAATATGTGAAATGCCACCGTGTATTTTATAGCAGCTCTCATATGTTTATTTCAAACAAAACAGTGTCAAATTAATATTCACCTAATAATTCAGTGAACTCACAATTGCGACTATCGATTTCCGGCGGAAATAAGTCTAAATGCGTCCCTATACAAGACAAGAATGAAATATGTGCAACTTGAGACAAAAAATCATCACATGTGACCCAACGAAATTTACCACAATGACAGCCCAGTGACTTGTCGCTCAATTTCTTATCTGTATGACAATAAAAAGATCTGCATCTGAAGACTTTCGAAATTTTGAACAGTACTATTTTTAGTTCACCTGATACACGTGTACAAGATGGGAATTTGAAATCATATGACAAGTCATTAGTAAATGAAAATTGTACCATTCATGAATAATTTATGATCGGCTAATTTTTAGGAGCTTTGAAGTCAATTGAATTATAAGAGTATTGTTTGGTACGATGAATTTATAATTTTAAATACATATATGTTACTGTTAAATTATGCATTAAATCAATGTTTTAATTACGGGTCTATGGGGCAACGATCAACGTCATTGGCTTCTATGACAGATTTTAAGGATTTAAGTCCCAGTACGATAGCACTTTTTCAATCGATTTATTGGTTTATGTTCGAAGGCATGACTGTCTGTGCTGTACGAAAACTATTTCCCACCTTTCCAATTCCTTGAATAGTGGGGTGATGCAAGAGCGATTAGTCCGGTCCTTTCTTATCTTTTTATCCCGACTGCTCTCGAAACTCTTCAAGAGAGATTGAGAGGTTGAGCGTAACAATTAGTTCTCGTAGATTTTTTATGTTGAGATACCTCCATTAAGAAGCCATATGATCCACATTACGAGTGTACATAAATAAAAAAAACTAGTCAATTTATACATTGTACATTTTGGCCAGTTTACAGTACGCATGATGGAACAATTTAATTGCAATTTTTATATAACCGGTGTTTTTTTTATTAAGCAACACTTTTTCCAGTGACAGCCAATTTGACAGGTGACAGCTGATTTTTTCTCAGTTTGGTTTGCCATTTCACCATGAATAGACTTACGCTAGAAAAACGCTGGCAGATTTTGCTAATTTATTTCTTCAGAAACGATCCCGACCAGAGCGTTATATTTAATGGAGAGCGCTTTAGATCCATGTTTACTGACATGTTCGTTTTCGTGTTGAATGGCATTACTTTGATATACTGTGGTTTCAACAAGATGGCTATGCAACGCGCGCCACAAATTGGCTTTCACCTGCGATAATGTTTCAAAAAAAAAAAAACTCCTTATGTTTTGGATCAAGTTTATTGTAAAAGTTAAAGCTTTGATAATTCCATTTCATCTTTTTTGACGGATTGATGTAAAATATTTTTTTTTTTAATTTACTTATTTGTGAGTTTTTAGGATTTTTTTTCACCCACTATAATATATTTTCTAGCAAATTTGGTAATACGCAAGTGTGTGATAATAATGTGATGTGAAAACATCTCTTTTAGCTTATACAACGAATCTTTTAAACTTTGTTTTTGACCAAGTCTCTTTTTTAACGCAGTTTGATGTCACATCAAAGTTTGTGAGTGATGAATAATCAGACAGAATTCGAGAAGAAAACATTAAAAACTTTCACAGCTAAAAAGTTAGAACAACGATCTTTAAAGCGTCGTCTTAAAAGTTTGCTAATCTGCTCATGACAGGCTCAGAAAGCAAGCCGATGATATAAATTACATTTTGAAACCATTGTCAACATTGTCTAAAAGTATGCAATGCTCACTAGGTAAATTTATTGCAAAAACGGATGAATACAGGAAATCTAATAGAACAAAATCACGATAGATAAAAGTTTAAGTACTTTTATTGAAATAAAATATGGTGGAATCTTTATTTAATCTTTAATTCCACCTGAAGAATAGATCCTCGTTAATTGAAACTCTTTTTGACAAGCATTTATTTCATCAAACTAAACGTGTATTGCGTATACACTAAGCCATAGTGTATTGATTGCGCCTAAATACTTTCGCTTTTTATTTTAAAACTAGGTATAGAAAAATAGCCGAAATGCAAAGATCGGTTTCAGTAATACCGGTAACATTATTTTTGGTTTTTTCAAATTTAATTGATTCGTGACGACAATAAAATATATTCTTTCACTATAACATTTGGTTACATTACGGCGTCGTATAAATTAGTTAACATCTATCTATAGTAACAAATAAACAAGCCAGACTCTTCAGAGGGTGATTTTATTACAAATGTCAAGCGTGTCTCGGACTAAAAATATAAAAGGGTGTCCTTTATTTTATTATTGTTAACTCACGAAAGAAATTCACTTACAAGAATAACTCCCATCCAACCGCATCTTCATTTCCCATTCCACTTCAGATGAATTGCATTAGAGGGGAAAATTGATTATCTCTGAATAAGCAATTCAGTTGGGGATGAAACGTATTATTCTTTCATCTCTATGAAGAATTTTATCATGAATTAGGGAATTCGATTCCAAAACCACTAACTATTATATAAACTAATCAAATACAAACTTAAATATTGAGCATTGTTGATTTTTAAGAATGTAAAATTATTCATAGATTACATTTTATTAATGAGCCCTCAAGAGGTGAAATAAGCCAAGTAGTAAAATGGTAAAATCTTTATACTGAACTTTTAAGTAAAATCACGACTGTACTTAGTGTTTTAGTAGTTTACATTTCTTTTATTATTTTAAAAAGATAACACCTTTTCCAGTGTGTTTTTACTGTGCTCACTTCTTTTTCAAGATGTATGAGAAGTGAGCTGCACAAATTCTGAAAAATGCCGTTTTATATCAGTACTGATAGCCGATAATAAAATCTATGATTGTAAATCACAATTAGTGTTCAAAAAAAGTTTTTTCCTATAAAAATGTAATCATAATTTTGACAAATTCAATCAAACCGAGATTTCTCCAACACTCAAATCATAATTTTTCAAGCTCTTTATTTTTTGTGACAAATCACTTTTTGAATGCTTGCTCTTTATATTAAGACACATAGAATATTATCACGTATCCAACATTTTTTTTCCAAAAATATCACTTGGTTCGCTTCTCCTCTCGTTGGCTCATTTGATTATTTACTTTTCGTAGAAAAAATAAAGGATCTATATTACATATTGTCAATAACAATAATGCGTACTATGGCATAGTTTTTTCTACGCTCAATACAAAAACGATAGCTAATTCAAAATTTACACGCTTGTCACAATTGCATAATTGTTTTTCTTTATGGTGACGTCTGATAAACCTTTATATGACGGCGGTACATTGTTTTCTTTCGATTGATGTCGTCAAAAGTACTTATATTGAAATGTGAAACAAAAAGAAACGTTAATTTTACACTACCCATTCAAAAAAATGTTCATCGTGTATTGTGTGGTCCATCTGACGACATAAATGGTATACATATTGTTTAGTTATGAATTTATAGTATACAAGGAAATAATTGTCTTTTTTCAGAATCTATGGCCTAACCGCCTGTGTGGTCGATTGGTCATCGGTGTTAGCTTCGGCTACGGAGGGCCCTAGTTCAAATCGCGGTACGGACAGTTTTATAAATTATTTTTTTAATCGATTTATGAATTTCTGTTCAAAGGCATGGATGTATGTGATGTCTTGAATTCCCCCCTCTTACCCATCCTATCCTATGAACGGGGCGTATCGAGAGCGATTAGATTACCACTAATCCTGTCCTAGCCCTATCCATCTATCCCTACTCTCTTTGGAAAAAGAGAGGTTGAGCAACTGAGTAACAAGCAGTTCTCGTAGAAACACTTCTGTTGAGATAAACTCCGTAGTAGTCCATATGCTCCACATTGGGAGCGAACATGGTTTAAAAAAAAATTGAAAAAATGTTTTTCTTGTTTATTTATAATTTATTGCGTTCGACATCAATAAATGTCGCGAGGAATTCAAAGTTTATATACTGTAAATTTTACGCGAGCAATTTTACACTGTTAACTTGTATAAAGAATAACAGTAAAAGTTATAAATAATATATATGGATTTGTTATAAGTTATAACCCGCATCCTTACCCGACATATTCCTGGAACTAACCTCAATCATTTATTGAGAGTCTTTTTAATTACAATAAGAAAGTATTTACATTAAGCTTGTTTCGATATAAATAAATAAAACTATCATAAAACTTGTGTATTCATAACCTATTCAGTGATTTATATGATGGATTAAGTTGAATTTTCTATTCAGCATGATGTGTAATTCCAGCCATGATAAGCTACCAGATTAGCAGCTTAACAAACAAGCACATTTAGTTTTAAGTTCTAGCATGCGCTGTAAATTTACTCACCTAGTTTGAATGTTTCTCTTTCAACGATAAATCTTGAACACCTACATAGCAGTTTTAGGATTGCGAAATATTCATTTGAAATGTTTCGTGTTTTAGGTTATTATTATTTTGGAACAGTGCCGTTATTTTATGGTTAGTAGAATTGGTCCGAAGTATTACTACTGCTGCAGGTTTCATTCCCAATAGCTATAAATATTATATTGTTATACTAATATAATGTATAAAAATAATTGTGGTCCCTATAACACACCTCTTTTAACAAGAATGACTATTTAACGATAACACGAATTTATTTTATTGAATATAATATTTATTAATTTCATCTTCGACAATATTAGGTTGCTAATAAACGTAAGACAAACATAAAAAATGTTAGAAGCAATAAATGCTTCTTAAGACTAAATTAATAATTCAAAACGAAACACCTTCAAATCTTTCGTATTACCAGGTCTAACGTATGGTTCTGAGGATTGGACACTTAGCTACAAGAACTTTCAGAAGCTTCAAATGTTTGAACATAAGAGTCTGCAATGGAGTTATGACCTGTAGGGATGCTATGCTATTGCGACAGCGTTGACTCAACCAAAGCCTTAAAACGTTTTGGAATGCCATATATTGTAGGATAAAATCTCAACTCAACCCCTTTACTGAACATGATGTAGATGAGATGGATGGTGTACTGAGGGTCAGCTATTGGCGTACAAAGGAATACATTGGAGTTGAGGAGCTTGATTGAATCAACCAAGGTTAACAACGGAATGTAGCTTTTCTTTTAATGCTTATATATTTGATAATATAAAAAGTTTTTTTTATCTTATTTATTAAATACTTAGCGTAGTATTATGGTCTTTTTGAATCTACTGTATTTCATTTCTGATTGCCAACGTACTGTTGAGGTATTTTAATAATGGAATTCCGTGTATAATTAATTTAGATGTATATTTCTGCTGGCATTGAAATTTTAATTGTTATTTTAATTAAGTTATTACTCCAACCCTACAGTTCTGTACAAAATACCTATTCAAATATCTTCCCGCTTAGCTTATGCTAATTTATTTTCATAACACGAAATCATCGTGACGATGAACAATCGCTTCTCAGTTAAAAACCAATTTGGAAAACAATAACATAATTAAAATCGTATGCAGTTGCAAATAATTACCCGAGCACGTAGTCTCGGTAAAAATTAAAGGCCGTAGTATAATTAAATGAGCAGCGTTGAGACAATGACGTTTAGAATGAAACGGTCATAGTTAATGAAACATGTTCATAATTTAGACATGCATCTATAATATTCTCTACGCTATCAATATTTAGTAGAAGAGATATGATATTTGTATTTGGAGCATACATGCACATCGATATTCATTAGTGGATTTCAAATTATTATGAATAAAAGTCGCACCTACGTATTTTTTCGTTTGTCCACTTTCAATCCATTATTTTTGGTTATAATGTGTATTTATGCCTTTTTCTACATTTAAAAAGGCGTCAATCAATTGCTAGTCAAGGATATGTTTGTAATACAACAGTTATACTATCACGCATACTATAAAAGGTATAATAACCAATGAGATCTTAGATTTGCGCGTAAAATCAAATAAATGTCATAAAGTTATGTATATTACCAAAAAATTCAAAAGAATTTATACAACAAAATTCAGATAAGTGTTTTTCTTTTGAAAAGGATAAACTATATTTATATTATACAAATAAAGAATAAGATTTTTTTTTTAATTTTTGACTGTGTTTTCGTGGAAAAAGTCGAAACGAACACGAAGCGACGCGGCGCGGCATAAAAATATCAAACGGTCTCTGCCGCTATAGAGTGTTCTACGTGACAAATAGCACGCTACCTGCAGTGAAAAGAGGCGCGGAACTTCAGCAATGAGATCAGTTTTTTTGATATTTTCACGCAAAGTGGTCGCGGCGGTATTTACTATTACTAACGTGTCATATGTAGAAATTATGAAATTTTACATGAACGTTTCTTTTTAAATACATATTATTACTTCCACTTTTTTATATAGTTGTTTCTGTAAAATATTCTATTATATATACATAAACGTTTTAAAATTTTAAAAAATATACACAATGAAATTTGAGATACTATCTGATGACTGTGGACCAAACAGTGGTCACGTGTGACAGCGTTGCCGCTTTGAGTCGCTTCGCTTCGTATCGCTTTGCATTGACATCGCCTACGTAAGACGTAGCGTTAAAGGTGAAGTAGAAAACGGTATAGGCAGTTTTTTTTGTTTACTTAAAAATATCTTTTCATTTAAATATATTCTTGTTTGTCAACTGAATTTTTTTCACCAATATTGTGACATAAACGGGAAAAATTTTAAAAACGAATAATGTTTAAATGTAGCGCCAAAATACGTGACGGAATGCCTATCGAATATCGATACGGAACAAGTTAATGTATTGTCACGGTTGCCTTCCGCTTCACTTTAAGTAATTGTATTTATGCTGTTATTTATTATTGGCAGTAAATCATTAGAATTCTTCTTCAAAAACTGAAAACAAAAAAAAATATTTAATACAAAGTATATGAGAGCTATTTGAGTGTATTTTTCATTTTATTAAAACTTTCACCGAGATTTAAGTATAGACCTCGCTCAATTAAAGTTTTTCTCATAAAAAAACAATCAGGAGTGTAATGTATTATAAAAAAAGTATTTTCTGGGACATTGTTCACGACAATGTCTGGTACGATGAACATACGCCTAACGATCATATTTTGCTTTTTGTCTGATATCTCTCTAAAGTACAAATACGAGTTTATTTACATAATATGTTGTCGGTTTTTCAATATCTCACATACTACAAGAATGAATACAAATAGTTTGACGTCAGTTACAGATAATGTGCATCGCACATACTTCAACATCGAATAGAGTAAAACTGCTTTGATTGGCCCACTAGGAATATTTTTTGTGCACGTTTGTTGTGAATATTGTTTATGTATATTAGCAGTATTATTTTAAGTGAAAAAAAGAGTTATTCACAGTCAAAACTTAAAAACAAACATTCCACAAAACTTCGTTGGATGAAAATATAAGATTTTTTTTTTAAATTTAATCGATGCTTTTCTTTTGACTTCGATACAATTTATTTTGTATTACCTACATGAAAAATGATATATTTGTGTGATGTATATTTAAATAGTTTCATATATAAATCAAAATAGTTTGTTTTTAGTAGTAGTAAGTAGTAAGATTTTTTCCAAACTTTCAGAAGTTTCAAGTTCAGTTCAAGTGCTGATAAGGTTAAAATAAAAGTTTTTTTTCAATTTCAATTTAGAATGCTAGGTTCAGGTGTTCTTATTGTTTTTATTACATAAAATGATGTCACTTTTAAGATGTTCACTGTCAATACTTGGTGGAATGGCATTATAATAAAAATAATAAAACATTTTTAGTACTTTTTCCACATAAAATTTATTAGATCAGGACCGGTTTCGCTCATGATGAGCATTGTTAACTGATAAGAAAAACAATAAAACAGTGATATTTATACAAAAGTTAAGTGATAAGTGATAAGTCATACCTTGTTTTTATCACTTAACTTTTGTATAAATATCACTGTTTTATTGTTTTTCTTATCAGTTGACAATGCTCATCATGAGCGAAACCGGTCCTGATCTAATAAATTTTATGTGGAAAAAGTACTAAAATGTTTTATTATTTTTATTATAAAATGATGTATTGAGTTATCTTAATACATCATATTTTATTATTTTCCTATTTTTACAATTTAATTCACTATATTTTCTATACATACATATAAAATATGCAGAGTTATAGGGTATCAAATATTTTATAAAAATGGTAATTTGAAATATTTTTTGAACATGAAAGCTATTAAGTTGAATATGAATTAACATATAAAAAGCAGTATTTAAATTCTTTATCTTTACTTGCTGAAAATCTTTTAAATATGATGTATTCAAAAGGTGCACATCTTTTATTACAGTAATTTATTATCGCTATCTATCGATAATGTTGTACAAATTAAATTTAAGCTAAATAAAAATACTGTTTTTTTTTATTTTAAAAATATCCAATACTTTTATTTT
Organism: Himalopsyche tibetana; assembly: GCA_030503985.1. Taxonomy (NCBI): domain Eukaryota; kingdom Metazoa; phylum Arthropoda; class Insecta; order Trichoptera; family Rhyacophilidae; genus Himalopsyche; species Himalopsyche tibetana. Next base: position 16,622,975 of record JAPJYX010000025.1, on the reverse strand, counting down.
ATGATAGTAATTTTAATGTGTGGTCAAAATTACTATGCTCTACCCCAGTTTGACGTTATACACAGATATGCAGGTGATTTGCAATGTTACATCATGTCTCATATTGTCGCATTACTTTGAAATGTTTTTTGAAAACTATCTCGATATTACAATGTATGTCATATTTTGAATACGTAAAACATTCTCGACGTGCATCTCAAATTTATGCAAGTTATGAAGTTGTTAATTTGTTTCGTCTACAACGATATAATGGCCTTCTATCAACAGTGATAATCGATAGCATGTACGTTGCAAATGTAATATCTATCCTTATTGTGTAACAAGGTATTCTTTGATAACTATAAATTTTCAGTAAAGCATTTATTTATGAACGCTTTTAAGTTGATATTACTAATGATGGAAATTATTTTTTTTATCTCTTCTATTAAATCTAATATAGATTTTAAAAAGCCATCAGATAAAACAATAATGTTATGCATTGTTAATTGATTTCGATGATTATACATATTCCGAAATATTTGGTTCTTTGTTAACTAATTTTAATTGAAAGGAATTCTCATTTTCTATTTACATAAATATCAAGGCGTATATTTAAGGGGACATCTTATTCGAAAATAATCTTTTACATTTTATTGATTGATGAAATACTGACTCAATTTATTAAAAGAAAGGGAAATGATTGAAAAAGTTGACGACCATTTTTAGGACGAAATGCAATAATTTTCACTATTTTTTAATCGAATCTGGAGTCGGAACGATTTTAAAAGTCTGATGGCAAATGATATTTTTTTTCTTAGTTTGGTTGTCCAATCACATTAAAATTATGTGTCCATGTTACTATTTTTAATTGAATAAGGTCTCTCATATTTCATTGCACAAAGTTATCAGGAGCATATGTTCAGAGTATGTATGCTAAGTGTGTGCGCCGTACACCCACCAAATTTATAACATGAAGTGATATATTAAAGTTGGATGGTATATTTATTCTAGTTTGCATTTCAAGCAGAGCTATGCAGTTGACGCTGAAAGATTAATGTTTTTCATGATCATAAATAAATTGATTCATTAAAATGTTGGAATAACAAAAAAAAACACTAATGTTTTACATACACGTTTTTCGTATTCTATAGAGATTCAAGAAAGTTTTCAACATTTTCAACTGAATGTTTTCAGTTTAAAATGCTCTCTTTTCATCTTAAAAGGTAGCCGATCGGGATAACAGTATATAATTAGTTTTTAACTGAACAAGTCAAAATATTCTGTTTTGATTATCAGCAAAAATTTATAACAGCAATATCTACCAGTACGAAAATGTAACGAGTAGTAATCTGTCGTTAGATTCTAGCTGTAACCGTTACGAAAATTCCTATCGTTAATTTAAGAAAGAATAATATGTTTATAAGTATAATACATATAAATCAACAAAAATAAGTTGTATAAAAGAAGATTAAACCTATTCACAATTTCTTAATTGACTTAGAATTCTTCTCAATGCGTTGTTTCACTTTGAAACCGAGGTGAAAGTGGAAATATAAAAAAATGTTATTGATAATGAAGTTATATATTCATTGCGAATAAAACCGTACATTTTTTGAGCTGCATAAGCTGTTGGAAAATAAACATGCAAATTCTTTGGAATGATATCTCAATTGATCCATTTCTGATATTCATAAATTTCTCTTCGGTGTATAATATGATAGAACTTTTCTATAGGAAGCATTCTAACCACTGATCTATCGACACGTTCACCACACCTTTATCCACTCCTTTGAAATTTTTCCAACAATGCTTTCAATTGGCCCTGTTCTTTGGTTTCCCTTTGTACTTTTTTTCATGGCGCTTCCGCATTGGTGAAATTCTTTTTTCCATAAATTCTTTTTCAGATCAAAGTAGAGCTTTCCGCGAAATACATGCAAATCTTATACAGACGTAAAATGGATTTCTTATTGAAAGAATGTCGCCGAAACAATATTATTTCGTCATTTTTGTGTGTATTTTATTTTTATCACCCGATTCAACACATTAAGGCATTTCAAATGTTTGCTTCTTATAAAGTAAAACACTCAAGCTTTTTACGTCTTTTTCATTGTATTTTTTTTTCGTGCATAGTTGGGATACATATTTTTAAAATTAACGCGGCTTTTTTGGTGCATTAATTTATTTATCACATTGATTTATACTTCAGCAGATTTAAAAAAATATCTCATTACTGCTAGTGTAAAATTATAATATCACAATCGCAATAAGTCGTACTTAATTTAAAAAAAATAACTCAAATATTTGTAAACATAATACATAGTTCTATAGAATGAAATAAAGGTTTGTACGCCTATCGGTACCTTTGTTGTGATGTTTTGTCTTCGTCAAAAGAATAGAAAAAAGTACAGATAAAAGCTTCTGACGTGCATGCAGTGGAAGACATTTTCTATTTTATTTAAATGTAAAATATTGACGTCATAACTACTATTTATTTTCAATTCAACGTTGGTGCGTTTTGTCGGGACATTTCAATGAGCGTTTGTGATTTAAACATTGAAGATTGGCCGCGAGTGTCAGATGAAAAGTTTTTTTTAGATGCCCAGTTAATTTCACATAGGTACTATGCATCAATCTTAGCCATCGAGAGAGCATGTTTTAACGCGTGCTGGTTGATTATTTGTATTTCACTAAGCAACGTTCAGCCTCTCAGCGCACATTTAGTATAATTAAAAGCAAGTTATTTGTCGTAATCCCGCAGTTGAAATTATACGCTTAGTATGCTAAAAGCAAATCCGTGCATGTCCCAAATATATTGATTAGTCAAGATACAGAATTTATTAATTTTATTTACTGTGTTGTACAAAATCAAAAAAAAATATTATCATTTTTTTAAAATATTGAAAAGATAATGCGATCTTTGTAAAATTTAATATTTACATAACACATTACAAGAAAAAGTTGTGTGGGGCACCAAACAATTTTAAACGAGCCGCACGCGAGCTATACATCTGTAGTCGAGATTTCTATGCACGTGAGAATAGCCTGGAAAGTAAAATTCAACGCAGTTGCCACTCGGTTATAAAATCAGCAAAATTATTTGAAAAAAAAAACAAAGACTTTAAACGTATAAACCTAATTGATGTGTAGAGCGAAGAGATTTATGGTTTGACAAAACCGTTAATATGCAAATAATATTTTTTTAATTACTTATTGTGTTTATGTAATTATAACGCCTTCACCTTGCCCGCAGTTCACATGCTATGAATACCTGAGCACAGTTCATGAGCGGTCTTTATACTTTTCCACGGTCGAATCTCAACCACTGATCTTAAATATGAAAACAAATCAAACAATGACTTCACTCAATAATTAAATTAATACAATGTAGAAATTTATTTTGAATGTCTGTTTTCAAAACTGCATCGTATTTCGGCGAGATGGTTTAATTTCATTTATAGTTATTAATATTTCAATAACATATTTCAGTAAATTTTATTTGATTATTTGAATGAAGGTAACTGACAATGATATCAATAGTGGAATATAATATATATATAGAAAATAGTACATTTAAAATAAATTTAGAAGTGTACAGTATTGTAACAGAGTTGTCAGGGTCTTCTTACTGGTTCACTGGGTCAAAAACTGGAATTCCCCGATGGAAAACTTTTTTTTTTGAATCACACCGTGGTTGTCAGTACTTTTTTTTTACCATCCATACATATCTTCTCATGTGATTTAGTTACTTCAAGCTTAGCCTTAGAGATTAGATCAGTTTGGCTTAAAGTTTCAGTAAGGTAGATGAAATGCTTTTTTTTTTAAATTTAATTAGAGATCTTTGACACGGGTGTTTGTGGTGTCTGTTTTTCTGGAGCTAATTTTGAGTAGTTAATGAATAATTATCTTTATTTCATTTATTTCGTAAGATTTTTTAATTCACAATATTTGTCTTATCATAAGCTGTAAAAATAATTATTTATCGTCACTATTAATTACAAAGCCGGTAAGTAGTCGATTGGTAAACGTCGTTCGTTTCCGTCACGAGTTCGCGGGTTCAAATTAGGGCATCCAATTTCCTTTTTTTATCCCGAGATATCGGGATTCACTATCTTTCAATCCCGTGATTTCGTTCTTTTCTTACAACTGCCGGCTAAAGCGAAAGTTTTTTTTGTCTTCTTAAATCTCAGTTCTTTAAGACCAATTCAAATAGAAAATATAACACAAAAACATTTTTTATTATCATGGCCTGAAAACAATTGATTTAAAAACAAATTATTTTTCATTTGAGAGATTAAGAGCTTGAATGAGAGCTATTTTTTTCTAATAAAATTCCTAATTTTATTTAGTATCTCCAAATAAGCCTAAGACAACATATTTCCCATACCAATCTTTTATTCTAAAATTATGTCAAAAATACAATTTTTAATTGTGTTATGCATATACATATTTATTGTAGATGAACGTGTAATCATAGCGCAATTCCCAATGTATTTTTGTAATCCATCAATCAGGTCTCAATTTTTATCATTTTGGGAAATCCAAAATTTCCTGTGTTTTTTTAAATCGGCATGCAGACAAAATGCTTCGAATTCCCGAAAGAGCTCATTTCGTCATATTTGGATTGGAAAAATTTGAATCTCGAAATACCGGGATTAGAAAAGGAGTCCGGGATTGGATGCCCTTATTAGTACGTATATAAAACCTTACACAACGTTGCACGCAACATACGGTGTGGATTTTTTTGCGGCTCGGTATTATATTCAAATGATCCGTAAATTTTGCAATGTAGGTGAAATAAAGCTGTGGAATGGTAATGGTTGTATCTCTTTTTAAAACTCTTGGGAAATTTTACAGACGAGCTCGCGAATGGTAAATGAAGTTTAACACACTCGAAAGAATATAATTTCAGTAAATGAAATATATTTTTCAATATAAATTAAAAATTGATAAATATTTTATTCAACAGATTGTGTAAAAAAATGTGGGACATATTTTGCCTTTTTGAGAAGCAACTTTATGTGCGAATCATCTGATATAAAATAATCATATATAATAATATTTTTTATTAAGATGAAAATGTAGAGTTTCCTGGATGCTAATTATATAGTTGTTTAATTTATTTTTGCGTTTTCTCATCTTTTTATATGTAATTAGTATTATTATTGTTTGATTTTTCCCCTCCCCCCTCGTACAATAAAAAGGGAATAACTCTAAACCTTCATTTCGTTATTTTATAAGCAAATAATTTGAATTAAGTTTAAGTTTATTTGTCAATAACCTTGCAATATTTGGTCTTAAGATATTTCCCAAAGACGTGTAAATGGTGTCACAGTTTGTTATACAGCCTGTGGAATAACTTGGTTATCAACTTTTAACTGAAATATTTAAAAGAACTTCCAAAAAACTATCCATCAAAAACAATAAAGACATTTCTTACCTTCATCTTTAATGTATGTTAAAAACATCATCAAAAATCGGCACTATAATACCAATGTGTAAAAATGCAATACTTCAAGATCCTTCCATAAAAGTTTTTTTATGTAACATTCTTTGATGAGGTAAAAAGTTAGAAATGCAATTTTTAATATTTACAAAGTTGTAAAAGTTTGTGTATTTTGTTGGTAGACTAATGAGCTTACTTTTGTATATATCTTAATAAAACAACAACTTAATCTATGAAATTTCAAAAATTTCTTGAAAATTGTATCAATATCACATATAAAAACACTTTGATATTATAGTAAAAAAAAAATGAACAAAATATTTCACCGCGAAATTTCTAGTATTTGCAGGCAACTAGTGAACAATAAACGTAATTTCTACAATACCATTCTAATTTTAATCGTTTCTGTTCAGTTCTATGAAGCAAACTTGTACTTGACTTCAGTGTCATTATTTCTCAGAGCAGAGTGTTTTATTATATGACATTAAATAAAATATATAGGTATTGTTTTATTTAAGTACAATAAAATATATTGGATGTGCGACGTGGCATAAGCAGATGGTTTACAGCCATTGTTAACTGTATTTTTCTATCAGCCAAATCAATGAGCTTTAAAATTGAAATTATTTTCCGGAGTTTTTAGTACCCAGTTTACTGTTTTACAGCACAAGTATAAGTATTATTTCAATTTATAATATAATTTAAACTCTTTGAGTGTGTTTTATTCACCAGTAATACTTATATGTTATTTTATTTCTGACACAATATTAATACACACATTTATATGTGGCCAAAATGCTTAATCCAAATTATTCTTTTGCCGTCCTGAGCATGTTTGCAGTCCTCTCAAAAACAAAGCGTGGGCTGTTGCGAGGGAGCCTAATCCCTTGGGATATTGTTCTTTTTTGAGTGTTGTTAATATATTCAGCTTAGATTTGTTTTAAATTTGATCTGGGAAAAGTTTGCGTCGAGTATAATTTTGACGCAAGCAGCGAAATCATAAAAATATGTAATATTTCAACCAGAACATCTTTTATACAAAAAATATTCACACAGCTGGAATTAAGACAGCAAATTTTGAATGAGTGAATTTTACATAAAACCGTATGTTTTCTAACAATTCTCGTTATCAGCGTGAAGTATATGAAATTCCTATAACACACCATAACAAAAATTGTTTTATAGACAACTGTTTTTTAATACCACACTTTGTATTCGAATCGGAAACGTCATCTAATCGTACACGACTGCGCCTCGGTATACAGCCTGCAGTCATGATGTCAGACGGGCTAATTCAAACTAGCCCAAACATAAAAAAATCACTCGTACCAATCTCTATTCGTTAAAAAATAAACATCAGAGTTCATTGTATTGTATGAAACAAAACAGTTGAAGGATACGAATTTGAAGTCCAGTTTTTACTTTTCTATTATTTCACACTTACATTAGTTTTGATTTTATTAAATAATTATTTATGCTTTGCAGAAGTGTCGTAGTATTTGTTAATTTGCTTGTAGATTAATGTATAAGGCGAAGTGGAAACATGCACAATTTCGTAAATAGTATACCTACAATGCTAAAGTTTTCTCTAGCCCACCCAAGATTTTAGGTTACGAACCGCCACTGCATACAGGGATTCGAACCTGCGTAAACCACAACTGATTAAGACGAACGTCAAGTAGCGTTGACAGCAATTATACCAGCATGATATTTATCGATACGTTATTAATTTCACGTTATCCACGATAGAGGATATCGGGAAATATGCCAAATTCCAAAATCGTGCAAAATATGTGCTTTCAATATTATACCAAGGTATTTCAAATATGTAATATCAGATTGTAACATTTTTATTAATATCAATATGAAATCATTTGACCTGCAAAATAACTGATTTATTGCGATGAAATGAAATACATCACCTGTAAAACGTACCTGGAAAATTAGAAACCTATTTGGCATTGAACTATTTATATTACTTTGATTCAGAGATACTGAACTTCTAGAGTTTAATGGTAAATTTTTCGATTTAGATTCTGTATTATTTACTCAGATGCCATTTCCGCTCACGATGTGGAGCATATCGAGTCTATCTCAACACTTTTCTACGAGACAATGTTATTGGAGAGTTGCTCAACATTTCTTTTTCCAAGAGAGTATGGATATGGTCGGGGGCTATGGCGCAGTGGTTAGCGTGTTGGGCTTCACGGGCTCGATCCCAGTACGATCAGCATTTTTTCGATCGATTTATCGATTTCTGTTCGAAGGCATGGGTGTTTGTGCATGAATAAAAGTATAATATCATACATGTACGTATTTCTAATTAACTGAAATTTTAAAAACTTTTCATTTAAATGAGAACGGACTGGCAAAAACAGTGAAATCGTTTTTTTATTAACGAACAATGTAGAGACAAAATTATTTTTTAAAAAAAAATGATTTCTTGCAAATGGTTAACTACCTTTAAAATTAATTCATATATTACGCCGATTATCAACGCGTGGATTAAAAGAGTTAAGGTCAACGATGATTTTTCGTTTTTCTCCATTCATACATTATATAAACTAATTTTGAGCGGTTAATTTTGACGTTTGTACTCGAACCTACGTCTTTTAGAAAGACGTATGAAAAAACAAAAGACATTGTTGAAAAAACAAAATTTAAAATCTGTTGAAATTAAACGCGTAAATGAATCCGTTAATACGTGGTAAACGTCGACTTAGAGCAAAAATGCAATCAACGCTCAGAAGTGAGATTCGCGCGAAAGAAAACTTTGAAATCCGCTGGCTTAATGGACGCCAATGTTTGGGAAAAATGTTATTACGAATTCCCGAGAGAGGGAAACATTCTTTTATCCGACGGTGGGTATTATTTTGAGATTAACAAAATGGAAAGTAAACAGTGGATTTTTTCCAAAAGACCTTCTTTTCTTAGAAAATTACCACCCTGTTTCATTGTTCAAACAATTTACCAAAAGAAGCACGTCTTCTTTATACGTCATACCGTCACGGAATAGAAGACATTTAAGTACTAAGTAATGGTTTGGAGTGGAAATCCAGCTAAATACGAGTGCCGCGATACTAGATACCTCTCCCAATAAACTTATCACTAATTCTTATATTTAAATGATAAGTAAACCATAGATAACTAAAAATTAGACATATGCTGCGCCTTAAAACATTAACCGTGACATCGTGCATAATTTAGAAAAATCCACACCCACTTTTAATAAAGTTATTTGAAAAGAATTGTTGTACAATAACTGCATGTTACGCAATTACTTAACTCCTCACTGTTTTACGAATATAGTAAGTTATGTTATATTATATGAGGAGCAAACATTCAAAAAGTGATTTGTCACACAAAAAAAAGAGATTGGAAAATGATGATTTGAGTGTTGGAGAAATCACGGTTTGTTCGGATGTGTTTTATTTCGATTCTTCAATTTTTTACAACTCAAAAACTTTCAGTCGTTTCATCGTATTTGGGCAGCTGTAAAAATAAAAAGTATATACAGTTAACAAGCGTTATGTTCTTTTTAGGTTTTTGGTAGTAATCAAATTCTGGCAGCCAACGAAATTGACTTAGTTCTTAATACTTATTTAAATATTGAAATAAACAATCAATGTCATATGAGTTAGCTTTATTTGTATGACGATAGAGCGCGATAAAATTTATTGGTCACCCATTTTTTTACTTTTTTGTGATAATTCTATATTATTTAATAAATACGAAAACCGCTTTTATTTAAAGTGAGTGTTATCTACTCATGATAATAAATATACATTTTATATGATATGCCTGTTTCAATCTTTTCGGTGTTAGCAACGCTTTATTTCCGCTTTATTCGCCAGATTACGAACTAAAGAAAATTTTACGAAGAGGCTCTATTATTCTACTTTACTGCCACACAGCAAAAGCCAAGTGATGAACATAAACAGTCCAACCCCTTTAAAAAGAACTTTAACATAAAAAATATATACGAGAAATACACTGGTAAAGAAATCACCTAGGGAGCAATAAATTATGTACGCACATACCGTATGGATGTAGGAACACAATATTTTCCAATTAAAAACGGCGTAACCGTGTTTTTTTTTCGAATATGTATTTTTAAAAAGTAATGAGTTCATGTATTATTCTTCGAAAAACAACTGAAAAATATTTCAACGTAAAAGATATCGTTAAAAGTTTTTAATTCTGAAAAAAGTTGTCATGTTTTGTTTTCTTGTAAAATCTTTGTTTTTGTTATATTAGCACATAGCTTTATCTAACTTATCGTCATTATACTGGCAAAAACTTGGTCAGAAACCATCTGTATTGAATTATGAGTGCTGATAAATAAATTTTAACACGCTGTATCTTTTTGAAAAACAAGTTCAGCCATACTCTGTGTATGTTTACATCATTTAAACAAATCAATCAGGGCTTCGAACCGGAACTGAACCGAAAACAAAAAACCGTTAAAATCGTTATTTAAAACTGGAACCGAACCGAAAAAAATATCATTTTTTTCGGTTTAGCGCGTGTTCAAACACGCTGGTATTTTGGGCAAATTGGTAAATTCCTAGGTTTTTGGATTCGAAAGTCAGCAAATCGGACCAATGTCCCGGTTTGACTTGCAAGAAATCTGGCAACCCTACTCAGAGCTGAACTGAAAACCGGAAAAATCGTTATTTTTTACAGAACGAAAACCGGAACCGAACCGATATATTTTGTCTACTTGAACCGGAACGAAAACCGAAACGAAAAAAAAAAACGGCTCGAAGCCTTGAAATTATTAAATGATTTCCGTTCACCTATTTCTCGCAAAAAAAAATCTTGTAAATTACCCAACGTTTTTCAATATTTTTATTGAATTAGTTCATCGTTATCGTATTACGTGAAGTGGTTGGAACGATAAGTAATATTTACATTGCATAAATAAAGATCTTAAAATTTCAAGGTTATTAAGTTTTTTTTACTTAACACCTTCTGCAGTATATCGATTTTGTATATGATAAAAATGGTACGTTTCTATCGTTTTTTTTTGTTGTAAATACATCGATAAATTGTATGTTTAACGTACTATTCATTTTACAAAATGTTTTATCGCTCAACTTCCTTTTATGGGGTGATCATTATTAAAGAGAAAAAGGCAATGCAAACTATTTAAAAAAATTTAGAAAGAGTTTAGTAACAGATTTTTCCCCATAATAAATCAATTCATATAAGTTGGATGATTTGAATCGACCGCCGAAAGTTGAATGTGACCTCACTACTGAAGAGATTTCGATAGGAGAGCTTAGACGTTGCGTTATGTAGGAGAATATACAGCAACCTTAAGTAACTATAAAAAAGCTTCAAGAGGTAGAAAAAAGTAGAGTCTAAATCATATACGTTGCGTTGTCGTAGAGCCATCAGTGGTGTATTAAATGACGCGATAGAAAACGTCTGATACCTTAGGTTAAGTTTGATATTATATTGACTGTGGAAAGGGAAAAGGACGTAGCCCACACATCAAATTTTACAGAAGGCACAAAAAACGTATTTTGATGATTTTGGGCCATATTCAAATTATGAATTATACACAACCTTGAAGTGCACGGAGACTTCTAAAGTGGTGTTTAATTGATATAATCTAATGTTTATTAAGGAAATTGTCTACGAAAAACCTTTATTTCAGTCTTTTTTCTTGGTTTTAATTTTTTACAAGGTCATCTTTTTCAAACTTAAAAGCTAAATTTACATACTTATTCAGCATTTGCAGCTTGCAAGTTTGATACATTGTGATTATCGGAAAAAATCTGTTTTGAAAACTGTAGGTTACGTCTTTTTTCCTTTCCACAGTCGATATTATATTATAGTATTGTGAGTTTTACACTAACACTTTAAAACACACACATATAAAAAGAATATCAATATATTATTTACTGGAGAAATACAAAATATGTACGATCTTGTTTTCGCTTAAAATGATACTATCTTTGTATTTTTACTTTATCTTTATTTTAATTTCTTTATCTATGTTTAACCCGAAGGCCATTTATTGCTGGTCTATCACAACTATATTAACAATTCTCTTATAAAATATTTCATGAGAATGTCTGCAATGTTAAAAAACACCATTATCATTATAAGGAAAAAAACTGCCCAGTGTTTATGGCAACTATAAAAAAATATCCGGGATGTGAGATAAAAACAATGTACTGAATAAAACAATACGGTTCACACCTTATCAAAGTATGCTGTCAAAAAATAAATATTAAAATATACAGGACTTTGAGGTAAGCATAGTTCATTTAATACATTATATTTTCGAAATAGTTAATGCTTTTTCAAATATTAAAATAGTTTTTTAAAAAGGAGCTTAGCACTCTTCTTGCCTTAGTTATATAGTTTAATCTTCACTCTCTTCGAGTAGGAGAAATAGTAAGTTGAGCAACATGGTAAAAATTACTTCTCGTAGAAAAAATCCTGTTAGGGCATAGGTTTCCAACCTTTTTCGGGTGGCGAGTGGTGACCCCTTTTCATAAAAGCCATGTGACCAGCGGTCCCAATGAAATTGAAAAAGGCATTTTTTTTTAATAAGGTAATTTTAATTTTAGGGTGTTCACTGTCAATACTTGGTGGAAAGGCATTATATTAATAAAAACACAATAATCCTTTGTACTTTATTCCACTTTATTCAATATGTCAGGACCGGTTTCGCTCATTGCGAGCATTTTCAACTGATTGTTGTTAGTTGACAATGCTCGCAATGAGCGAAACCGGTCCTGACATATTAAATAAAGTGGGATGAAGTACAAAGGATTATTGTGTTTTTATAAAGGTATATTTAGTTGACTGTAGTTTTAGTTTTGTTGCTCAAATCCAAAATCGAAAAAAGTTGGCGACCCCCAGAAAACTTGTCGCGACCCACAGGTTGGGAACCCGGATAAGGTTTATGAATCCGTATGATTTACATTGTTATTGGCCAGGTTCAAAAAAAGTTTAGTAGGTTAATTTTAGATTTCGACTGAATGTGCTTGGTGAAATTTTAATATTAAATTTGAATCATTCAAACTATGTACATTCACACAAGTTTTGTAAATAACGACCCGAGCTTCGCCTTTCGGCATCTTTAGGCATTCAAGTGCACGGATGAACTTGAACTGGCGCTTAGTAAATGAATGTATTTTGTCAACCCATGGGAATGTCTTTTATTATGGGATTTTAATGGTGAGTAATTTTAAGAATTATATTTATTTTTGTTTCATTGAAAAAAACAAGTTAAGTGTAACTTGATTCGATAAATTTGCAACGCCATCTTCTTACATTCAACGCGGAGTAGATTAAGAATATTCTTATCCGGATACACGAGATATTTAATATAAATTCAGCTAAATGGCTAAGCAAGCCACAATTTATTTTTATAATTACAATGTGCATGGTATATAGATTGATACAGTGCAGTTTTGAGACCATGAATATGAGTTTTGAATTATTTCCGTTTCTTGATTGCTGCACATCATAACAGGTAGAGGGAGTACAATAAACAAGCAAGTTGTACTAAATTAACTTTTAAAAAATCATAAAATACTTTTTTTAATATAGTACAAATCATATAATACTTTTTCAATATTTTTAATGACTTTAAAAACAATAATGTTGATTTTTCTTGAGCGTTACTCTATTATGAATATCTTCTTTCTTATCGATGCAAAGAAACGATACTTTCAACATGAAATAAATCACAAGACACAGTGTTAATCGAATGACAGTTGTTCAAAAAAATAGCAAACATGACATTGCAAATAAAAAGATCAAGACTTTGATATGTCCATTACTAATCGTCTTCTGTATCTGTTATTATATTAAACGTCGTCGATGAAATCATGAGATATTTACTAACTTACTTACACGTCACAGAAGTCGTCGAATTGTTTGCGCATAACAAAAACTTATCAACTCAGATTTCCAACAGTTTTCAACTACAGAGTGTGCTAATCGTGCGTTGTTATTATACAATATAGGAACATAAAGAGTGTTTCAGCGCTACATGAGTCCGTGATTAAGCAGTGTTCTGTTTGCTCGACAAACAACCGGGGCTCTAAAACAAATAAACAGAGTTGCGTTTTTAACCGAGAACTCTCGAGCGCTTGATACATTTTATAATATTTGCCGTAGCATACACGAATCTGCAATATTTCGATCGAGTCTTCTTGTATCTGAATAATACAAAGAATCATAATTTAAAAGAACTGTAAGATTATAAAAAGAAATAAAGCGCTTATTGTTAATTTATTGTTTACCCATGTTCGCTCTCAATGTCGAGTAAATTTCTTTCTAATGGAAGTATCTAAACATATTTTTTTTCTATGACGACGGTTTTTTTTAATCTTCATTTAATTTGGCGGTTACTTTGAAGAAGTTTATTTTTAATATAAAATTTGATTTTATAACTTTTTTATTTGACTTGTTGTGATTCAAAATGTGACACATGTTTCGCCTCTTTAATAAGCAGCACCAATCGGACGGTTTAAATAACAAAGAAAAAATAAACGAGTTTACATAAATATAATATTAGTGCAAACATTTGCCTATCTTTTAATCAGGAACTTTTGGGCAAAACTGACACTCCTTCACCTTCGTTAGTTAATTATATTTATATTATATTGCTCCTTCACCTTTGTTAGTTAATTATATATATATTATATTGCTCTACTTTATTTATTTATTGTTATTTTATGTGACTGTGTAAACTTTGTTTATTTTATCATTAATTTACAAATTTTAATGTATTTTTTGTAATATGTTAAAAAAAATATTACTACTTTTAATGATAAATGCCAATTTTAAGAAAAGTGATATTATCAATGTTCATTTTGAAACGGAAATTCACTATCTCTATATACTCTTAGTGAAGCAAATACTTGATCATTTTCATATGATATTGACAAAAGAGAACGCAAAGCAAATGCTTTTTGCTTAGCCGTTTATATTAACGTAAAATAAACAATTATTATCAACCGTAAATTGACATTATTTGTTTCCATTGAGCAAAGTAGTAAATTAACACAATGTAAATGGTATGAAAAGTAAACATTCTACAATTGACTTATGCATGTAAATTGTATTAAATATTATATTTTTAAGCAGTGCAAATTTACCTTTACCAAATAGTTCACTCGCCTGCTTCACAAATTAAAAACAGTTTCAAAATATACTTTTGGTGGAGAAGATTTTAAAGAAATTTTTGAGACTTCTTTAACATTTTAATATAACCCATTGCTTTATTTAACTAACATTCTCTTATGTTTGGTAACCTTTTATATTTTGAACGTTCGAAATCAAATGAATCTGACCATATACTTCTTTCGGCTTATTCGAGGCTAATTTGAGACTTTTATCATTCTAGGGCAGCCATACTCAACCTTTTTTTTCCTCCGGGCCGCATTCCGATTTTTGCTTCTCTACGTGGGCCGCAAGATATTTATAGTAAACTACAAATATAACCAGTGATGTAGTGCTAAATAAATAGGTACCAGGTCAGTCATTGATGTTGATTGATTGTTTTTTTTTTAATATCCGTCCGAAGGTAAAAAACCAAAGTTTTTAACAATTGAATCAATAAAAAAACGCGCAATTATTTAAAAAAAAACTGTATTCACTTATTTTACCATGCATGATAAAAATACAAAAACTTTCAAATAAACCAATAATATTGATATAATGCTTTTAAATTTTATGAAAAGTATTTTAAATAAGTGTATGTACTTGAAAATTAGGTTACAAGTCAAAAAAGTGGCAGGGCGGCGCTCTGGCTCATTATCAGGTGCCAGGTCGCCAACCTAGCCCCACTACACCGCTGAATATAACACATACTATACTGCATACATATGTCTGTGTGTATTATTATATCAAAATAAAACTTCTTTATTTTATGTAAATATATACATATGTATACATTTATGTATTCATGTATTTTTCAAAGTAAAAAATAATAATTAAACAAATAAAAAATACGTAAAAAGTACACAAAAATACTAATGTATCCAAAATCTTACATCGTTTACTTAAAAATGAATGTGAATTTTGATATTGAGTCAAAAGTGACAAAATAATTGATGACTTTAATTATTTTGGGCCGCACATAAGAGCTAATTGGGCCGCAGGTTGAGTATGGCTGTTCTAGGAATGTGAAACTCAATGTTACTTATCGATTTTTGAGGAATCGTAGACATGAATTGACAATGCAGTTATCGTTTTATACACAATACATAAAATGCTGCGAAAACAAATATCATTATAGATATTTTCGATAGATTCGGCGATACGTTTGTTAATGCTCATTTTTAACACTCGAGCACCGAAACGTAAATAGAATCGAGGAGCGGTGGGGTACAAAGCGACTCCATAAAAATTTGTGTTATATTTGCATTTTATTAATTGAGGTATCATTGTAGATTAAAATAAATATCAATTAGGTATTTAATTGGTATTTAGTGAATGGTTGAAATAAAATAACTGCAAATGCACTCCACAGAAACCTAAAAGTTATTATAAATCATCATTCTTAAGCCATACTATGTTCTTTCTGATGGTTCTTAAAAAGGGCTGTCACACTTTTTACACAAAAAGTAGAGTAACAAAGTCTATAAACGTATTGTTATATTATCATTGCAGGTGTTTTGAGTAGAAGAAAAATATTTTAAAGACACTGTTTACAGTGCAAGGTTTTCAAATATCTTTGTATGTGGAATTTAAAAAAATCGGTTTACGTTATACGATACCGTTTTATTGTGTAACTCACACAAAAAGATTGAGTCACGTTATTGTGAAACTCCGTTCCTGTGACATTTACGTGATTCCATTAAATAATGGCTTTACCGATTCATCGCACATTATTGTTTCCGTTTACGGTCGTAGCAAGCTGTCCGTAGACCGTATAGAATAGCCTAGAGCCGTAGAACATCCCTCGGGACAAAAAGCGCATTATATCCGCTCGAGACATACCATGACCTATATATTTGCTGATGTGTACAAATAAGGGATGATATAATACTTAGTATATCACCAATTTCGAGTTGGATAAGATTGTTTTGTGAACTGAAATGACGTGGCTAATATGTCCTAATTATTCATACAGCTTATAAATATAAATAAAGCTTTCTTGGTTGACGTATGTTTTCTTTGTTTAAATTAACTGATTTTTTTCTCGATATTAACCATTTGAATACCAAGCGGACACGGGTGTCCAAGACATTTAAAAAATCAAATACTTGGTATTTTAATAGAATATAAGCAATATGTTGATGAATATGTGTAGTCCTATTTATACTGAGTCAATTTAGGTTTTTTAAAATATTGAATTCGAGTGTATATTAGACAAAATTATTTTTCTCAAAAACACGCAGTATCTCTGGGACATATTTATGATTTATTTTCGTGGTATTCAAACGGTTAATAATTATAGCAATAAGTAACAATTCACAACTATTTACTTTGTACAGCTATAAATCTCTTTTAACTATAAATCTACATGTATTGCCACTATACATAAATATATTTGTCGCTACGAAAATTCCTTTTGATTTTCTGTTTTTACTGTTTATTTACAACAAATGTCAGTTGATAAATAGTAATTAATGATATCAGAAAATAATTAGAAAAAAATCAATAATATATATATATATTAAAGTAAGTAATTTTACAAGTACAATTTTATTTAAATACTGTGTTTTTTGGCTTAAAAAATTAACAATATTTATTTTCTATTACTTTAGTACATCAAAATAAAAGGTATGATTAACATCAATTGGAAAAATAAAAAATAACCATCGATATAACAAGTAACATGTAACACAAAATACCTTTTACGAATTTAATATATAACAGATTTGATAGCAGGTTGTACACACAAGCGCCTTTACAAATGATGAAATTATTCCGCATGCTTTAAAACCAAAATAAAAGTGCTATAAAACGACAAGAAACTCACTTTTTCTCGTTTCAAATCATAAACTTTACGTTAACGCATGTGAAAGCACCTGTTTATAAAGCCGGCTATTGTTAAAGTTACACAACAGCTGACCTAAATACATTTAACTTCTATACTATGAGAGACAACCCATTGGGAGATTCTGTTAATTCGAAGATTATAATTATGATATGCGCTCAATGCCACGACCTTAAGACGATGACCCACTTTGATAAAGGGCTACGGCAGTGTCAGGGAGATTAGCGAGAGAGCATAACGAGGTAATTATTACGAATGGTGGAGTTTATACTCCCTCATCCATATTAATAACCATCACAAGCGAGCTAAGCTCTAAAAGATATAAACTTGAAACCCAAGATTATTATTATATTAATAATTCGGGAAAAAAGTGCCGAATTTATTACATCTAAATAAGGCGATTTTTAATCCACAGGTACTGGCATAGGCCAGTACCTATGGATTAAAAATATTTGTATGATTACATATTTTTCAAGGCCTTCAGCTAAATGCAATAAATATAAATTAATAAAAACAATCAAACTAATGACTTTATCTTAACGACCAAAAAATATCACCTCCTCGCCGTTACTAAGATCATTTCTAGTATTGAGAAAAATATAATATTCCTTTGTAGTTATTTCCACTTTTCGGTTCAGATCTTTGTAATTAAATGTGAAAATAAGTACAAAAGAGTAGTGTGCTTTTTTATATGAAGCTTTACCACCAAGTATTGACAGTGAACACCCTAAAAGTGATCATTACTAGAAGCTCATTTAATAAATTATACAAAATTAAATAAATTTTAACTAGTTTGTTTTGAATAACCTCATAATTGTTATGGTCCCGGGAAATATGAAAATGAATCTATTACAGTTAATACTATAGTTTTATAAGATAAGATGGTAGAATATATGAGAAGATGTACTATAATATATCTTTTCTAAGCCAGCATATATGGCTAAGTTAATGTACGTTTAAATATTATATGTAGTCCTGATGACGACGCAAGTCGAGACAGTTATCAACCATATATATAATAAAGTTAATAAAAAAAAATAATAAAACATTTTTAGTACTTTTTCCACATAAAATGTATTAGATCAGGACCGGTTTCGCTCATGATGAGCATTGTCAACTGATAAGAAAAACAATAAAACAGTGATATTTATACAAAAGTTAAGTGATAAAAACAAGGTATGCCAAGCAATTGGTATTACAACCTAGCAAAAGAATTGAAGCAAAATACAAGGAAAATAAACTATAAATAAAAAGTTGAAGTATATTGGTCAAACGGGAAGAGCTTTTAATATCAGATTTAAAGAACATCTAGCCTGCTCACGTAAAGGGAATGAATTATCTTCATTTGGGAACCATTTGTTCCTAAATGAGCATACATTTGATATCTCTAAAAACTTTAAAATTCTGCATGTTAACAATAAATCTTTAAAACTTGGTAAACAAGAGATCTTAGAAATAAATAGACATTAATTCTTGCCGGACTCTAATTTAATAAATGAACAGCTTGTATTGACAGTGAACACCTTAAAAGTGATATAATAATGTTTGTAGAGCTAAAAAAACTATTTTCACGTTATTACATTGGATTACTAGAAGTAAATGCCAATTCAATAAATCAACGTTTATTTAAATTCATAATTCCGTGCATGGGGAGAATATATTAAATAATGTTATTCATTAATTTGTAGAAAATCTAGAGTTTTTACAATATTCACATAAGAAACGCTGTAAAGATATATTTAATTATCTACAACGTGAATAATGAATAAAAACCACGATGCAATCAATTGTTTAATCGAGTTGTCAATAGTCAGAAGTCACGCCTTATACGGAATTTAAAGATTAACTTTATTCCGTTCCGTAAACCACCCTACAGTCATGGATCATGTTGTACCGTCCTTTTGTTATCGTACTGCCTCGTACTATTGCTCTCAATTCAATGGTTTCAGCGGTTACTTTGTAGAAATTCATTTTCAATGTTTAAATTTAAATTGATGAAATTGTAATTCGACTGCGGTGAGACTAAATGAAAAGCTTTTTCTGCTTATCCGAAAAGTATTTTCAGAATATATATGAATACACCATAACTTGAATACCAATTTTAAACATTGCATCAAGCCATGCAAATTGTTCTGAAAAAGAGTAATTGGTTGTCTCATAAGTCATGCATACTATCAAATATAGATTGTATAATAAATGTTTGCGGAAATCTTTAAAACTGATAGAAACTCCATAAAAATAGAAATAATCAAAAATGTAATAACACTTTGGTTTTACTTTCTCTACTCCATACATTATTATTTGTTTGAAATGCCCTCCCCCAAATTCAATATTTTTCAGTTATCAAGTTATGCCCAAACAACGCCGAACTGAAATCATCATTTATTGATTGAATTAGCATTTACTCAATTGTAATAGAGTAAAAATACGTTTTTGACTACACAGTTTTTTTTAATATTAGTTCATAGCTATTTTGGCGTAGGTCATCGTCAGAACTATTTTTAACCTGCATTTTCTTAGCTGTATATAGAGATACACGATACATCTTGTTATTTACTCTAACATCCTGATTTATATTACAATTATAGTATTACATTAAATAAATATTTATAACAGATTAAAAATAACAAAGTATTTTAGTTCTACAGTTTAATAATTTTATTCGTTGATAGCTATTTCGGCTTGCGCCATCGTCAGAACTATGACGATGGCGCAAGCCGAAATAGCTATCAACGAATAAAATTATTAAACTGTAGAACTAAAATACTTTGTTATTTTTAATCTGTTATAAATGGAGTTCTACCAAGTAAATGCCAAATCAATTAATAAATATGTATATTTTATATTATATATAAAAATATTACTCTAGTGTTTCAAGAACGATAAGCAACTTTTGAGAAGAAAAGGTTCCCCACCCCTTAACTAGACCATTGACATGTATGAGCGAGCAAAAAAAAAATATTTAACATAAATTTCTAGTCGTTTTCTGTAAACAATTATCAAAAAACTTCGTATAGCAATAGCAATCGCGACCCTTGTTTGTGAGTGCATGTTTTATTGATAGATCTCACTGTGTTGGAATATAGAGGTTTACAACCAACCATAAATGCAATACTTATCCTGCAAACGAAATATTCATATACAAACATTTTAAACATGATGTCTTTGATACGCAAACTGATGATTTATAAAAAAAAACAAACACTTCAACAAACCGTCAACATTTTCTGACATCAAAAACATTTGAAAAATAAAATGTAGCTATTTTTTCGGCCATACTAAGAATGCGGAAACGATGCATGAATGACACAACTTGGCATTTAGTCAAGAAGAAAACTCCGGTTCTTCTTTTTATAACGGGCAATTAATTCAAAATAACCAAGAAAAACCTTTTTTTATATGAAAGTATAACCCACTCTTGTTAAAATACATTAATATAACATATTATATTGCTTTTTCACAGTGTTATTTATTTATTTGAGTGGTTTAATATAAGTTTCTGATATTTAACAAATTTCACACAGAGGTGTGCAATAGAAACATAATAATACAAGACAACACAAAAGTCAAAATTCAATTATGTCCCCGATCGCATACTTTAGGTTTCATTGAATTTGAATCGTTCAAACTATGTACATTCTCACATATTTTGTCACTATCGACCCAGGTTTCGCCTTTCGGCATCTTCAGGCGTTCAAGTGCACGAATGAACTTCAACTGACGCTTTTTATAAGAAATAAATGTATCATTGAGTTCAAAGCCATTGCTGGCGAAAAGTATAAGCTCATGGGAATGCCCACAAATTTAAGTAGTAAGTAGTTACAAGAATTATATTTATTTGTTTGTCGGCAAAGGTTTTATGATTATATTTAAATAGGGTATAGAAGTGGAGATCCCGGTAGGCTTAATATTTCATTTAAAATTGGCAGACTATGCAATTGTGCTCTATTTATTTCCAAAATTTCCTGGAAAAAGAACTTATGACTGTCCTGATTGAACACGTGTCTTTCCGAAATTAGGTGATTAGCAAAAATAGACGTGTCTTTTTTCAATCTAAAGGCTGCCATATGTTTTATTCTTCCTAAATATGTCGATTGACGTATTTATCAAAGTCCACTCTTATAACCGGTGTGTTCTCAAAACAAATGTGGATAATTTCTTAATTTCATTCTGATTGATGCAAACAATGTCGGTTTTTTGCAACTTTGTGCTAACCACGTTAAACGTTTCACATCTGTTTGTTTATTATTTTGATCATATTTCACATTGAAAAGATGAAACACTTATTTTCTACAAATACCATTGCTACAGCTGTTTTTTTTTCATCCATCCATCCAAACAAATCTTATCTACTGATCTTTCAATTTTTCATAAACCCATTTATACTAAAAACAAAATTAAAATTATTTTCAGTTCCGTGGTTGAGTGCTGAACGTCGTTGGCTTGTGCTTCGGTGCTGGCAGATACCAATACCAGTACGGACAGTTTTATAAATTGATTTTGGTAATAATAAAATAAAAGAAACACTACAGTTTAAGTATGCGCTTGTTCAGTAAATATATTGTCCATTTTAGTCAAGTACATTCTATGTACACGAGATGACAAATTTAGACTTTAACTTGTCAATGTGTATTTTAACTACATGGACGTAGTTAAAATTTTAACAATCTTCAAAATTAACACGCGAACACTGTGTTTCCAGCCATTTTTCACTGCTGTTTGCGCACAATCACATGATTGTTGTTTTTTTCTGTCAACTGACATTTCACAAATCCTCTAAAACTTTAACGTCTTTTTTTCATAATTCTTATATTTCTAGTCAAGGTATCTTACCTTACGTAACTTAAGACGTAACGTTTCAAATTTGAATCGTTCAAACTATGTACATTCTCACAAATTTTGTCATTAACTTAATTTTGTCATTAAGTTAATGACAAAATTTGTGAGAATGTACATAGTTTGAACGATTCAAATTTAATATTGAAATTCCACCAAGCACCTTCAGTCGAAATCTTAAATTGTAACGTTTCAACTTTAACTAGCACTTGTCAGTGTACTAACATAAGCTTAGCCCAAACATCGTTTTTTAGAGGGTTTATACATATCGAGTAGTCAAAATGAATGTGAATTTGAATGACGTAAGTCTGAACTAAAACTGTTATTTAATGTATACATTGACAAGATTCGATACTTTAATTATGAAAATATATACATAAACAAGTTTATTCAAGTTATTTGAATGTGGCATAATAAAATAAAAGGTTCCCTACCCTTTTGCAAGAGATCGTTATGACAAAAAGTTTTATCTTGACGCGGTGGACTATTTTTATCTTATGCCCAAAATTATAATTATAAAAATAAACTTATTTTTATAAAACAATAATAGATAACCCAATTGAGTAAAAGTTTTTATCATTATTTATTTTCTCTTGAGTTTGTTTGGAATTGAGTGCGGTATGAAAAATGGCCTCAATAAATACAGCCCTGATAGTTAAAACACCCACCCATTACCTCAATATCCCACGTATGATTCTCTTTACACTATCCCACCAACACACCCACGCGTAGGTATA